>CM038112.1:27641697-28088995 GCA_001642375.2 Mentha longifolia
ACTGTAATGTTTGATAAATAATATAGCCAAATGAGTATCTAAATTAATTCATGACATCATTGAATAAAGAAATCAAATTTTTTTTTTTATCATGTTCACCTATTACAATGATTAATATAAAATGATTAATAGTAAAGATATGGAGATATTATATAGAATAAGATGGAGATACATAATATATTTGAGATATTATTATCTAATATAGTCGAAGCCACGAGAATTTAGCAAAATATTTACGAAAAATCGAGAATAATCCACGCAGAAGACAGATGCGTTTTCGTATTATATATAATAATATATTGATTTATATGCTATGATTAATACCAAATTAAGGGATTAAATACGGGTCAATACCGGGTCTTGGGATGTATTCTATTTTTAATTCTACAAAATAAACATAATATTAGGCCGGATAAAATTTAATCAATCCAACCTAATCACTCAAAGTAAACGCCCCCAATTAGTATTGTGTTAAGCGCTTCATGAAATTTGGACACACTGTGCCAATAAACACACCAATTTCCCACAATTGTCCACATATTTTGAAAGAAGTATTGAAGATTTGAAGAGAAAAAAGTAATGAATAATATTTGTATTATGATATGAAGGGGCAAGTTAAATACTTTAAATTGATGGCCTTTGGCCCGTTTGGTAGCCGGTATAACCCAGGAAAAGCCGAGATAAGAAAATTTATCTCGGTTTTTCCAGTGTTGGTATCCGAGAAAAATAATGTCATCGGTCCGCGAAAAAGCTTGGGCCCGGACTAAATTCACTGTTACACTGACATATACTATACCGCCTCTACCCCCTGGATAAGTTGTGATAAGTTTTTTATTTTCAATTTTAATTATCAATTTTTATTTTCAATTTTAATCAAAAAAAATTATTTTCAATTTTAATTATCAATTTTTTTATTTTATTTTTAATTTTAATTATCAATTTTTTATTTTTTATTTTAATTATCAATTTTTTATTTTCAATTTTAATTATCAATTTTTATTTTTATTTTAATTATGAATTTTTTTATTTTCAATTTTAATTATCAAATTTTTATTTTTTATTTTAATTATCAATTTTTTTATATTTCTTATCCCAACTTATCTATGTTTGTACCAAACACACAATATATTTCTTATCCCAACTTATCATACTTTTTTTATTTCAACTTATCACACATTTTCTTATCCGTCATTTTCTCGGTATTGCTACCAAACGAGCCCTTATGTACTCCCCTGTCCATAAAAACTGTGGTTAGAGAGCTATATAAGTAAACCCGCCTATATGTGAGTTTTTATGTAATTAAAGTGATGTGTTGAAATTTAAAATTAAGAATAGTTAATGAGTCTTGTGAGCCATAGGTGGTTTTTGTAAACATTATTTTTTTTTCTTCTTCTTTTTATTATTATTATTATTATTATTATTATTATTATTATTATTATTTTATTATTATTATTATTATTATTATTATTATTATTATTTTTTTTTTTTTTTTTTTTTCCTGTTGTTAGCGAATCCGCCATAGCTCTTTGTATGGCCATATTTAGGGTGACTATCGGTCCGGTTCCGGTTAACTGGAACCGGAAATTCAGGTACCCGGTACCGGTTATACACATTTTTCAGGAACCGGTAAAGGAACCGGATAAGCTAACTGGTTCCCGGTTCCGGTACCGGTTATACCAGATTACCAGTTAAGGTACCCGATTTTTTTTAAAAAATCAAAACGTATTTTTTTTCCATTTTTTTAAAGCCTAAAACAAATTAAACAATGATTATACATAGAAAAATAATAATATATAATTTATTTATAAAAATAATAATATATAATTAAGGATTTAGGGTATCTTAAATTTTTAGTAATTGTTAATATTGATATAATATATAATTTATTTATAAAAATATATAAAAAATTAAATATTAATTGGTACCCGATTCGGTATCGGTTACCCGGGTACCGGAATTTTGCTTGAGGCTGGAACCGGTTCCGGTCGGGAATCCCGGAATACCGGTTTCCCGTTTTGACAGTCCTAGCCATATTCGAGATGTTAACAAGAGCATCCAATAATCCATTTCTAGCGAATATTAATCGTGTTGAAATCCCGGTTTTTTTTTTGCACAGTCAACTCAATTTTAGCAAATCAAACAACGTGTTAGTGGCTATTTGTGGGGATTGGATCAAAACTGATATTTTGAGCCCAAAACCTATATTAGTTTTGATCCAATTCCCACAAATAGCCACTAACTCTTTGTTTGATTACCAAAATTATGTAACGCAAACACCACATGGTGATGTGCCAATTTTGAGCCCAAAACCTTGTTATTTTAGTTTTCTTTCCAATATCATTTTTAGGACTGCTCTTATGCATATTCTGGGCATACTTAAATGTGTACGGTTAATGTGACAATGCTATAAATAATAAAATTAATTTAAATATATACTCTAAAAATTAAACTATTTCCCAACGAAAAAAAAACCAAACCCTAAAAAAAACTAAACCTACTAAAAAAACTCAATCCTAAATAGAAAAAATCACCAACGTGACAATGTCACATCAGCAGTGGACACATTAAGTGTACCCACAGTGGGTAGGGGAGCATTCTATTATTTTAGATATATTTTTTTGCTGAAAATGCTTTCAAAAAAAAAACTTTGTGCTGAAAATTACTTGTATAATTAAATAAAAATGAATAAAATGATGAAAGTTAAGAAAATACTACATATAATTTAACTATGAAATAATCAACCCTATTTAAAATAAAATTATGATCATAAGAAAATTAATCAACTCTAATTTATGACATAAACGCCAATAGAATAATATGAACCACACTATTGTAAAAGTAATAAAAAATATAGAAATTAATTTAATTACAACATATAAGAAAAAGAAAAACACAAAACCGCCTAAAGTGGCGTCGTTTTTGTCCACAGCAGAGGAATGCATATAATTACGACAAGAAAAAGCGTGAGATCAGCACTGAGAAGAACTGATGAAGAAATAGTCAGCCATTTCTGCTCTGAAGTGAATCTTTTTCTAAAGTTCTAGAAGATACAAACTGATCAAGATCGATTGCAATAGGAGATGTTAGACGGAATAGTAATAGAGGATCCAGATCGTATCAAGATCATATACCATACACAGAAAATAAGCAAATTAACAAACCTGCGATTTAAAGCAAAATCTAAACTCAAGAATGTCGAAGAACTCGATGGTGATCATGGTGCTCGATCTTGGGCGCCGTCCTCGTACCAGAAGCCGTAACAGCCCTCACATGGCCCACCATCGAAACCTGCAATGCCTCCTCTTCATAAGCACGTCTCTCCAGCTCATCTATCCTCGCCTTCTTCTTCGCGTTTACGAACATCGCAACAAGCAGCAAACTCAGAAGAAAAGCTCCCAACGCAGCTCCGATCGAGCTCACCACAACTATCTTCATCTTCCCTACCTTCCCTTTCAACGGCATCAATGGCGATTCCACCACCAACCCAAAGTGCCCTTGCCTCGTAGCTACACACACATTAGGCCTTTCTTGGTTCGATAACGTTACCTTCCCATCAAGATCGAAACTAGCACACAAAGGGCTGATCATTCTTGATCTGTTGGCCAAGTCCGTGCTGCTAAAGTCGATTGTTATTTGCTTCTTTCCCGACTGAGCTCCGAGCTCAGTCGGGATAGTACTGGTGCTGCCACCAACACTGTAAGCTAGTAGGCCTAAAATAGGGGAAATGAGGCGATAACCGGAGAGCTCGTAGCTTTTGTAGTACAGAGATGACCAGTTTGAAGCAACACTTTGTCGGACGAGGATGACTCGTTCGATGCAAGGATGCACATTTACGCCGTTTTTCAAGTAGAACTCGTTGATTCTTGAACCGTAGCGTAGAAGACTTCCGCATCTTAATCGAATCGTGTCGACGTTTATGCCAGAAAGATATGTTGGTAAGCTAATATTGTAGAGTTTACCTGTCTTGAAGGTGTTGTTGGTGTATGATCTCAATGTATAATCTCGGATGAGAGAGTCAAGAATTTTGGCCGATTTGATCTCCAGAGTTTCAGCTTTTGTGGGAAGTACTAGGAGTGATGAGAGTGAGAGGTAAATTAGGGTTTGAGAAAAGAGGGAGCCCATTTAAAGATTTTTTTGATCAAAGAAATACTATGTGTTATGGATGGTGTGGTGTAATATCTGGAAATAGGAGCTTGATTAGTTCTATTTAATTGAGGTTTTGTCAATGTTGATCAATGTTGGTGTTGTGGTTGTGTAGGGGCAGCACTTGAAAACAATGAAAAGACTTGCTTCTTTATTTTGAAAAGTGTGTGGAAAGAGAAAAGCCCTTTCACATTTCTTTTTTCTTGTATATAATGTTAGTGTGTCGATTTTTAAATTTTTTTTCCAGCTGAATAAGGGGCTTTCTAGCTGCATGTCTTCAAACGTAATCATATTGTCCATATGAGCTAATTGTGAGACTCTTATTTTCATCATTGTTAGCAGGGCAGATGACTAATATTGAAAAATACTGATCATGAATTTATTTTTATTTTTTTGAGGGAAATCATCATGAATTTATTGAGATTCAAATAGACTAATATTCAATTGACGACTTGACATATTAAAAGATGTAATCCCTCTATCCCACTTTATTTGAGCTCAATTTTATTAATTTGATTCTATTATAATAATCAAATGGCTCAAATAGAGTGAGACGTATGGAGTATTTATTTTCACGTATGTCTACGGCCCTAGTTTAAGTATTGGATTCCGGGCTTAGTTTTCTATTATACTCATTCTGTTCACAAAAATTGTAAAATTGTAGCTTGTTATTCCGATACCAATGTTAATAAATGATTGGTGGGTATTAATTTTAACCTTAAGAAATGAGTTTACTATGTTTGATTATTTTTATAAATGAAAAGAAGTGACTTGAGGGGAGTTTGTGGGGCCACGAGTAATAAGGATAAAAAGTATTCCATCCGTCCCATTTTATTTGTCTCATACTTTAAATATATATGAAGTACAATGAGACAAGTGAAATGGGACAAATAAAGTACAAATAGTGTACAAAACATGTTCAAAAAAGAAAATAGCCACAATTTTAGTTGACGGACCGATAAAAAAATAGCCACAATATTTTTAGAAAGAGGGAGTATTCTTAACGACTTATGCAACTTGATCCCTTTTATACGGTAGCTGAAGTACGTCACTACAAATAAAACGCTCTAATAGTGATATAATTATTGAAGAATTGTGAAACTATAAAATTTAAAAAAAATAAAATCGTGATATATTTAAATTGATAGCTATTATGCATATCACAAAGTAAAAGCAAATAACAAAATTTAGTGACATTTGATAATGTAGTTATTTATGACACTTCTTCATATAGTTACAAATTTATACGTAGTAAAAATAGACGGATACATGTATTATGTATAGATGTGACAAAAAATTGTTATATTAAACATGTCAGAAATTTTGAGTCAAGTGTTAGGTGTCACTACTAGATAATTTTGTATTAATGTAGTACAAAATTTTGATTCTTACAATCTATTTATTGAATAACCATACTATGTAATTCTTTGATGGTTGCGTTTGATATATATACCAAGGAAGGAATGATTTAAGGCTGGGGGTGATGATGATTGCTAAGGCAAAAGTCAAAAGAAGTAAGAAAAATTAGGGAGAATAGCGTGGTTGGATTAATGAGGTGATGCTCTTCTGTATATATCTCTATATATAAAAATAAAATAAAAAAATAAAAGAAAAGAAAAGAAAAAGAATTGGACCCTTAGTTAATTAGTAGTTGTATGATTAATTGATAGCATGTCTCCCACTCCCCTCACTTTCCAGTCGGGGCTAATAAAGATTGTATAGTGTGGGGACCAACCTTTCAAAAAATTTAATCTTCTCGTCTTTCTTTAATTAGTAATTTCATTAGAGTCTTTCTTTAGATTATTTCATATATTTCCTAATTAATATATCATTATAAAAAGTATTGTTCTATACGAAAAAATAAGAAATTATCTTAGCTATTCGGATAAATAACTTTATTATAATTATACTAAAAACGTATTATAATGAACAATATATTATAATATTATTGAGAATGCATTATAATACACAATGTATTATAATTATCATTATAGTTGTGCATGAGCTGTATATTTCTTTTATTTTTTTACGCAAAACTTATATTTCATAGGTTCTCAGCGTCCGATAGATGGTTATGTTCTATCCCATGTACACCCTTTATTATTCTAACCAATGTTTTAAAAACCAAACCGAAGATCAACCCGGCATGACTTTCGGGTCATGGTTCGATCGGTTAAACCGGTTGAACCATGGTCGAACCGTTTAATAAATAAATTAATAAAAATAATAATAATATTTATTATATATAGATAAATATAAAAACCATAATTTATAGTGTGTTGATAAAAATTGAAGAAGCACACATTAAAATCCATAACAAAAAAATATATATTCATATTATATATATTAATACTTAAAAAATATATCTATTTTTTTTATATATAAACATAATATAGTTGAGTATAATTTCAAAACTAATTAAATAATGGATGAATATATATTTTATGCCATTAATCACATGAATCTAGGTTGCATGGGTGCGGGGGCGATACGATTCGGATACGAGGATACAGATTTTTAAAAATTTTAGGGTGCGATTTGTCAAGGATACGTTTGTATATTTTTATATATTTTATTAAATATATCACTGATTTTATAAAAATAAAATTCATAAATTAAATACTACATTATAAATATCAACTAAAATAAAATTTTCAATCAAACTCCATAAATTAAATAACGTATCTTGATTTTGTAGTGAATTTAAATTTTATGGCAATATATATAAAAAAAATCCAAAAATATAAAATTATTTAAAAAAACCCCAAATGCACCAAATTCTTGAGGCAAACGCATCGGATACGCGTATCCTATTTATTTTTTATTTTTTATTTTTGGGATTCACCATGTGACATATCCGGTGCGTATCCCACGAGAATCGCACCCTCACGAGTATCCGGTGCGGATGCGATACTGCAATATGGTATTTTTAGAAGAATCCGTGCATCATACATATGAATTAATGAAATGGTGTGTGTTAAAATGTATAATTTTTATTGTGGGAGGTCATGAGTTCAAATCCCACCACCCTCAATATTAAAAATTTATATTTGAAGGAAAATTTTGAACCGGACAGATCCAGCGAAAACCGGCAGAACTACTAAACCGGTGGCGGTTTTCAATAACTGGCCGGTCCAACATGACCTCTAGTTTTTAGGTGTGAACTGGACCGGTCCTGTTCCTGGTTCCCGATCGGACCGGTTCAACCGGCGGTTTTCAATAACTAGCCCGTCATACATGACCTCCGGTTTTTAGGTGTGAACCAGACCGGTCTTGTGCCCGGTTCCCGGTCAGACCGGTTCAACCGGCCGGTCCGGTTTTTAAAATACTGATTCTAACTCTTAAGACTCTTAGGTTGTGTTCTCTATGATGAAAAATTATCATGGGAAAATGACAGAAAAGTGAGCAATCACCCTTTAAATTTCCAACATTTTCCCATATTTTTCCACCTCCTTATCTATGATGAAGAATTTTACTCTTTGTTCAATGGAAAATATTATCCCACCAACATGGAGTGAAAATATTTTCCTTCCATTAGAGTAAAAAGGAAGGGGGAAAAGAAGTAAAAGGTGGGAAAATGTGGCAAATTTAAAGGATAATTGTCCTCTTTTCCCATGATAATTCATATAGAACACACCCTTACTATACTTATTATAGTTTTTATATTCAAAAATAGTCATTATGATAATATAGAAGTAAAAAATAGCCATGTACATAAAATTAGGTAATTTTTAGCCACTTTTTTTTTCTAAAATGATTGAATCTTCACTTGAGGTTTTGAATACTCTTTATTTGTTAAAACTTACACAAAATCAATGTTTTGAAAACCGGACCGGACATTGAACCGGTCGTTCAATTGGGTCACCGGGTCACCGGTCCGACCGGTTGACCCGTTCTTAAAAAACCGGGGTGACTCGTAAATATATTATTATATTATAGTATTCAATTTAAAATATTTGAATTATCAACATGTTTTAAATTTTATACTTGTATCAAATGAAAAACAGTATATAAATTAATGGTATTGGTTTGACATGAATAAAATGAAATATTTTCACATCAAAATATATACTAAGATCAGTTTTAAATTAATACTACATTTACAAAATTCCATCTAATTATTTTTTTATATGTTCTTTTATTATCATAATCGTCTTTTTATGTATGTCAGTTTTATATAAGAAATACCAACTAAACTCAAATTATAATTAAAAAAACATTGATTGCTAATAACATGATAAAATTTATTTCAATATTGATTTCAGTAGTAATATATTGTTAAATATATTTATAATTGTTTCTCATCACATGTTGGTAGGTAGTTTAGTTGGTTATCACAATAGTCTTTAAACAAGAAGGTCACAAGTTCGAATCTCAAAAGATATATAAGTTTTTTTTTAATTGAACCGGGTCACTGGTTCTGACCTGGTTTGACCGGTTTCGACCGGGTCACTCCGGGTCATAATAATAACCCGCCTACTACTGAACCGGACCGGATAGCCGACCGGTTCGCGGTTAAACCGGTCAAACCGGCCGGTCCGGGTTGGGTTTAAAAACACTGCACAAAATACGAAAATTGCTCCAAAACATTAAAACGATTCAAAATAAATAAACAAACTAAACCTACTGCAAATAAACCTAAAACAAAATTAAAAAAACACCATGCACTAATACGTGAAACACTTATAATGAGTGCATATTAACTCTCTCAAATTTGAGTCAGTGTTCGTCCTTCTCGAATAATGAGAAGAATAAGAAATAATATACATCGATGGGATTACAGATGCAAGATCAGCAATGCCTTAAAAACTTCATAAAAAAAATAAATTATTTCCTTTAAAATTTTCAAGAGTGATCAAGTATGGACTTGATCACTCTCGAAAATTTTAAAGGAAATAATTTTTTTTTTTTTAATGAATTTTTTAAGGCATTGCTGATCTTGCATCTGTAATCCCAGTAAGAGACAATGGGGAGCATTGGCTCCCCCCAATTATTATTTTTATATTTTTTATAACTGATTTTTTTTTTATTTATTGAATTTTTTTGTCTTAGCTCCCCCACTTTGTTGTCACATGAAGAAGAAATTGACAATAAAAAAATATAGAGGTTAATTGAGCTCCCCTCAATAATATAGTCTGGGTCCGCCCCTGAGTATGGAGGTCGCAAAATCAAGTACATTACACGTATAACTATTTATTATATTTTTTTTAATAACTTTATTGCTTTATGCCTCTTTTCAATGGTTATGGCAAAAAGACGTTGGTGAAAATCAAGCACATATATAATACACTGAAGGTGATAAAGACTTAGATGCAGATGAGTGCTACGTTGTTATGGTTTTGTAACTAGTTCATACACGTGTAGAAGGGGTGTGAATACACACACGTTGCATCTTTTGTAACGTTTCATTTTCTCACCTATGTCAGTGTATACTGCTCTAGCAGTAAGAAGCTAGCTTATCGCCAAGCACAAATATGATACACTGACTATGAGACGCTGACCATTGATACGACCGTTTACTTAGGAGTGTCCACCTTATCAGCTGTTAGTATCAGTGTTACACGTGGAATGTGTAAGCTTTATTTATACACACTTATGTAATAAAAAAAATATTTTCCTTAAACAAATACATGAGCATGCTTGTGCATATGTTTAATGAGATGCTGGCTTGCTGTCAGCTTCTCAATATTTACAAAAATTATGCTTGTTTTAAAAATATACAGTATATAGTTTGTATGATAAAAGTTATTAAGTATATAACAAAAAGCACATTTTAAGCAGTTCAGGCTAACCGTATTTGTCACATCCCGATTTCTTTAAACCTATTAAACGTATCCATATGCGACATAGAAGGGTAAGGAAGACTAATTGAGGCTAGGGCTCTGAAGAGCCATTTTTGTGCTCGTACTTTGTTGTGTTTTGAGTTTGCTTTTAGGTTTACTCTAGTCTTTTTAGTTTGAATCTTCCTCATATTGATGTCATGAATGTCTAAGGCTTGTCAGCCCTTGATTAATGACGAAGTTTCGTAAACGGGTCCTTTAATGTTGACTTGTCCAGTGGCGCGGATGGAAGTGTGTCCAAGGGAGGTCAATAATTGACACCCCTTGCATTTTGACATGAAATATCTATTATACCCCTATATTATTATTGTATTTATATATACTAGTTTATGCCTATGCTATATGTTCGTGATGGAGACAAACTTGCAGCCCAAGCTTGTCCAAGCTATAACTTGGAGCCAAAGCAACTTGGAGGCCAAGTTGAAAGGCTTGGAGACAAAGTTTCTTGGAGGCTAAGTTTGCCTATTTGAGCTTCATTGCTCAACTATAAATAGATGTGCTCTCCATTGTCGAACATTCAATCTAACAATCGACATCCATTGTAATCGATTCATTCCAAGAAAAAAATCATAGTATACTCTCCTGGCTTGGCATCGCCTCCAGACGTAGTCAAAAGACGAACTGGGTTAACAAATTCTCGTATTATTTTCTTCTTTCGTGATTGTGTGTGAGTGTTATTTCCCAACAACTTGTATCTAGAGCTCCAGGTTCGGAGGGAGCAATCACGGCGATGATGGAAGGAAAAATTTCAATCGAGAAGTTTGATGGATCAAATTTCGGATTCTGGAAGATGCAAATCGAGGATTACCTCTACGGTAAAGATTTGTATCAGCCCCTGACGGAGAAATATGAAAAGATGGATCCGGAGGAGTGGGAGCTAGTGGAAAGAAAAGCGATGAGTGCGATGTGCTTATCGCTGTCCAGGAACGTAGCATATCACACAACCGATGCCAAGACGACAAAGGAGATGTTGTCAATTTTGGAGCTGATGTACTAGAAGCCATCGACTGCAAACAAAGTTCATCTGATGAGGCGGTTATTCAACCTGAAGATGTCAGAGGGAACGCCGGTGCAGCAATATTTGAACGAGTTCAACATTATCACCACACAGTTGAGCTCGGTTAAAATTACCTTCGACGATGAGGTTTATGCTCTGATTTTGCTATCTTCCTTGCCAGAAAGTTGGGCTGGAACGGTGACAGCCATAAGCGCTTCATCGGCAAAATCCAAGTTGTGTTTTGAGGAGGTACGAGATCTGATGATCAGCGAAGAGGTTCACAGGAAAGAATTTGGATCTACCTCAGGGTCAGCACTGAACGTGGAAGAAAGGGGCCAGTCAAAGGGAAAGAGGAATCGAGGCAGATCGAAATCCAGAGGAAAAAGTCAATCCGGGAAGGACAAAGATTTGATCCAGTGCTGGAATTGTGATGAATTCGGTCATTACAAAAGCCAATGTAAAGCACCGAAGAAGAACAAAAACGGACAAAATGAGATGAAGACGACAAACGCAACCACAGACGAAGTTGGAGATGCGTTGGTCTTGAGTGTCAGCAGTCCATTGTAATCTTGGGTGTTAGATTCTGGAGCATCATTCCATTCATGCAGTGATGCTAAGATAATGGAACACTACATTCCTGGCGAATTCGGACAAGTATATCTTGCAGATGACGAGCCTTTGAAGATCGTGGAAAAAAGAGATATCCAGATATCCACACCAAACGGATTGATGTTGAAGTTGAATGGCGTGAGGCACATTCCATAATTTGAAAAGGAATTTACTTTCAATAGGGCAGCTTGATGTTGAAGGATATTCAGTAACATTTGGCTGTGGCAGCTGGAAGATTACTAGAGGAGCTATGATAATAGCTCGAGGAAAGAAGGAGGGTACGTTGTAAACAACAAGTAACTCCAAAGATTGCATTGATCTTGCAGGAGATGCGACCAATGCTGATTTATGGCAATGTCGACTAGGCCACATGAGTGAGAAAGGGATGAAGGTGATGTGCTCTAAAGGTAGACTGTCAGACCTGAAAGCTGCTGCAGTTGGCCTGTGCGAGGACTGTGTTCTCGGGAAACAAAGGAGGGTGAGTTTCTCGCGCGGAGGCAGACCTTTGAAAATGCAGAAGTTGGGGCTGGTGCATAGTGATCTATTAGGACCAGCGCCTGTAAAGTCCCTTGGTGGTTCAGAATACTACATGACCTTCATCGATGATTCCACTCGAAAGGTATGGGTTTATTTTCTGAAAAATAAATATGATGTTTTTGATACTTTCAGAAAGTGGAAAGCTCTTGTAGAGAATGAAACAGAGCTGAAAGTGAAATGCCTTCGATCCGATAATGGAGGAGAATATGAACTCCGTGAGTTCAAAGAGTTCTGTGCTGAGAATGGGATTCGCATGGAGAAGACCGTGAGAGGAACTCCCCAGCAGAATGGAGTGGCAGAACGCATGAACATAACATTGAATGAGCGAGCGAGATGCATGAGACTGAAGAGTGGGTTACCTAAGATGTTTTGGGCAGAAGCAGTTAACACAACTGCATTCCTAATCAATAGAGGTCAATCAGTTCCTTTGGAAAACAGAATACCTGAGGAAGAATGGACGGGGAAAGAGGTAAATCTTTCTTACCTACGTATCTTTGGTTGTGTTGATTATGCTCATGTTAGTTCTGCTGAAAGAAGTAAGTTGGATGCTAAATCTGTCAAGTGTATGTTCATTGGTTATGGTGGTGATGAGTTCGGTTATAGACTCTGTGATGAGAATAATCGAAAAATCATTCGCAGTAGAGACTTGGTTTTCAATGAACAAGTTATGTACAAAGACAGATTGAAGGCACCAAATTCTGACAATTTTGAATCTCAAGAGATCGAGTTAGACATCTCAAACTCGAGTGGGAGCAAGGAGAGTCAGAATGATGAAGAGGTTCTTGATGAAGAACTAAGAACCCCACCACCAGACAATCCGCTGCAAAGACCAGCTAGAGAACGACGTGTACCTAATAGGTACTCGCCCTCTAACTATTATTTGTTACTTACTGATGGTGGTGAACCCGAGTGCTTTGCAGAGGCAAAGCATACTGGTGATAGGCGAAGGTGGAGAGTTGCTATGGTTGAAGAGTTAGCATCTCTTCTACTAAATGGTACTTGAGAACTAATTGAGCTCTCAAAGGGCAAGAAGGCTTTGCACTGCAAGTGGGTCTACCGGATCAAATCTGAAGCAGATGGAAGCAAACGCTACAAAGCCCGGCTGGTTGTCAAAGGATTTGAGCAGTGACATGGTATTGATTATACTGATGTCTTTACTCCTGTTGTGAAACTGACCACTATTCGAATGGTGTTGTATGGTTGCTACAGAAAACTTGTTGTTACATCAGATGGATGTAAAGACGACATTCCTTCATGGTGACTTGGAGGAAGACTTATACATGACACAACCTGAGGGGTTCGTAGTAAATGGAAATGAAGAACTTGTGTGCAAGTTAAAGAAGAGCTTGTATGGCCTGAAACAAGCTCCAAAGCAGTGGTACAAGAAGTTTGATAACTTCATGATGGAGATTGGTTATCAAAGATGCCATGTTGACCATTGTTGCTATTTCAAGAGGTTCGATAAAAGCTATCTTATCCTATTATTATATGTTGATGACATGTTGATCGCAGGAGCTTATGCAAGCGAGTTGGATAAGTTGAAGAAATAATTGTCTGAACGGTTCTCCATGAAGGATCTTAGAGAGACAAAGCAGATTTTGGGTATGAAAATTGAGCGTGACAAAGTGGTAGGAAATGTGTATCTTTCGCAAGCGGATTATATTCAGAAAATCCTGGAAAGATTCAACATGCTTGAATCAAAGCCTGTGAGTGTCCCGTTGGGCAGTCACTTCAAGCTTTCGAGAAATGAGTAGCCAAAAAGTAAAGAGGAGCGTGCTCAAATGATGAAAGTTCCCTATGCTTCGGCAATTGGTAGCATTATGTATGCCATGGTGTGTACAAGACCAGATATTGCTCATGCAGTGGGAGTAGTGAGCCGGTTTATGGGTGATCCGGGAAAATAACATTGGGAAGCAGTCAAGTGGATTCTACGCTACTTGAAAGGTACCACAAATAAGGTCTTATGAGAGGCAAGAGTAATGTGTTAGCTGGATATGTTGATGCAGACTTGGCATCAAATGATCTTGAAGGGAGGAGAATTACAACGGGTATGTTTTTACTTATGGTGGTACTGCTATTTCTTGGATGTCTAAGTTGCAGAAGATCGTTGCTTTGTCTACAACTGAAGCCGAGTATGTGGCTATAACGTAGGCAAGTAAGGAGATGGTGTGGTTGCAGAGTTTCTTGGGTGAGCTTGGAAAGGAGCGCTGTTTCACCTAAAGTGCTAGCAATAGAACTAGATATATCGTAGAACAAGCAAGTAAAACCTAATGTCGAATCTCAAGGAAGACTTAGCAGGGTAATCAATTATGTGGTAACAAAAAGCAAGTAAAATCTACTCTAAGAAAGCAAGTAAAGAATTTAGGGTTTAAAGAATTTATATCCAAGGCAAAGAATTTAAAGAAAGCAAATAAATTAAACTAGGCTTAGAAATAATTAAATTAAAAGCAAGTAGAAAGCATTCCCGTCTGTCACCCGGGATAAAGAATTAAACTAAGAGGAAAACAATAAATCTACCTAGGCATGAATTGGAAAGAAAGCAATAAAGAAAGCAATTAAATCTAAGCTAGAGCAAATAAATCTTAACATGGATCTAAGGTAAATTAAAGCAAATAAATCTAAGCTTAGGCAAATAAATAGAAAGTAATTAAATTTTAATCTAGAAAACTAATCTTAACTAATCAAAGCAATAAGAGAAAGCAAGTAAAATTAATCTAAGACCACAAATTAAACTTACAAATCGTAGATGAAAGAAAGAACGAAGAACTTGAATTAAATCTTGAATGCAAAAGCTATAATCTTCAAAGCAATATCTAAAAGCTAATCTAAACTAATCTAGAGTTTTTAAAGGCTGAAAAATAAGAGAAAAAAAGTGTTTTTTCATTCCCCATTGATTACATATATATAGAGTCTTAAAAACCTACTCAAATAAGGAATAAAATATGGAAATCCCGTCAGCCTGGCGGTCACCCAGCATCATTGGCAGCTGCCAGGTATGGCCTGCGGAAGTTTTCGGGAACAGTAGCTGGCGGTAGCTAGGTAGGACTTGGCGGCCGCCAAGTGTGGCCTGCGGTCCACTGCGCGCGACTTTTTTGTTTCGGCCATATCTCCCTCGTCTGAACTCGGAATCGACCTCCGTTTTTTCCTACGCGCTCCTATCAAACCCATCTTCAATGTTATGCTTTTATTTCATCCTAACTTCATCTCCATATTTCGCTCATTTCTTCATTCTTTTGCTCATTTTCTCTCTTATCTTCCAAAACTTCTCATGAACTCGACTTTGACTAAAACACACGAAACGAACACATAAAAATGAACAAAATATACAAAAACAAACTCACACCAAACTATAAAAACCATATAAAAATACACTAAACAAATCCCCAACACTTAACCCTTTGCTTGTCCTCAAGCAAAACTCATTTAAACCATTCAAGACATGAACTTAAAGAGTGACAATGATGTTGGCTTCAGAAATTTTTCAAGAACAAGAGATATTATGCAAAACACTTCACCATTCACTAAGCAAGTCATAGCAAGTTTCAACTTCCAACCTCTTGAACATAAATCCTCACAACATGGGTATAAATGTGTAAGTGAACTCTCATCTCTCAAGAGTTTAGATTAGGAGTCAGGACAAAGAAACACTCAATTCAAGTCACACAAATTGCTTACCATAAGCTTGCATGTCGTCTCACCTCTCCACTACTTAAATGTATGCTTAAGACAAAGATCAAATAGGGCTTTCTTTTTGGTTGTAATGTAGGCTCTTTGGTAGGTAAGAAAATTTGGCTAAAGTGAGTTAACAACCCCAAAGGCTTATTCACTCTCTTTTCACTCTCATTCCAACACTCAATCCCCCCCCCCCCCACACTACTTCAAGCCATATCACAATAAAGCTCAAAACATAACCAAGCACAATTACAATCTCATCTTTTCTTTCTACCTATTTATGCTCTTATTCAACTCTTCTTCTTTTTTTTTTTTTTTTTTTTTGAAACTAGAGTTTATGTAGGTAGAAAGTACTAACTAATAGGTACCAAGATCATTTCTTCTATCTCATTTCCCAATATTTTCTTTTGAAAGAACACACCTCATATCATTCACAAGTTAATTCCCATCCCAAGGCTTTTTCAAAGAAAATTAGGTCTAAAATAGACCTCAAGGCTCAAAGGGGCTAACTAGGATAATATGAGTGAATTTGGACAAGGATAAAGGATAAGAAGGGCTAAGAAAAATGGCCTAAGATCATTTCTTCGTCATAAAACACACTATGTAATCTCAAGGAAAAAGCCAACGCAAGTTCTAGAGACAAAATTGCATGCTTGAATATTTACACTCATCAAAGAAATATGATTATAATGATGTAATAGTCAAAATAGGCTCAAATCTCACACAAAATAGGCTCAATGATCCATGTTCTTAAGAGGCCGCAAGTCTACATTTACCAATCATGCTTAGCAAACAATGACATGCTTCACATTTCCGTTTCAATCAAAACCAAAAATCACATCATTAGCCCATCATCACACTTCTCACTCATGCTTGAAATGACCCAAACAACATGCTCAAATACAAGACAAAGAATTAAGCATGCTTTACACAAAATATCACAAAACAAAACAAATAAACACATAAATCACCACATAAGTTTCTAACCCCTCCCCCACACTTAAATCAAGCAATGTCCCTATTGCACAAAAATAAAAGAGAGGGATATAGAAAACTTCACAAATAACGATGCAACACGGCAGCAACTTCAAGAGCCACACGCACTCCAAAGCCAAGTACCTACACAACATAAACAAAACAAACCAAAGCATAATACCTACTAACACACTAAAACGAAAACCAAAAACACAAAAATAAAATAAAATGAGAAACAAAAGGAAAACGAGACTAGGAATAGAGAGCAATGTGAAGTGAAATCGAGAAGAAACTTGAACAGCCGAAACTGCTTGTGGGCAGTCGCCAAGGGTGGCTGAGGGGCCACAACTCTCTGATCCAGAAATTCTTCTTAAGCCTACATTAGAAAACGAAAAATTAATAATACAATTAACAAAAATCATAAAGAAAAATTACGAAACCATGGGTTGCCTCCCACGAAGTGCTTGTTTAACGTCATTAGCTCGACGGAGGAATCCATCAACCAAACCCCATTGCAATGAACAAAAGATTTCTTATAACAGTCTTAAACCCAAGGAATCCATCAACCATACTCGACCGAACCGTGAGCTTTTCTGCCTGGTTAGCTTGAGAATCTAAAATCGGTTCAGGTTTGATATCCCTCTTCCCTACACTTATTTGAAACTCCTCATACAACTGCTCTTGATCATACACTTTAAGCCGAGGTTCTTCCAAAATGTGAGCTTCATCTTGCAAGTTAGCGAGAAAATCGTCAACACTGGCTTCTTCTTGTTGTATGCTTACCATACAAACCTCCTTCACTTCCTCTACCTCTTTCAAGTTGCTCAAGAATTGCTCTATGATAGCATCTTCCTCATCACTCAAGAATTCCTCTACAATTGGCTCTTCATGTTTATTATCATCTTTCACATCCTGCACAACATTATCCTCATCCAACTTGTCAAGAATTTGAACATAAGAACATTTATGAATCAATGATTTAGAAGTAGAAGTAAGTAGAAGTAGAAGTAGAGGTAGAGGGTGACTTCCCAAATACAAAAAATGTTACCGAACCTCCTTTCCCGGCCATGCTCAATGTACAGGAAGCAACATCTATACGAGTTTGAGTAGTCGCCATAAACGGTCATCCCAACAAAAGCAGATGACCGTTCGCACTCCTCGCTCCTCGTCCCTTTTCAAGCACCATAAAATCAACAAGAACTCGAATGCCCTGAACAATTATAGCCACATCTTCCGTAATTCTTAACGGATGACTCAAGGAACCATCTGCCAACTCTATACGAATGTCGGTCGCCTTGAGGTTCTTTACATTCATCTTCTCAAAAATAGAGTGAGGCATCAAGTTCACTGCTACTCTGAGATCCATAATGCCCGACACGTCCTCTCCACTATCCAATGTAACATTTAATTCAAAACTCCCCGGATCACTTTGTTTAAGTAACGAAGGAAGACAACCATCAATCTGTTTATCCTTCTTCACATTCTTCAATATGCTCGGGAAGGGAATCGGTGGAACGTAAGGTCTAGGAGCTTTGTGGAGGGTAGATTCTGACTCAGGGTGTGCATTAGGATGCGTGCCGGTGTTTTGGGCACTTGGCGACTGCCGGGTAACACTTGGCGGCCGCCAGGTTCCAGTGGCGGATGGACTTGGCGGTCACCGGGTTCTACTTGGCGACCGCCCAGTATCGGTGGCGGAATTTTTCATCAAAAAGGGATTTGCAATCCCGCTATCCACCATCTTCCCATTCCTCAAAACTCTCACAACAAAATTTTGCTGCGGCTGTAGCCCTTGGGCTGGAAGTTTATTCTGCTGCAAATTGAAGTCGAGTCGCCATTTGCCCAATTTGCATTTTGAGCCGTCTCTTGAGACTCTTGAGGATGCGGTGGCAGCACTTGTGGATTTTGCGGTGGAACTTGAGGAGATTAGTTTTGAGGGCGAGTGTTTTGAGGTGGGTATTGTTGAGGTGGAGGAATAGGGTAGTATGGTTGTTGTGGAGGTATGTATGGTGGAGGTTGATAGTATGGTACGGGTGGATAGTAAGATGGTTGTGGTTGAGGGTAGTAGGTGTTTGGTGGAGGATAGTAGGGTTGAGTTGGGTATTGCAGAGAGTAGGAAGGATATTGATAATTTTGAGATGGTGGTTTACGGGGCGGGTAATTAGTACCATCTCCATTACCTTGTTGTTAAGTCCGTCCCATTGTAGCTTGTTAAGGAGGAGCTTGAGGAAAATAACCTTGAGCTGCATATACTTCGGTTCCTCCTTCGTAGGTGAACTCCCCCATGCTCGGGCAACTATCGGCGTAGTGCCCGAACTCTTGGCAAATGTCACACAACACAAGTTCTTGTTCTTGCTTTTGCTCTTGCACTTGAACTTGTGTTTGTGCCCTCTTGAGAATCTTTGGAGGGGAGTTAGTGGTGGGGCTTCGGTTTTCATTTCAAGTTCTTGCATCTTTCTTGCCATTGCCACCACTTGCTTCCTCAAATCTGCACTAGTGTCTTCAGAAATCACTGCACTAGCCTGCTTTCTCCTTGGTCGAACTAGCTTGAGTCGAGAGCTTCCAGCAAGGGTCTCGAAAATTTCATTCAGCTCATCGGCCGTCTTGACTGCTATGTTCCCTCCGGCTGTACTATCTACCATGAACTGGTTCGTCTGATGTAATCCCTCATAGAAATATTGGCAAAGCATTTCTGGAACCAGATGGTGATGTGAGCACTGCTATAGTAACTCTTGGAACCTTTCCCACACCTCGTGGAATAGCTCATCTGCTCCTTGCTCAAAATTCATTATTTGAGACCGGATTTCTTGTGTCTTCCGGTTGGGGTAGTACTTGAGCATGAAGCACTCACAGACATCCTTCCACGTCGATAAGGAGTTCACCAGAAGAGTAAGATACCACGCCTTGGCTCGGTCCTTCAGTGATAATGGAAAGCACTTCATCTTCAGTTGTTCCTCAGAAATATTCCCCAGTGGAAAGGACTGCACCGTCGAAGTGAACTCTCGAATGAATGTGAGAGCATCTTCGTTGGCGATGCCGTGATAAGTTGTTAGCAAGTTCTGATATTGAGGCTTCAGCTCCGCGTCCCTAACCTCTTTGGGCAGGACAATAGCTGACGAAGAAGATGGAAAAGTGGGACGAGCAAATTCACCGATGACTTTGGCCATGATCTTTGGTTGATTAGACTCGTAAGAACTCGAACTAGACCCTTCGTCTATGCTCACTATTTCGACTTTCTCCGCTGCTTGATTTGAACTCAAGGCTAGGAACTCTGGGCTTAGGGACTTTTCAAAAATTGGAGAGGCAATAAAACCAAGACCGCTGCTCGATCCTTCACTTATCTCTCCTCCTTTAGCACTTGCCAGCACTGCTTTCCTCCAATTGATGTTGTCTACGAATGGCGAGAGATCTTGTTGAAGACTTCGACGACCATGCATGCACAACACTTAACAAACGGGTTAAGAGCACCAATGGAAAGCACAAAAGAAAACCCAACAGAAAATAAAAATTAAAAAGAACGTTATTATTATTATTATTTTTTAATATATTAAATTAAAAATGAAAATAAACAAATTAAAAACTCAATCACACAATTAATTACCTAAAGTTGTCCCCGGCAACGGCGCCAAAATTTGTTTCACCTAAAAGTGCTCGCAATAGAACGAGGTCTATCGTAGACTAGTAAGCTAAACCCAATGTCGAATCTCAAGGACAACTTAATAGGGTAATTAATCGTATGATACGCACTCTCTAAACACTCTACGAAAGCAAGTAAAAGAATTAAGGGTTTTTGGTTTAATTATTAAATCCTAGACTTAATTAAAAGAAAGCAAATAAATCTAACCTAGACTTGAAATTAAAGAAAACAATTAGGAGCAAATAAAAGAACTCCCGTCTGTCACACGGGAGAAAGAATTAAACTAAGAGAAAAGCAATAAATCTATCTAGGCATGAATTGAAAGGAAAACAATAAAGAAAGCAATAAAATCTAAGCTAGAGCAAATAAATCTTAACATGCTTGGATTAAAAACAAATCTAAATAACTTGAAAGCAATTAAATCTAATCTTAGTAAATTAATCTAAACTAATGAAAGCAATTAACCAAAGCAAGTAAAAAAAGCAAATAAAATTAATTTAAGAGCACAAATTAAACTTACGAACTTTTACGAAAGAAAGAACGAAGAACTTGAATTAAACTTGAATCCAAAAGCTATAATCTTCAAAACAATATTTAAAAGCTAATCTAAACTGATCTAGAGTTTTAAAGGCTGAAAAATAAGAGAGAAAAAGTGTTTTTTCTTCCACATTGATTACATATATATAGAGTCTTAAAAACCTACTCAAATAAGGAATAAAATATGGAAATCCCGTCAGCCTGGCGGTCGCCCAGTATCCTTGGCGGCCGCCAGGTATGGCCTGTGGAAGTTTTCGGGAACAGTAGCTGGCGGTCGCCAGGTAGGACTTGGCGGCCGCCAAGTGTGGTCTGCGTTTCACTGCGCGCGACTTTTTTGTTTCGGCCATATCTCCCTCGTCCGAACTCGGAATCGACCTCCGTTTTTTCCTACGCGCTCCTATCAAACCCCTCTTCGATGTTGTGCTTTTATTTCATCCTAACTTCATCTCCATATTTCGCTCATTTCTTCATTCTTTTGCTCATTTTCTCTCTTCTCTTCCAAAACTTCTCACGAACTCGACTTTGACTAAAACACACGAAACGAACACATAAAAACGAACAAAATATACAAAAACAAACTAACACCAAACTATAAAAACCATATAAAAACACACTAAACAAGCGCAAGAATAACACTCTCTATAGCGATATTCAAAGTGTTATATTCTTGGCAGAGAATCCGGCGTTTCATTCATGAACAAAGCATATTGAGTTGAAGTATCACTACATCCGTCACCTTTTAGAGAATAAGATCTTGCAGCTTGTGAAGATCGCAGGAGGTAAAAATCCAGCAGACAGGTTCACTAAGGTGGTAACCGTAGAGAAATTGAAGCTATGCATAGCTTCAATTGGCCTTGAAACTTGAAGATGAGGCTAGGCGATGCTAGGCGGATACGAGAGAGAATGAAAAAAGATATGTACTTGGAAAAGTTAGTCTCCAAGTGGGAGATTGTTAGTGATGGAGACAAACTTGTAGCCCAAGCTTGTCCAAGCTATAACTTGGAGCCAAAGCAACTTGGAACCCAAGTTGAAAGTCTTGGATGCCAAGTTGAAAGGCTTGGAGAAAAAGTTTCTTGGAGGCTAAGTTTGCCTATTTGAGCTTCATTGCTCAACTATAAATAGATGTGCTCTCCATTGTCGAACATTCAATCCAACAATCGACATCCATTGTAATCGATTCATTCCAAGAAAAAAATCATAGTATACTCTCCTGGCTTGGCATCGCCCCCAGACATAGTCGAAAGACGACTGGGTTAATAAATTCTCGTGTTATTTTCTTCTTTCGTGATTGTGTGGGTGAGTGTTATTTCCCAACACTATACACGGGTCACGTCTTTATTTAATTATTCATTATTTATTTTTCAAATTATGATATACAATGATATCATAATTTGAACAAACTCAACAATCATATTATACTCCAAATTTTTAATTAAGGAGATTTTGTGGTACATTGGCTTTGCAGTTCGGATCTTCTATTGTATTTATGGACAATTGACATGTGGCATAATCAATGATTTAGGATTTAAGATTTATATAAGGAAGATATATACTCTAACATTTGAAATTTCTAAACCCCTAGGATTTGTCACATGTCATTAATCTATTTATGCAATGTTCGCGGCTGCCTAAGTAATGAAGGAAAGAAATCACTAAAATCGGCAGGGTTCGCGGCTGCGTAGACCCTCACGGTCGTGAGGGGTAAGCTGTGGTCCGCTGCGCGTGACTTTTTTATTCGGCCGTATCTCTCTCGTCCGAACTTGAAATCGACCCCCGTTTTTTTCCTACGCGCTCCTATCAAATTGGTTGGCCCCGAAAGTGACTCACACACATAGAGGAGGGTGAATACGTGTGTAGAGAAGTGTTCAACGTCTCTTGCATTTTTCGACCTTTTTTCAAGTAGACGCTCTGAAGACTTATGAGGCGTTCAGAGCTTCTTGCTTGAGTGAGAGTTGTGCAGAATATGGTGAGACTTTGAAGTTTTTTGCAAGTTAAAACCAATTGATTGTTTAGAGCGTGGTGTGCAGAGATGATAAAATCAAAGCTTGTAAATGAAGTAAGCACACAAACAGTTTTATAGTGGTTCGGAGCAACTCTCCTACGTCCACTCTTATCCTCAACGGGATGAATACCTTCACTTGGTATCCCTTGTTTCATACTTCCAAGGGAAAGTGATTTAGAGCTAGTAACAACCTCACTCTAAATCCTCTAGAGATTTCAGGCTCTCGAGAAGCCTAACAACAACTACAACAATCTACGAAATCAACGACCTTCCACTTAAGTATGTAAACTTAAGCTTCACAACCAATATTTCAATCTAACAAAAACGTATAACCTTACAACTCAATCTAAGAACAGCAGACTTACTTTTGGGGTTTTGTGTTCATTTAGTATGGGAATCCTTTATAGTGAAAATCACAAATAAAGAATTAAGGATTCTCAAGACTAGGTTATAGATAGTATTCGGTTGAACCTAGATATAAAAAGAGGTTGCTAATTACTCAAGAGAACTAGGTTTTCTTGAGGATCACACTAAAGGTTAAGAGCTTGAAGAACTAGAGAGAATTTGAATGCTTGATTGCTTGAGTTATTGCTTGTGAGTTGAATATTTGTACGTACGTATTTCGTGTGTGAGTAACTCCTTCTATTTATAGAGGGGGGAACCTTACTTCCCGTTGGAGAGAAGCGGCACATGTTCCTCACCTTTTTGGAAAAGTCGCATGATGTCAGGTGCTTTATAGACTGCAGTACTAGGGGAATGTCGCTTCTTGTTGAAAAGAAGACCCTAGTTGCATGGTGGTTGAGCATAGGTATGGGCCTTCTGCACCTTATCTTGACTTTTCTGCATGCACACCTATCCGTTGTGCAATAACATGATGACACGTGGACTCTGTAATCTCGGCGTACGTCAGCCTCTGAAAGTTTAAAATTCAAACTTGAGAGTTGGTGAGTCAACGTATCATGGTTGGCACCTATGGATGCTTCGAGACCGGCTTTGAAGTTGAGGTGCTTTGAATAAGCTGACATGAGAGCACTTTGCTTTAACTTGAAGTGACAGCACGCTCTGAGCATCTTTATATGGAAAGCATCCCGTTTACGCTTTATCATTCACTTTGTTGCGGCTTTATTGTAGACGCTTTCCAATAGACCATTGCTTCATAAACCTGCGCTCTGAAATATAAAAAAGAAAGCTTCCTAACAGATAAGCTTTGCCAAAATTAAGTCTAAAGAGACATTACTAGATCATCAAAAATAATAAGAGAAATATTCTATTAGGGTATTGGAATCGAATCAAAACAAATTATTTTTAACTTTGATTCAAAGTTCCCCCTTAATATAATATCCCAACAGAACTCCTCTTCGATATTATGCTTTTATTTCATCCCAACTTGATGTTCACTTTTCACTCATTTCTTCAATCTTTTGCTCATTTTCTTCACCTTTCTCCAATAATCCTTGCGAACTCAACTTATACCAAAACACACAAAAACAAGTAAAAACAAACAAAACACATATAAATAAACTCACACAAAACTACAAAAACCACACAAAAACAAACTAAACAGAAGATGTCACATAAAAATGTAATAGAAGATCTCATTCGTTAGCTTTGTCACTTTAGTTAGGTTTTATCGGCTAGTACAAATATTTATCATTTTAAAATTAAATGAATTACATAAATAATTTAATATAAGAATACATCGTATTTGTAATTTTATCCATTATGGTGCGGTTATGTCGAAATGTCATGACTATGTGAAATAAATACATCAGTTTGATTGCTCAAAGATTGACTACAAATCTACAATATAAACATAAGTTACATACTCCCTCCGTCCCAGACCACTTGGCTTGTTTCTTTTCAGCACGGGATTTAAGAAGTGTTGGTTTAGGGAAAGGAGGAGGGGTATTAAGGCAGTTATTGTTTCCATTTTTGGAAAACAGGCCTATTCGTGTGGGACGACCCGAATAGGAAAGCAGGCCAAGTGGTTTGGGACGGAGGGAGTATATGTTATAACACTAGGTTCAATCAATTTCAGAATTTTTTTAAGAAAAAGATTAAAAATTATATTCTTTTCACATAAGTTTAATTTAAAATTTGTTCACATTTAATTGTTATAATTAATAAAATACAATTATAAAGATAATTGCTCCCTATATTACTCTGAAAACTCTATGTTACTATGTAAATGGTGGCATCTTCCTTCATAAGCCACTACTTGGCTTTTATATATACTAGTATTACACCCGTGCTTTGAGCGGAGCGATTATTGGTGTTTTCTGTCTTGTAATTTGTTCTATGAATAACACGTAACTTTTATCATCAATTTCTTTGAATAAATTATGTGGGATCATGATAATTTAAGAAAGTGTTTATATCATTTACCACTATCATATTGTGTATGCAATTCGAATCTTCTATTGCCAAAGTATTTGACATCTTCTATTGCCTTAATAGATTAATGACACGTGGCAAAATCTATGATTTAGGATTTAAGATTTATATAAGGAAAATATATACCCTAACATTTGAAATTTTAAATCCATAGGATTTGCCACGTGTCGTTAATCTATTAAGGCAATAGAAGATGTCACATACTTTGACAATAGAGAATCTAATGGCATTGGAGAATAATTTTTGAAATCATACA
Organism: Mentha longifolia; assembly: GCA_001642375.2. NCBI lineage: Eukaryota > Viridiplantae > Streptophyta > Magnoliopsida > Lamiales > Lamiaceae > Mentha > Mentha longifolia. The sequence continues at coordinate 27,667,294 of CM038112.1, forward strand.
CTGATCCCACATAAAGCATGAATGATTTACAAAAAAAAAAAAAGTGGCACGCGGATATATATAGATTTTTAAAATTTTAGAGTGTTGTACATCAATGATACACACATATATATATATATATATATATATATATATATATATATATATATATATATTACTCCCTCCGGTCTTTTTAAATTGTTACACTTTTCTTTTTGGGTCGGTTTTTTCAAATTGTTACCTTTCCTTATATGGCAAAAATTAACAACTAAAATACCCAATTAGTAAAAAATTATGGCCCACTAATTGGGGCTTTATTTTTTAAAATTAACACTTCAAACTAAAAATAAATAAATAATTGATTAATGTTGGGAACCCCACTCGTTTATGAGTTTTGATGATGTTTATCGAAACCACACTTAGATTGTTTTTATTCTTTTCTAGATTTAAGTTGCTTGATCAAACTGCCATGTATAGCTCAGTTTGATGATCTGATTTAGGCAGATCTTAGTCAACCAGATTGTAAGAGTTCAGCACTTGCCTTGAAGAGTTCAAGATTCGCAGTTTGAAGGAAGTTCGCTGAAGACTCCAGGTCGAAGAGGAAGCATCAACCTGCTTACATAGGTTGATCTGATCAGTTTACTAGGTCTCTATTAGTAAACTGAACTGCCTTAACGGGAAGAAGCTACAATGTGTCAGAGTGCCGTTCTGACACAACCAACAGCTTTATTTCAAATGAAGCCTATATATACCTTCTTCCATTCCAGAATCACGCACGGGAAACTAAAAGCTTTCAAGCCAAATTGCTGAAGAAATCTCTCACGCTCATATCATTCAACACTCGAAATTAGATGAGTTTTCCAAGTGTTGATAACGAGATTTCTCATTCTGGAATATGAGTACTAGACGTTTACCACTGTCTAGTCTATTCACTCTACATATTTTGTCTAGATATATTTTAGTAGATAGAAGAGTTGTAACTTCCACCATTGTAGAGTGCAATCAAGCTCTGCAACAAGGAAGAGTTAACAGTTAAGTTTACGCTTTATTGAAAGTTGTAAAGAAAGGTTATAAGGGTCACGACCCATAACTCGTGCTTGGTTTTCATCGAGGAACTGACGAAGATTAAGGCTGGTTCTCAACCAGTATAAAGAAGAGAGAATGAAATCCGAAGGGATTTCAAATCGCAAGATCTGACGTGGATGTAGGAGGGTTATCTCCAAACCACGATAAACTCTCGTGTCTCAATCTCTCTCTCTTTACTCTCTCTTTACAGTTTATCTCTTAAACTGTCATACTAACAAGCATATCAATTTGCATGCATATCACAATTTGTTAGTTTAAGTTAAAAGATTTTTCTCAAGAGTTTTCCAACACTAGCCACCAACTTCCGCACTCTAGTTCAATTTAACAAACTCAGCTGTTCACAGTCTGAGTTGGATAAACTGAACTCACACTCTGATCAAACTACTTGACTCAGTTCACCTTAGTCAGTTCGTGTTTGCCAGATCACTCAAAACGCAAAACTGTTGGAAATTGGTGTATTCCCCCCCCCCCATACACCAATGAACTCTTTCCGGGACCAACAATTAGTTAAAATAAATAATGACAAAAATTTAATTATATATAATCAAAACAATCGAAAAAATAATTTATTAATATTTTAGTTTTTTATTTGTAATAAATAAAATATTAATTATAGTCCTAATTCATTAATATCTTCAATTACCAAACATAGTTAAAACACTAAACACTCCTACCTTAATTCTCGTAACGAAAAGAAGTGTAACAACTTGAAAAGACCGGATGGAGTATTATATATATATATAATAAGCATAATTTTATGCACATTTAAGCATGACTTTGTATACCTTTAAGCATTTTCTCATTTTAACACACCAAGATTTTATTTACACACCAAGATATATATATATATATATGTAAAAATAAATTTATAGATTAAATACTACAATGCTAAAATTTGAAATTTTAAAATACAAAAATACAAATAACTGTATATAATCAAAATGGCTAAAAAAAATTTAAAAGCTAAAAGCCACAACATATTGTATTAAGAAATGGATCGAGTTTGCTTGTATTTCAAAATGTGGGTTGCGTGTTGCGTGTAGAACTGCATATTTGTGCAGCAGCAGCACATCATCTTTTTGTACTGAAATATTATTAGAAAATAAAAAATTATATCATTTGCAAGTACAATTTGACTTTGCAATTTGCATGAGTTGAATTACTTTAGGCGGGATTGCATGAAATCTAGGCGGGAAATAGCATTGTACACTATCTTGTTTTAATATAGTATAGATATAGATTTAAGTGGTACTCATGTAAACTACCCAAATTTTATAAGTAAAAATAAAAAATATCCACTTTGATAATTCTCTATGCAAAATACCCACTGTTATGGAAACTTTCCAAAATGACCCTAAACAAGATCAACACTTTTTGGGGATCAATTGCATATTTCCCTTCATTATCACAAATGAAATTTCAACTATTAATTACGTATTTACATCATAATTGACATTTGTTTTAGTATTCTCATTGTTTTGATTTTCTAGCCGCTGGAATAAGTTTTTCCGCTCATTAACAATTATTTTCCTGTCGTACACCTCAATTTTTCAATCATTAGTTTTATTTTTTATTATTAATTTTCTAATTGCTGGTATAAATTTTTCGGTCATTGATATTTATTTTCCTATTGTACGCCTTAAATTTCCAATTGTTAATTGCATTTTTTTTCCGTTGTAGGACATTTTCCCTCCAAAAAAAGATATTGATTTTTGTTTTCATTCAAGGGTAAAGTAGGTACTTCACTATAAAAGTGGGTGGTTTGGTATGAGAGTTATGCAAGTAGGTATTCTATCATTTATGTTATGATAAGTGGATAGGTTGTCATAAGCCTCTAGATTTAAAGTGTATATAGAAAAAAATTATAATACAAATGATAATGATATGTTTAATTGTGTTTCTGATGAAGTTATTATTCATAAGTTTCACAATATGGCTAACTGTCTGGTTTGATCGTAAATTAGATTTCTATGAATTATACAGTATGTATAATTTATTTTGTATTAGATTTCTTTATTTAATTTTAATTTACATATAATTTTTTGATCCTCCTTACTCAAAGTTCTGCGTCCGTCACTGGACATGTCAATTGATCCTTTGTTGGGACCCCCATTCAGTTTATGAGTTTTGATGATATTTATCGAAACAACACTTAGAAGTTTTTAACTATTTTCTAGAGTTAGGTTGCTAGATCAAACTGTCATGTATAGCCCAGTTTTCATAATCACAGATTGACAGATCTTAGTTAACCAGATTGTAGGAGTTCAGCACTTGCCTTGAAGAGTTCAAGACTCGCAGAGTTGGTGGCTTATCTCCGAACCACGATAAACTCTACATGTATATATAGGACTGATAGTTTAAAGCCAAAAGAATTTTCTAAGAGTTTTTCCAACACAAGCCACCAACTTCCGTACTCCAGTTCAGTTTAGCAAACTCAATTGTTCACAGTCTAAGTTGGATAAACTGAACTCTCACTCTGATCAAACTCTCTGACTTAGTTCGCTAAGTAAGTTTGTACAAGTCAATTTGCATTAAAATCAAAAACTGTTAGAAATTGGTGTATTCCCCCTCTCTCTCCGTACACCAATAAACTCTTTCTAGGACCAACAAATGGTATCAGAACGGTGGTTCTTTTGACCATCGCCTCTATATGCTAAAAGTCTTTCTAGTTTTAAAGCTTTTGGTCAACTTGGACTAGATCCTAGAAAATTCTTTTCTTTTACTGTTACATTAAACTGTCATCATGGAAGCATCACTTCTTAGAAGTTGTGAAGTGATCGCTCTACTTTTGAGGTAGATAATACCATAATAATCGATAAGTATCGAGTCGAATCCACAAGGAATGTCAACGCGTGAGAATTTCAAGTAGTAACCTAGTTATCTAATCACTATCCAAGCTACCAACCATCATGTTTTTGGATTTTCGTTTAACTACTAATAATGAAAGTAAAACAAATTCAACTAAGTATCAACTAAGAACAAACCATCAAACTAACAAGTGAATTCAATAGTAAATTAGGGTGATTCCAACTATACTTCGATTAGGCTTAAGTGATGGGCGACTAGAACTCTAACTAGAACTAACCATTTTAATCTAACTTCATGTGGGAAACCTCCTTACTATGATTCACTCAATTCTAATTGCAATGAAATCAAGTTGATTAATGAAAAACCTAATTCCGACTAGGCCATCAAGTAATTCATTAACTCCCAATAGCACATTGAGTTCTTTATCCCTACTATCTCTAGCATGCAAATCTCTTGTTTCCTAGCATCTAATCCAAGTCTCCTAAGCATTAGATCAAACATTTGAAACGCAACTATGGTGATCAAGCATAATTACACAATAAAACATGGCACCAAGAGAAATGAATATGAATTAGAAGGTAAATTTATAGATTAAAGAATAAACCCATCACCTAATCCTAATCTACATATAATTGGAATCACAAAGGAAATTGGCTAGACATGCTTAGAGAGAAATTAAACTATAAGAAATAGATGAAATCATAATCAAAAGATAGACAAAAGAATAAGGAAAAGAAATATGGTCTTCAATCTTCAATCCACCAAGTAAATCTTCACAAATCTAGAAAATACTCAAAGTAGCAAAGTGAAAATCTAATTTAGGGTTCTAAGAATGTATTAAAGTGTAAGAATACCCAATTAGGGAAGATTTGGGGTTAAAATACATTAAAAATGAGTTTTGGGTCGAGTTAGACCGAGTTGGTCGGACCAAACTTGGTCCTAAAAGAGGGGGAAAGCGGACAATCAGCGGCCTGGCAGGCCGCCGTCTATGTTGAAAATGGCGCGCTCTTCCGGCGGTCTGGCTCGGTGGTTCGCCGGCCTGGCAGGCCGCCGGCTAGGCTGCCGGTTTTCCTTCTTTGGCCGGTTCTTCTCCTTCTTTGGTTCTTCTTCCGGTTTCTTCGTTCCTCCAACTGAACCGGCTTTTCAACTTCAATTCCTACCTTCTTAAGGTCATTTATTCTCTTTTCCGGCCCTCAATCTTTGGCTACTTAAATGCTCTTTCCAATTCCTACAAAAATAGATCGAAAACTAAAAGAAAACGAGAAAAGTATAGAATATGCTACAAGTTGATACCCACTAACATTTCTATCAATTAAACCCATAATACGAGCCTCAAACACATATAGAATAAACTCGTCATGTACATAAAATACGTGTTAATCATGAAGACTTTTCCATTCAGGGTTATGAAGATTGGAGCTTCAGAATCAAGATGTGCCTTAAGGCTCATCATGTACTGATGTGGGATGTCATAAAAAACGGTCCCACCCCAATCTAAGTTCCCCATGACACTGATGTCACCGATAAATCTGAGTACGTGCCCAAACTGAAGGATCCACGCACGTACACTGCTGAGGAATGAAAAGAAGCTAGTCTTGACAGCTTCGCCAAGGGACTGATCTCCAGCACAGGAAGGGAGTTCATCTTGCCAAGATCAGAAACCTCAAAACTTCAAAAGAAATGTGGGATACTTTAAAAGTGATTAGTCAAGGATCGGAGGAGATGCTGGAAAATAAACTTTCCAATGCATGCAACAAGCTCGATGATTTTAAAATGAAACACAAAGAAAGTATCTAACAGATGAAGAACCGCTTTATTATCATGTTGGAGATCAATGCTATTAGACCTGGCAAATATACCCAGCGTGAACTCAATCAAAAGGTGATCCGTGCCCTTCCCACAAGCTGGCACGTGTATGCTGCTATCCACTCCAAGCGACCTGACTTCAATAAACTACCAACCGAGAAGTTGTTCGATTTGCTTACTAGAAGCGAGCACGAGATGACTCGCATTCATGGATCTTCCCACCCATCTACAAGCAGTTTAAAGCCTGAATCTAAAAAGAATGAGATTGAGGTAGCTTTCAAGGCTGAAGCTGCAGTTGAATTTCAAACTGTCAAGTCAGATCAGTTAACATGGATGGTAAAGTTGATCCAAGACTTCGCGTTACTAGCTTGACGGAATGAGAAAATGAGGCAAGAATGAACAAATTTCGAAAATTCTATAAGGATTCGAAGAGAAGCTACAACAACCAAGCTTCCACTCAAACTGATAAGAAAGGTCAAGGTAACCCAAGTCGATCTAAATTCAATTCATATAACACTCCAACTGGAGGTTGCTTTCAGTGTGGTGAACCAGGTCACTACAAAACAGATTATCCTAACACGACTCAAGAAGAACGTGATGTTCTACGAGCTAAAAGAGACCGCAAACTGAAAGAGATGAGGGATGCCCTGATCACCGAGAATGCATCAAAAAATAAGTCTACCTTATCTGACACTTCATCAGAAGAAGACTACATCGCAGATGTAGACGGTGATGATGAAATGGTCATAGTGGAACAAGCTTACCTAGCTGACGAGGTAGATGAGAACGATGATGAAGAAGAGAAATGTTGCATGGGTCTTGAAAACCCTAGCTCAACCTCAAAGGTAGATTCTCTAACCAACTCCCCAATTATTTCTAATGATAAAAATGAAGGCAAAGTTCTACCCGAGATGGTGTCTTGGGAGGAGTTCAGCCAACAGATGGAAGATTATAAGAAATTATCTTCCATGTTCGAACAACTGGTCATCGTTGGAAAGGATCGGGAGAAAGAGAATGAGAAATACAAGCAGGCTTTGTAAGAAAGATTTGAGCCATATGAGAAGAGATTAAAACCCTAAATGTTTAGCTTGAACAAATTATCTTAAGAGATGATCATCTAAAAGAGATGTTAATTGAAAAGGATGGAGAAATCAACTCTCTATTTGAAAAGTTAACAGATCTACAGCAAAAGATTGATCGTATGAACAAAGGAAAAGATAAGCCGGAGGAAATTCAATCAGTTCAAAGAAACCCTATCATCAAAACTGGATTATGGTTTACTGGTCAAAGGAAGGACCAGAGTCAAACTATTAGTAGTAAAGTTCAGTTCGTCAAACCAAAGGACAAACTGACAGCTAAACCATCTCAACAGACTCCGCCGGATAAAAGAATCAAACTGAAGAATCCAGCTCGTCAGCCTCAAGCCATACTGATCAAGGACCATGCCCCATCAACCTCAAAGAGTCAATTCAAGCAGTCAGTACCAAAGAAGTCAGTTCCTCATGCACCATCTAAAGGGAAATCTGATAAGAAGAAAGGAAAGAATCAATCAGCTCCAAAGCTCAAGAAAAGAAGATATGCTCACTCAAGGCATAACTACTATGAGCAATGGCCTAACCATCAAGGTTATGGTCACCAAGAGCAGTGGAATCCTCAACCCTACTATCCTTAACAACAATTCTATCAAGAACTACATCAATCTCACTGCTGTCAGTTTGGTTACCAAACTAGATACCCAGATCAATGGTGCCAGTATGGGTATCATGAGCTACTTGCACACTTAGTCTACGATCAATATTCTCATCAACCCTACCATCAATCTGGATACTACGAGGATCCTTTTTACTACGAGCCTGAGTATTAGTTCGCACCTCAAAAATATGAAAGGAGGTCGAAGAAGAAGAAAAAGGCTCCCAAGGCTACCAAGAAGCCACAACCTGCTAACAATGCACCCCAGTTCGAGTGGCTTGCTAAATCTATTTAATTGCATGTTGGGAAGCACAAAATGAGGAGTCAAGCTACTGGTGGACCAGTCTGGATCATCAACAGTGGATGCTCTAAGCACATGACGTGTGCTAAAAGCCTATTGTCAGATTTCTTTAAATGTGACGGACCCAAAGTTTCCTTTAGAGGCAACGACAAAGGAAAAACTCGAGGCTACGGTAAAATATGTGTTGGTAAAACAACAATTCATGATGTTACATTTGTAGAAGGATTAAATCACAATCTATTCTCAGTTGGCCAATTATGCTCGAGTGGTAAACTAGTTGAATTTACTTCTAACAAGTGTTTGGTGAGAAATCAGGAAGGAGAAGAAATCCTTCTTACTGGAATTTTGCAAGATAATCTATATATAGTCCAGTGGACTAACGATCAGGAAACCTGCCTCATCACCAAAACTTCCAATGACCTGAGCTGGCTATGGCACAAGAGACTAAGCCATCTGAACTTTAAAAGCATTACCAAACTGGCTCGCAATAAACTGGCATTAGGGATACCAGATCAACTATTCCACAAAGATCATGCCTACGAAGCTTGCCAAGCTGGGAAACAGACCAGAGCATCATTTCCACCAATGGCAGCTCAAGAAACAACTCGAATACTTGAACTTCTCCATCTGGATCTATTTGGACCAGTAACTCCTTTAAGTATAAACTGTAGAAAATATACTTTTGTAGTTGTAGATGATTATTCTAGATTTACGTGGGTTATTTTCATGTACAAAAAAAAAGGAGACATTAGAAAAGCTGCCTGCCCTAATCACCAGATTATGCAATGAGAAGAACCTGTCAGTTATAACCATATGATTTGATCGAGGAACTGATTCATCAATCAGATGATGGAATCATTCTGCATGAAAAAAGATATTCTTCATCAAACCTTAGCAGTGCAAACACCTTAACATAACAACATTGTAGAACATCGTAATAGATTGTTGAAGGAAGCAGCTCGTACAATGCTAATGAGACCAAACTTCCCAAGAAGTTTTGGGCAAAGGCAATCAATACAGCCTGCTACACCCAGAACAGATCTGTCATGACAGTTCGACACGGGAAGACTCCATACGAGTTGTGGAGAAACAAACTGCCTAAGCTTGAAATTTTTTAAATCTTTTGGCTGTTTGGGTTACATACATAACAATGGGAAATCTCATTTAAAAACTTTCGATAGCAAAGCTGATCCCGGAGTATTTGTAGGATATTCTGAGATTAGCAATACATTCAGGGTTTTTAATAAGATTACCATGACATTGGAAGTAACACCTCATGTTGTGTTTGATGAATCTATCTTCGTGTACAGGGAAATTCCATCATCTAGCAATGCAGATCAGTCCACAGATCAGACCAGCTCACAAGATCAGATTCTAGAAGAAATATTGAGCTGGGGACCCTCAGATCAAGAGGAAAAAGAAGAACCAATTCAAGTTGATCCTAACCCGGTCTCGCAGCAAGAGGAAACAGATGCACCTACATCAACCTGCGAACTGCCAGTTGAACAAAGTCAACTTGTGTCTCCCAGTCCAGATCAATAGATCAATGTGGACCAGTTAGCTGACCAACTTGTGGAACTTAACCCCTTCACTCCTCAACCTCTACTAGAGTTTGAAGACCCCGTTGATGAGCTAGAACCTATATTATCTGAAGAAGAGATCACTCGTCGACGCAGATGGGTTGATGTTCATCCTGAGCAGCTCCATCCATAGGTGTGAAGACAAGAAGGCAGATTGGTGAAAGTTGTCTTCTAAGCTGTTATCTCTCTTATCAAGAACCCAGTAGCATCGATGAAGCTCTCGCGGATGCAAATTGGACTACGGCGATGTAAGAAGAGCTCAATGAATTCAAAAGGAATTAGGTGTGGTCTCTCGTAGATCGTCCTCACCACCAAGGTGTTATTGGAGTTAAATGGATTTTCAAAAACAAGATAGATGAAACTGGAGAAGTAGTTCGCAACAAAGTCAGATTGGTTGCGAAATGCTACTGTCAATAAGAAAGGATAGACTATGAAGAAACATTTGCATCAGTTGCTAGGTTGGAAGCAATCAAATTTTTCCTAGCCTATGCAGCTCATCATCGGTTCAAAGTCTATCAGATAGATGTCAAGAGTGCGTTCTGTTTAGTCTATATTTATTATATTTTTCTTATTTTATTTTATTAGTTTTAAAGTTATTTTTGTTATTTTATAGTATTAGTTTATATTACTTTTAATAAATATGTGGTGATAATGCTTATATCCTAATTTAGGTAAAAAAGGAAAGAGAAAGGGTTGAAAAAGAATTTCAAAAGAAAGAGTTGGCCTACCAATTGAAGGCCCACTTAGTAGCCCATGAAGAAACCAACGTCCACTTCGAGCATGATGATGATTTCTGCTACTTGCCGCCTTAGACGGGATTCTTTTCTCTTTCCTTTCCTATAAATATAGAGCTTATTCATATTTTGAAGAGGAGAACAGACGCTAGGCAGATTTAATTTTATTTTAGGGTTAGAATTTAGATACAATTTACTCTTGCTTTGCTTTGAAGATTGCTTTTGAATTCAAGTTTTATTTCAAGTTTTAATTCAAGTTCTTCGTTTTTTTCTTTTGGTCTTTCTTTGCGCCTTTAATTCGTAAGTTTATTCATTGTTTTCTAAATTAGTTTTTACAGGCTTTCTTTACTTGCTTTGATTAATTACTTTCATTAGTTTAGATTACATTTGCTAAGATTACATTTAATTAGTTCTAGTCCCTTAGATTTATTTGCTTTCTTTTACTTTAGATTCATGTTAAGATTTATTTGCCTAAGTTTAGATTTAGATTTATTTGTTTTCTTTATTGCTTTCTTTTCAATTCATGCCTAGGTAGATTTACTGCTTTCTTCTAGTGTAATTTATTATCCCGGGTGACAGACGGGAGTGCTTTCTACTTGTTTTTAATTGTTTTCAAGTCTAGTTTAGTTTACTTGCTTTCTTTTCATTGTGTCTAGGATTAATAATAAAAACTCAAACCCCAAAATTCTTTATTTGCTTTCATAGAGTATATTTTATTTGCTTTTTGTTGCCACATAATTGATTACCTGCTAAGTTGTAACACCCTAAATCTCATATATTGGGCTTAGATAACTTTTGGACCAAGATATCTAATTTAGTAACGGGCCTATTAATTTAGTAAGCTAGACCGTTTTTACTACTTAATAGATGAAGCCCAAGTATAAAAAAAAATGGCTTAGAATTATTAGTGATCTTATGATTTTAATAAGTTGGACGAAGAAGTTTTTAACTATGTTAGTGAGCCTAATTGAAGAGAATTTATATATTGATTTTCCTATTAAAAAGAGTAATAAATACACATATTAATATTAATAATAAAGAGAACTCATTCGCCTTGCTGTCGATTCTAAAATTAGTCATACCCTCTCGCTGTCAATTTTCCTTCAACTCTACACTTGATGATTCACCAATCTCTCACCGGTAAACACAATAGCACAATTCATCTTCTAAGTCTCAGTTTTCTCTCAATAATTTTCTCAAATCACTTATTCGTTCCTACGCCTTCCTTTCATGAATACAAATCCAAAATATCAAAGCCAATTCCTCTTCAGATTAACAGAATCTTAAGTAAGTATGCTATCATCCTTCTGTATTCATTTTATTTCATTAAGTCATAATATGATTCTACTAAATTATGTACATCAATTAGAGATAAGAAGAACATAAAATGTCCTAAAAGAACTTAAAAATTTAAATGTAAAATAGAAAAGAGATAGAAAAGAAAATAGAAGAATGGAAACAGGGGAGTAGGGAGTCGAGAAATCAGGCTAGCTGCTGTTGTTGAAAACGGATTTATCGCCGACAATCGAATAAGAGAGAATCCACCCGGAGTGTCCCGATTGCACCGGCGTACAACGGCATCTACGGTGCTGCAAGGTGATCATATATGGTGGCCTCCGGCTTCCGCGGCTGAGATACGATGGTCTCCGGTTGCCGCATCTGAGGTACAGTCGCCGGGTAGGAAGAATAGGAAGGAGTGGAAGAAGGAGATTAGTTACTTTGCTATTAAACATTTATGAGAAATAAGATGTGTTGCAGCTGCATGAGAAGGACAGGGAGCTAGGGAGAGGTTCGATTCCGAAAGAAGAAAGAAATGAAGTGTGCACGTGTGTTTATTGAAAGGAAAAGAACTTCTAATTAAAATAGAGTTGGACTATAGATCATTTAAACAAATGAGCTTTAATATTCTAATTCAACCACATTATTAAAAGGGAGTTAAGTTTTGGGGTCTTGATTATATATATATGATGACTTCTATTATTAATTCATGAATTCCTATTATTAATTTAATGATTGGACTACTCTTTTGAATTTGGATGGAACGAAATCAGTAAGTTGAATTCTCACTGGACACCTACTGTTGCTACTGAGGATTAAACTATTTTTGTGGAGTTATATTAGAAAGAAGGTAAATAAATCCAGATCGAAATCATATCTATTTTATGATATAGTCTCCGGCAGCAACAACAGAAGAATGGAAGAATAAGTAATCTTGAAATCGAATCTACGATGGTTGTTTTGCTTCGATAACGCTGCGACACTAAGGCGGAAGATGAATTTGATGATGGCTTGTAGTGCCGTGAATGTATCTTAATTAATTTGGTTATGAAGTATAAGTTTATTAATCACTTTAAGTGAAGAACTTAGACTAATATATATTTTATACATTTATAGATTTGAACTTGCGTATGACAACTAATGGTAGGAAACATTGACCAACCTCTAATTATTAGACATTTACATATTTTCTTTAGATATAAAGAAATAAATGAGTTCCTAACCAAATGATATTAGCCCAAGTACTGGACTACGAATTTATAGGAGAAAAATAAATCTTTATCAAGAGCATATATTTTTATGCGACAATATATATAGTACTAATTGATCCCCTGAATGTAGATCCGGACCCGAGGTGCCCAATCTAGAGCAATTGTGCAAGCTCATTAGTGTTTACTACAACTACAAGGTGGGTTATTTTCAAAACTTACTACTATTTTTACAAAAGCTTTTGTCTATGATCCAAACTATTTTACTATGCTCATACGTGGATTGATATGACTTGCATATGGAATTCCTACAATGTTCACGACATACTATGTTTATGTGGCCACATAGAGTCTTGTTTCACACAATGTTATATATGAGCACATATTATATGAAAACAACTCCATTTCTATGATATAATATTCATGACGAAAGCATATATGTATGTATTGCCCACTGAGTGTCTTTGGCACTCACCCCCAAAATATTTTCAAATTATTTTATAGGTATGGAGTGATGGAAGGCGGGCGACGTGGACTCACGGACTGTGTTTAGTTGACCCAACTTTTGTTCTTTTGTGTATTCGGGTCAAACTATGTATATTTTGGTCAAGATACTACTACTTTAATGCTTCCGCTGAATGATTGTAAGAATTTTATAGTTATGTAAATTATTTCGTAATATATTAATTGCTCTACTTCGTCGTATTCTGAGGTTTTGATTCGACTATTCAACTCTCATTTTATTGGAGGTTGACTAGAAAATTCATTTGAGACGAAGTTTATTCATTTCAAAATTTCGAGCTGGATTCATAGTTATTGAATAGTTTATTCTTGACGTTCCTTTTTCATAATTTTTTTCTTTTTCGTTTGCGTTTGGTAGCGCCCTAATCTTCTTGAGTCGGGGCGTTACATAAGTCTTCCTTGAGATTCGACATTAGGTTTTACTTGCTTTTTCTACGATAGATCTAGTTCTATTGCTAGCACTTTAGGTGAAACACATTCCTTAACGACAGACTGAAGGAAGAAGTCTACGTGGAACAACGTCCCGGCTTTGAAGAAGGAGACTAGTCTAAGGTCTACAAACTGCACAAGGCAGTTTATGGACTCAAGCAAGCTCCCCGAGCTTGGTATGAAACTTTAGCAAAGCTTCTACTGGATTCTGGATTTAAGCTTGGGAGAGTCGACAAAATACTTTTCACTTTCAAGTGGAAGGACCATATACTTTTAGTACAGATTTATGTTGATGATATAAAATTTGAATCAAAATCTAAGTTTATGTGTGACAGGTTTGGACAACTCATGCAAGACGAATACAAGATGTCTATGATGGGTGAGATAAATTTCTTTTTAGGGTTGCATGTTAAGCAGTCTGAAGAAGGAATCTACATCTGCCAGACCAAGTATGCACACCAGTTGACCGATAAGTTTGGTGTCAAAGGCAGCAAACCAGTTCGTCCCAATGCTTGCAAACGGAAAGATTGATCCAAATACTGAAGGGAAACCTGCTAGCATAACTCAGTATAGAGGAATTATTGGTTCTCTACTTTATCTTACTACTAGTCGACCTGACATCTCTTTTGCAGTTGGAATGTGTGCCCGGTTCCAAACCGCCCCAGAGGAATCTCACCTGGAAGCTGCCAAAAAAATTCTCCGTTATGTGAAAGGAACTGCCAACTACGGTCTGTGGTATCCTTGTGACGACAATCTAGAGCTAACAAGTTACTTAGATTTAGATTATGGAGGTTGCAAACTGGACTAGAAGTCAACATCTAGAACATATCAGTTTCTCAGTAGCAAACTGATATCTTGTTTCTCCAAGAAGCAAACTTCCGTGGCCACCTCAACAACTGAAGCTGAATACATGGCAGCTGGGAGCTGTTGTGCGCAAATCTTGTGGTTAAAACAATAACTTAAGGACTATGAGATCTCACTCAGTGAAGTGCCGATCTTCTGCAATAGCACAAGTGCGATCGCAATCACCATGAATCCAGTTCATTACACGAGATGCAAGCACATTGATATGAGACATCACTTCATTTGTGATCACGTGGAAAAGAAGGACGTGGTGATAGAGAAGACCCACACTGATATTCAACGAGCTGACATTTAACCAAACCCTTGCAAGAGGAAATGTTCAAAATGTTTTGTGGCAAACTAAGGTTACTAAGTGTAACTTGACAGTTTGTTTACCCAGATCAGTACAAGTTCGATAGGAACAGATCAGTTCGTGCTTTAACTCCTTAGTTCAATTTGTGATCAAACCGCACCAACAGTCTATTCTGCCATCAACAATTTGACCATCACAGATTAAGGGGGAACTGGAGGCATCGTATCAGTCTCCAACTTTAAATCTTCTTCAATAAGTTTTAATATCATTATAATTTACTGATGCATATGTTATACTATTTATTATGTCAAATGGAAGATTTTACTGACATAGCCAATGACATTCTTCCCATTTTTGCCAAAATGTCAAAAGATTTCACACTGATCGAGGGGACATTTAATTTTGAGACGATGGTTGCGTGAAAAGATGAACTACGTGTAATGCATTCGCCCGCCCACTCACAGCTCACTCACCCCACTCACAGCTCACTCACACACTCACGCACAATCTGAACCGTCCAGATTGATGAAATTAATCTTGACCGTTGATTCAAATCCTATAAATAAGAACTTGGCACTGTAGAACCTTCATTCCACACTTAGCATATTTTTTTAATTCACCATCTTTCTCTCAAACCATTGTTCTGCAATTCAAAAAAATTTATAACCTCTCCACAAAATGTCTGCAGAAACATCTACCCTCTGGTCAAGCACCTAATCAACCAATGGCTCCGAAGGTCCATCTTTCATGGACGGAGCGCATAGAGATCGTAATGTCAGAGATTTCATCGGAGTTCATCGCGGTGCTCGACAACTACAAGTTTGAGGGTCTCAATCCCATGTTTGATGTCATCTGCCAGTGTAAAAGCTTCCATTCTATCATTACCGCTAGGTTGTCCTATTTCTTGCCGAAGTAAATGCTGAAGTTCTACTACACCCTCGAGACGGAGGACAAGGATCCGTCAACGATGACATTTCGCCTTCCGATTACCAGCACCCCCTGATCTGCCAATTCCAGTGCTGCCGCTAGTTCAACAGGCCTACGGCACTGAAGATGAGGGAAAGATTTACAAAATTGATAATATCCCTCTCTCCGACGTCTTTGAAGTATACCAGTTGGCATTTGTTACCCCCTTGAAGGTTTCCTTGAAGTCTTTCAACCTTAAAACCTTCAACAGGGAGCTATTGAGGTTGGAGTACCGTGTTCTCTTTGACTTCGTGTACAAGGTGTTTCTATCTTACGCCGAAACCAACGAGAGTGTAACCCTTCCTAAATTCAGAGTGATGACGGTGGTGGTGAAAAATTTGAATGTGAATTGGGTCAGATTACTTGTCAATCTATTTATTGAAGAAACTACATTCATCACACAGGTTGAAGAATGAAAGAAGGTGCACGAGGTGAAGGTGGGAAGGCCTCTACACCATGGGTGCAAGATTAGGATTCTTCTACTATCTCACTTGCCAGATCGTGACTGGTCTGACAAGTCAGAGATTCCAGAGGATAAGCTGATTCATCACTCCAGTCAGCAACAGGAGAAATAACTTGGTATGGTGGGCTATCTCTTCAACAAATCAGATGCTGCCACCAAGTCGATACTGATAGAGATGGGATTGTCTAATCCTAAGTGGAATGTTCCCTAAACACGAGATGCGCAGGTTGCTGATCAAGCTGGTGATACAGCTAAACCTGCAGCCAGAGAGAAGAAAAGAAAAGGTGGAGACAGATGGAAGCAGTCTAAATGTGCAAAATCTACAAACTCTCCCCTACCACTGAATAGGAATTTAGAGTCCGAACTGGAGTCAGTCTCTGCTCAGCAATCTCCAGTACGTGAAGTGTCTGTACAATCTCCAGTTTGATCTCGACCGATCGTCTTATCTGCTCACTTAATGGGAGAAGGAGGTATCATTCAGCCAGTCCAGCACGAATCTATGACGATCAACTCACCATCTCCCTTGCAGTTCGTTGACAACCAGGAGATGCTCGGGATGGAGCTGGACACTTAATCTGATGAGATACCAGCTCAACAACCTGCTACCCAGAACATCATTGAGGATGACAATCAAGAGTACGATCATGCCCATGAGAATGCTCTTATCATCCTAGAGGTATTTCACAACAAATCCACTTTTTTTATTCACTCCACCTTTCCTGGGATTCTATCCACCCAGGAAATGGAAGAGTTAGCAATTCAATTGCGAACATACCTAGCAGTGAATGAGAGTTCGTTCAAGGACCTGGCTTTAGTGTTCTATCTACGGTCCATGGACGAATTGATGATCGAGGAGGAGAAATTGGAATCTGAGTTCTAATTTCATGATGTGCCCACTGCCCGCGAGCAGTTTAAGTTCTTGGTCCTCTCGGGGATGAAGCAGAAGGCCAAGAAATTAGGTGTTGATTTGAAGCCATACTACACTGATCAAGCCAGATTCTACAATGAGGCTTGTTTTAAGGGGGAACTATACACGCCAATCAGTTTGCCTCCTCAATCTCCTCAGTTGACTCTCACTAATCAACCTCACCAGAAAGAGGATGATCACTCCATCATCCCAGCTCCTCAATCTACTGCTGCCAATCTGCCCTTTGTCCAGCTAGGGCCATCCAACTCTACTTATGCAGATCTATCTGCCCTAGAGGACAAGATCATGGTGGAAGTGTAGACCAAGCTTGAAGCTCTCAAATCTCAAATTGACCAGGAGGAAGTTGGAGTTGCAGATAAGGTTGTAACGAGGATGAATGAGATTAGCACATCCATCACCAACTCTCTCATCACTCTGCAATCTGAGAAGAACACCTGGTTTCACAATCTAGAATCATCCATGAAGCAAGCTGTGAAGGAGGCTGAGGATGAATACGCTATTCAGAAACTGCCGACTCAGATCAAAGAGACAGTGAAGAATGAGATCGCAGTCTTCACTGTGGACAAACTAAAGTTCCACATGGGAACTCACATCGATAATCTGTTGGCAGAAAGAGATATTGCCAAAGCTTCTGAGCTTTCTGCCTTGGAGGTTAGCATTAAAGAGGCGGATACGCGCCACAAGTAACTGAGCAATTCAATCACCCTCTCTGCTAACGCTACAGCCAGGAAAGAACAAGCTATGCAGGCTGATGTCACCTCGATCTTGAATTTCTGCAAAGCCATGGAAGCTGACATGGTTGCGCTTTGTGATGAGAATGCCAATCTCTGGGAGGTCATCAGAACTAAGCTTGGTGATGATGTTGAAAAGGGGAAAGGTAAGAAGGTGATGAACAGGCCGGTCCAGCCCAGCAAGGTTGCAGAGATGAAGGCTCAACGTGCTGCAATGCCTCAATCCTCCCAAACTGTCGATGTCCCTCTCCCAACTGCAGTTCCTTCTATATCAAGACTGACTCGCTTGACTGATAAATAGAAGGTTGCTGCCGAGGCCAATATCATGATGGACATGGTCATGGAAGGTCAAAAAGTGGATGTGCTAACCAACTCACTAGCATAGAAGCAGTTTGTGGATGATCAAGCTACTGCTGAAAGGAGGAAGAAAATTCTTGAGCGCAATCATTGGCTCTATGCTGGGTTGAAGTGCAAAATTGTAAGCAATGCGGTCGAGGAGGAAATCAAATTCTCGCATTTTGATCAAGAGAAGTGGAAGGATATTCAGTATCAGTTTATTCTACTCTGCCACTTCGTCAAATGCCCTCCTATCATGGGACTTGTTGATTCAGTCTATGCACAGTTTTTTAATGAAATTTTGGAGGTCGAGCCCGATTTGATCTCGAGGATTAGATCTGAACTGCATAGGAGGAACATCCCGCTCGTCCCTCCAACATGCCTCACCTTCATCCCTCATTATCTTAGCGATGGAAGAACTGTCGATCATCCAAACATCAAGACATTCATTCGGGCCACTGCCAGATTTTTGAACGTGCCAGTTGATGACGACAGAGAAGACTACAAGAGGATCTGGGATGGAGTTTATGCAAGCATGGGACTTGCTAGCCCGGATAGGTTGAAGGAAAAAGCTGCAGCCTGAAGGCAAAAGAAGTAGTAACTGGAGATTAGATCTGTATTCATTACCTTTTGTGTTTCGAGCTCCCTTGTAACTGTATGTAACCATCTGCACTGATACGTTAATGAAGAAAGATCTTTTTAGCTCTGACAACAATATGCATCACTTCTATATTCCTAATTAATAAAAACTGAACTTATTATACTTAGGGATTATCTTGTAAGGTGTTGGTTTCGACATCATCAAAAAGGGGAAAATTGTTGGGAACCCGATTAGTTTATAAGTTTTGATGATGTTTATCGAAACAACACTTAGAACTTTTTAACTCTCTTCTAGAGTTAGGTTGCTAGATCAAACTGTCATGTATAACCCAGTTTTCATAAGCACAGATTAGTAGATCTTAGTTAACTAAATTGTAGGAGTTCAGCACTTGCCTTGAAGAGTTCAAGACTCGCAGATTGAAGGAAGATCGCTAAAGAGTTCAACACTTCTATATTCTCCCCCCCCCCCCCCCCCCCCCCCCTCCCATAAGCTAATAAACTCTTTCTGGGACCAACATCCTTTGAGACCGATTGCACTAGTTCGATATATATTCCCCCGTCTCACTATTCTTGCCTCATTTTATTATTATATATCTCATATATACTCAATAAACGGGACAGTATAATGAAACGAATTGAGTATTATTTAATTGTACAAATTACCTATTTTATTCTCATGGTTAATGGGTGCTCCTTCTCAGTGGGGAACAGTTGAATGTTCAAATTGAAACACTGCCGCAATTTCCATTTTTAAGTGCTTCATAATTTTAGAATTTTTTTGTTTTGTGTCATTCTTTCTTCCTTTTGTTTTTCATTTTTCTGTTGTCGGGATCAGGGCGTTACAATTGTGTGATTGTTGCTTGTGTGTGTGCATTTTTTTTTTTTTTTTGTAAATAAAAAAGATATAGTAGTGTGGTTCATGTGTAATCTTTATGTAAAAGAAATAAAATAAGATTTGAAATTAAGAATAATGAGTGAGAAGTGAAATAAAAATTTGAAAACGCGTCAAGAAGAAGAAAAAATTTAAGGAAGGATGAAAATTTCTTTCCTTCATACAAGTCATCTTGTTCCATATATATTTTTCAAATTTCAAGAAAGGCAAGTTAATTTGTTGAATTGGATATCATATGTTTTTCAACGTGGAGGCTGAGCCATAATTTGGCCGTGGGTGAGGGGCGTTGACGCCCGCCACGCCACACCACGGCTTTGACGGGTCAAATTTCATTAATCATTATTCATTAAATAAATATCATCGCTCACCCACAATAATAAACATTCTAAATTCAATTCAATATATTTAATTAAATCAGAACTGAAAATTTATCCCCAAAACTACATCTCCGCTTCTCACGAGGCCGCGCGTGTCGTCAACGAGCCATCGTGGAAATGGGCCAAACCACCTCCGCCTATGGTGTTTCCTCCGGTGGCTCGGCCGATCCCAGCCTCTTCCCTCACAACTCCAACGATGACGGCAGTTTCTCCATTCAAGAGCAAGACTACACGTCGGAGATCCCCGATGAATGCCTAGCTCTAATATTCCAATGCCTCAGCTCTGTTGACCGAAAGAGCTGCTCATCTGTCTGCCGCCGATGGCTTGCCGTTGATGGCCAGAGCCGCCAGCGCCTCTCCCTAAACGTCTCCATTGAGGCCGGCCCCTACCTTCCCGCGATTTTCACCCGCTTCGATTCGGTCACCAAACTCACCCTCCGCTGCGACCGTAAATCCGCCAGCATAAACGACGCCGCTATGGCGTTGATTTCCCAACGTTGCGGCAACCTCACCCGCCTCAAGCTCCGTGGGTGTCGCGAAATCTCCGATCTAGGTATGTTCGCTTTGGCTCAAAATTGCAAAAAATTGCGCAAATTTTCCTGCAGTTCGTGTATGTTTGGCGCTAAAGGTATGAATGCACTATTGAGCAATTGTTCTTCGCTAGAAGAGCTTTCTGTTAAGCGTTTACGGGGAATGGACAACGGCTTCGCTGCCGAGCCGATTGGCCCTGCTATTGTCGGTTCGAGGCTTAGGTCAATTACGCTCAAGGAACTTTATAACGGGCAATGTTTTTCGCCTTTGATAGTTGAATCGAAGAATCTTAAAACATTGAAGATCATTAGGTGTTTGGGGGATTGGAATAGTTTACTTGAGGCTGTGGCAGGGAGGAAGAATTGTTTGATGGAGGTTCATTTGGAGAGGCTGCAGGTGAGCGATGTGGGGCTGAGGGCTGTTTCTAAGTGCCCCGATTTGGAGAACTTTCATTTGGTTAAGACTCCGGATTGCTCGGATGATGGAATTGCAGCCATTGCCGAGAATTGTAAGCTTTTGAGGAAGCTCCATATTGATGGGTGGAGAACTAATCGAATAGGTGACGAGGGATTGATAGCTGTTGCCAAGAATAGCACAAATCTTGTGGAGTTAGTACTTATTGGGGTGAATCCGAGCACAGTGAGTTTGATGGCAGTGGCCTCAAATTGCCACAAGTTGGAAAGATTAGCGCTATGTGGTAGCGAAACCATTGGAGATGCTGAGATTTCATGTATTGCTGCAAAGTGCAAGGCCTTGAAGAAACTCTGTATTAAGGGCTGTCACATTACAGATTCTGGTATTGAGGCATTTGCTATTGGTTGTCCGAATTTGGTGAAGATCAAGGTAAAGAAGTGTAGAGGAGTTTCGTGCGGGGTGGTGAATCAGCTGAGGGCTAGGAGGGAATCATTGGCTGTGAATTTGGATGTAGACGGGGTTGAGCTTCGGACCTTGTATTGGAACACGAGCAATGCAGGTGGAGAGGAATTTGCAGAAACAAATGCTCATGCCCAAAGCAATGTTACTGAAGGTGGTGGTGATGATCATCCATCAACGAGTAATGGAGCTCGATCGTCGAATAAGTCAAGATTTAGCCTACTTGCTGGAAGAACTCTTGCCGCCTGCGCTTTTCAGAGGTTGATAAACGGTAATGGTAAATCAAATAATAGCTTGTAAATAAGCTGTGATGGATGTCAAAAGCATGACTCTTGTTCCATCTATTTCAGTCTGTGTGAAGAGTGTATGGTAGCTTATATTATTGTTAGGTAGTGCATTGCAATGTTCAATATCTCTATGTAACCCTGCTGCTCACAGTTGTGGTAAGATATGTATCCTTTACCATTTTCAATGAAAACAATGTCTTCTACCTAGCTTGCCTTTAAACATACCATGCAATTTCTTGATATCTTATTGACAAATGTTAATGTGCATTATTTGGTTGATGGTAGTGATTGATTTCCTTTTAGGTGTTAGTTTGTGATGTAAGGGTGGATTGTCTAATTTTATCCAACCTAATCATCCCAAATTATTGTAAATGATTTCCTTTTAGGTGTTAGTTTTGCTTAGATTTGGCTAATCAAGATATTATACCCACCGAGATACATAAGATTACTATAATTACTAACGACGGCAACTTTCATCGTGTGTTCCACACTACGTTTCTTCATCTGCGAACTGTTTGAGTGTAAGATCAATTTGAATTTTTCAATGGTGTTATGCACATATATGTTTGTACATTTATGCTTTCATTAATCTTGGTCGAATTGAATTTGGGATTTTTCGTCTTGTAAAGATTAGTGCATCATTGGCCGACACAGTTTCCGGCATCAGAAGAGCTGAGTATCGAGAAAATTAAGTTCAAAGCGTTTGATTTGGGATGGCATCAGATTGTGCGTAGAGTTTGGAAGGATTATTACTCCAAGGTATATTCGATATACTGCTAAATCTAGATATGTGTAGCTTGATTGTGATTATTTTTATTTTATATGTTATGAATTAGGGGAAGTAGCAATTTGACGTTGTGAATACTGATTTCATGGTATGAGGAAAGAGAGTTGAGGTTGGATTATCGATTAGATTGTTTTCCTGTGTAGCGACTAACATGGGGTTAGTGTTTGTTTGATAATATGGTTCGATACTTTGACTTTGAAGGTTTTCAAATGCAATAGTTGAGAGTTGAGGTTGGATTATGGATTGGGGATTGCTGTTTCCTTGCTTGACTCAATGAAACAAGAGCTGGAGTTTGAGCAGTACTAATTTATGATTCTTCAACACCACAATTTATTTGAATGTTCTCAAACAAATCCAAAGTCTCTAGCAAGTCTGCTTTTTCTTTAGAGCCACAGATTGGCTGCAACCCTTCTTCACTCCACAATGCTCATCACTAGTTTCATGTTGATATGAAATGTGCCACTCTATGATATCTTGTGCTCGACTCGTGCCATGTCTCGAATATTTGCTTCAAAATCAAGAACTGGAAATGAACTTGATGCCATAAGCCATCCTTATGCAAGTGTATTTTAGGCCTCTCTGAAGAAGATTCTAGAGATGTTGGACTCTAGGTCGAATTTTGAGTAATCAGTTCTCGTCATATTCTAGTATGCAATTAGATGTCCAAAATTTTATCATAGAAAAACTTATGATTTTGAAGATAAAATATGCTATTGAACCTTATTAAGCAATTGACTACATGGAGGCAATTGCAAGGAAAGTTTCTAGAGAGATATTATCACATCTCAAGGATACAGAGTACAAGAAGGAAGTTGAGCAACATTCAGATGGGAAATGGGGAATCGTTGTACGAATATTGGAATAAGTTCAAACTTATGTTGGCGAGGTGTCCAAATCATAATATCTCTGATCAAGACCTCATCCAATACTACATCAATGGACTGCGACCCCACGAAAGACAACTTCTGAATGCAGCCAGCGGTGGGTCTATCTTGAACAAGCCACCAAATGATGCATTCCAACTTTTGGGTGAGATGGCAGAGGAAGCCTTGAGATGATAATCAGGTCTTGAACAGGACTGCACCTGAGTCCTCGAGCAAGACACGAGAAGAGTCGAAACTGGATACTCTATGCAGCACTATGCAACAGATGATGGAGTTCATGAAGCCGACCATAATGAAGAATGGAGCAAATGCATGTCAATTATGCTCCGCCACCACGCACACCACTGAAGCTTGCCCAACATTTCAGGCCGACGAGGAAGTTAACGCATTTGGCCACATCAATGGTGGTCAAGGGCAGAACCAAAGAGTAAAATTTGATCCAAATTCTCAAACCTACAATCCAGGCTGGAGGCAACATGAGAATTTTAGGTATGGAGGCAACCATTATTAGAATGCACTCGAAGGACAAGGTAGCAACCAAGCAAGGGTCCTACTTTGACCGACATGGTGCACAACTTGGCCAAGGACAACTAGAGGATCACAAATGAGTTTGAGAAGTTCAAACAGGGAGTTAATGGATCCATGTAGTCTATGGCTACTTAACTTTCAAATTTGACACAAGCTATTAACCGGATAGATCAAAAGGCAGGAGTAGTACCCGCCCAGGTTCAACTTCCAGAACCTCAATGCAATGCCGTGACCTTGCGCAGTCAGAAGTCATACCCTAGCCATGGTGAAGAACAAGAGAATGAGCCAGTAGAGATGGAAGAAATACCCTATGAGCCCGATGGTAACTGCCATACGCCACCCTCAAATCACGCCCACTTTCCCATAACTGACCATCATTACCATACCACCACCTCAATCAAATCTTCAAATTCAAATTCAAACCTTTCTCTCTCACATAAACATTCCCGACTCTCTCTCCACCTTCACAAATTATCCACTCCACAAAAACCCCAACTTCATAACCATGGTAGGCACTCGACCAAAGAACAAGTTCAGAATCCCTGACGGCACCAAAATAGACCTCACCGTATCCCCATCTTCTCAGAAAAAGCCCAAGAAACCCACAAAGAAAGGAAAGAAAGCAGCCATGTACACCCCTTCCACCGTCCAGCAGACTGGTGAAGACACTTGAAGTCTGTCGCCCGTCGACGCAGAACTACTGGCGAATCTCACCGCCGGAGGTGAGGCCCTATCTCTCGACATCCAGAAGGACGCATCAATGTCCGAACAAAACCCCACCAAAATACGGGAGAGTTCGGACCAACCTAGAGCGGCCACCGCGACTGAAGAGGAGAAATAACCGGAAACCGTACACCCGGCCAAATCGGACTCGTCTGATGAGTCCAAGGCAGCGGAGGAGTTCGCACAAGAGATGAACGCCGAGGAGGACGACGATGAGGAAGAGGATGAGTATGAGGAGGAGGAAGAAGCTACTGACATCAAGGCGAGCAAGTAAGGGAGTTATAGCAAGGCCGGAGAAGAAGAAGGCGACGACGAGGTGTCGTCGGAAGAGAAAACCCCCTCCCCAAAGCGACAGAAGGTGGAGATTTAGCCGGAGCCACCCACCGCCAACCGTAAGAGGAAGACAAGGGTGACTAAATTCGCCAAGCCCGATGAATTCGCTGGACGTGAGATCGTGGTCCCGAAAACCATCGATTTCGGGGTCCTTGCCCAACTGGGGCTTGAGAAGGAATTGAGGGAGAAATTTCAAGCAATTGGGTGGGAGAAGTTCTTGGACTGGGACACCACCACCTACAGCAGCCTAGTCCGAGAATTTTATAAGGAAATGAAGGTAGAAATGGGCACTGATGGAAGGTCCACATCAATCGAGTTCACTCTGTTCGGGTCAAAGCGCAAGATGACAGTGGAGGACTTGGACATCTCCTTAAACATGATCACCTTCGCAGACAAATTTGAGGAGAAATATGTGGACGCGATCAAGGCAGTACTAGTGTTGAAGAAGGATGAGTGGAATGGAGTTTGGAAAAGCTTGGCCAAGACGACGATCTTCAAGGGCAGTGAATCAAGGGAGACTGCGCTCAAGACAAACGTACTAAGGATATGCCACCGCATCTTGGCCATCAACTTTTACGAAAAGAAGGACAACAGCAACGTGTCCCAAGTCGAGCTCTACATCCTTTGGGCAATGCAAACAAGTTAAGGCTCAACTTTTCTGTATTTGTGGCTGCCCACATCAAGAACATCTTGAGCAAGCCAGGACAGCGTCTATCGCTGGCCCACCTGTCCACTGTCTTTGGCAAGCAACTGAAGCTCCTCAAGTCAATTAAGGAGAAGAAAGAGAAAGAAGAGCGCCATGATCTCGCAACCCTGCAGAGAATGTTCACCATCGAGGAGGTGAAGAAAGGAAAGTACAGGATCGTGAGTGATCCTATCAAGCCCACAATCCCCACTGGTCGCAGCGGGAAGTCAAGCTCGGCAACACCCAAACCGGAGGAGCAAAACATGTCCAGTTTCTTCACTGATCTGAAGAGCGAACTATTGGGTGCAGTCGCAGAGATGTAGGGGGAACTCAATGCAAAGATGGTCAAGATTGAAAAGAAGGCCGCGTGGATGGAGAAGGCACTCATTGCCTACTTTGAAGAAAAGGGGTTCAGGTATCCCCTTCAATCCCCCTAAAATGTTCCTCCCTTGTGTTTTGTTTTTATTTTTTTCTGTTGAGTCGAGGTTTGTCCAACCTCATGCAATTAAAGTTTAGGTGAGTACACCTCTCTAACTCACCACTTTGCCTTGTGCAAAGTGTGTGAGTGGGAGAGAAGATTTGTTTGTCAATTATGTCTTCTATTTTCGTAATTAGCATGTGAGTCTGTTCCTTGAGCATGATGACAAATAGTGACCACTATATATGATTTGAGCATGATTGTATGAAAATTGAGATGATGGAAAAAGATGTCAAGTGAGTTACCTAGTGAGATTTGAGCCTTATATGCTTATTGCCTCTAATAGCATGATTTATTCTGTGAGTGTGATATCTTGGCTAAATATGTTCTAGAACTTGTCTGTTTGTCTCGATCAAGACCCAGTAGTATGTGACATAGGTTCCTAGATGATTTGGGCACATTATTGGCATTTACCCCAGAGCCTAAATATCCACCCAACATTATATTCCATTGTTAGCCCCTTTGAGCCGAACAAATTTCTTTGAAATTCACTAAAATTCGCCTTGATCAGAATAGTCCTACCTGGTCATATGAACATAGGCAGAATTTAGAGAAAGGGAAAAAGGAAATAAGTGTTGGGAATAAAATAAAATAAAAAAAGGGGAAAATGCAGCACCCAAAAAAAACAATGGGGCTGCAAAAAAATAATGGGGTTGCCCTTGGCCTTCGGCCGGGCAGCCCATATTCGAAAAGAAAGGAAAAAAGGGCGTATGAAAAATAGGGAAAGAGGCTAAAAAATCTGTACAAATCAGTCTCTACAAAATAAGTGCTAAGGCCCGGAAATGGGAAGTTGATCAAGAGGGAAGAGTAGATTCTGCCTAACACAATTGTTTCAAACTGACCATAGCCAGATCCAAATCTCCTACCTATGCCGTTAGCCACATTACAACCCTGTAAAGACCCAAAGATGGGAACCTTGTCCAAACTAATAGGGTGGCGATCTTGAGACAACAGGCAAGTCTATGGGACGATCTCGGTCAAGGTATCAAGAGCGAAACACATACCTAAACACAGAGTGCAGAGTGAAGGGATGATGTATCTCTTACTTGCTTGATTTCTATCTTGACCAATTTGAAATTATGCTTTGTTATATGTCTTGATCATGTCATCTGCTCAGCATGCTTAGTCTTTTGTTTCTGATTTTTGGGCAAGACAATCGTGACCAAAGTGTGAGTGTGACGAGCCCATTTTTTGTGCTCTTTTTGCATGATATTTTTAGAGTCTTTTAGAGTCAATCCGTGTCTGGGAGGACACATTTGTGGGGGTTTTGCAGACATCATGAGCAGGACATGTCTCATTCTGTGAGAGAGGCATGAACTAGGCCTATTCAGGCTTTGGGCAAGACATCGCCCAAAATAAGTACTGCACGGAATCAGAAACTTGGTCTAGGCACGAGGTGCCATGAGCAAAGGAAGTAAACAACCAAGAAGGATGGAAGAAGCAGCTGATGAGAGAGACAAAAGAAGAGGCAAAAAGGGAAACTCACGCAATGCATCAGATCCAGATCTCAACAGAGGCCATGTCAAGCTGTCATGAGTCAAGGCACGAGCTCCGTAGGCAAGACGTCTGCAAACCTTATCCAGAAAGCAAATAAGGAAACAAATCCTGCAGATCCGACCATCAACTTTTGGAAAGATTTGACACACGAAAAGTCTGCCGGAGAAAGTTTGTGATTGAAGCCAAAAAAGGGAAGTCTCTGGCCAACCCTAGACGCATCCGAGCTACCTACAACCCTACCGCCCTTTGTCTATATATAGGGATGCCGGTCGAAGGCCAAGGCATCACGATTGAGCTGCATTTTTCGATACCGGAGCTGCAATTCTTTCTTGTTCTATGTTTACTTTCTTATGAGTGATTGGGAGGAAACAAACAAGTCCTACGGGCATTTTTAGTATTATGTTTTTGGCCTTGGTTCGGGTTGGATCGACCAAGTGGATGATTTGAACATTGACTCTCTTTAATTCAAGTATGTTTATTTCAATTTATTTCATTATGAATTCATTTATTATGAGTAGCTAAATCTTTTTACTTGGTTTGGGGAAGATGAATTAATCCATAATTATGTTGTACCCTCATGAGATCTAAATGTTGATTCATAGTGTTGTGTGTGTGTTCCCGATGTGCTACGTCAAAGGATCCTAATAAATGGATTCGCCTTGGGTATTATTCGGCCGGTAATATTTAGGGTTTATTCATTTTACAAACAATAGCTGGAAATAGGTGTTGCTAATCGCTTCATCCCAGAAAGTGTCGAGTAACACTAGTGATTGTGGTCGCGTGTCTAGGGCACGCTGATAGGCTAGTTGAGCTACCTTGAGCAAATGCTGCCTTGACAGGATTCCCGCATCCGGGAAGAGCGTCTTGGTCAAGTGAGGAAGTGACTATATGTCTTTGGCTTCTCTATTATTACGGGTATGCTGGGCAAGGTGAGGTGTGCGCGTGACGCGTGACAATAGGAGTACATCTCACTAATCAAATTGCCTATAACCAACGATACACACACTTCACGAAATATTCATGAATTAATGATCGAGGGAACATAATTAGGGTTAAGGAGTCCAACCAAACCAAGTTATTTTTATTACTGATTATTCTTGTGTTTTCTTTTCGGTCTTTATATTTTGCAAGTTTCAATTAAGCACAGAATACTCTTCTTGCCCAAGGTAAGAAACAATCAAATCGTGACAAGAGGCGGAAATTCCACCAACTCCCTGTGGATCGACCTTGTACTTACCACTAGCGGAACCTAGTGCAAGGGATAGGAATTACAAATTTTATCTTGACGGAGTCATAACGACTCAGCTCCGTCAACGCGCTTTGAGCTCGAGCGAGTCACTAATCCGGAATTAGCTTCGGGAACGGTGGCCACGCTCTCAGGTCCAGCATTCATGCTTTCAGCGTTTACCTATACCTGCGGAGTCTTGAAAGCAGCTTCATCAGACACAACATAAGGTGTTTTCTCCACAACAAGGGTTTTACAATTATAAACGCGATAGGCTCGACTAGTAGGGGAGTATCCAAGAAATATCCCCATATCAGCTTTGCTATCGAAAGCTCTTAATTGCGTTTTCCCATTATTATGGATGAAACTTACAACCAAAAATATGAAAATATGAAATGCTAGGAATTCTCCCTTTCCATAATTCATATGGCGTTTTGTCGTGGCGTGTGTTAATAAGAGTGTGGTTCTGAGTGAAGCAAGCTGTGAAAGATGCTTCGCCCCAAAACTTCTTTGGTAGTTGAGCATCTGCGAGCATTGAACGTGCAGCTTCCTTGATGGTTCTGTTTCAATGCTCTGCAACACCATTTTGTTGCGAAGTGCGAGCTACTGACATCTGATGCAATATCCCGTTCTTAGTGTTGTACGCTTCAATGAACTTATTGAGGAGCTCGGTTTCTCTATCAGAATGTATCCTTGCAACGGCCAGGCGTTTCTCCACAGACAGCTGCTTAAGGAGTTTTGGGAGCTCCTTAAGCGTATCCTTCCTTTTTGAACAGGATCAATACACAAGTGTAGCGTGAATAATCGTCCAGTACTACAAGAGCGTATTTTCTCCCACTTAAAGTGACTGGAGTGATTGACCCGAAGAGATCCATATGAAGGAGCTCTAGAATGCGGCGTGTTCCTCGATGCTTTTAAAAGACTTCTTGGTATGTTGCCGTGTTGACACGCTTCACAAACGATATCCATGTTGAAGACTTCATTAGGAATGTCATTGACGAGGCTCTTCCTGAAGATTTTATTCATGGTCTTAAAGTTCAGGTGATTGAGGCGATGATGCCATAACCACCCAATCTCTGAAGTGCTTCGGGCAACTAGATAGGTTTCGGTTTTGCAGTTGCTCCAATTTACTACATACACGTTCTTATCGCGAATACCTATTAGAACAACCTGCATAGACGCTTTGTGCTTAACAACACGCTTGTTAGAGATAAACTCTACCACGAAGCCATTATCGCAAAATTGAGAAATAGAAAGTAAATTATGTTTGAGGCCTTGGTCATATGAGATATTAGGAAGTCTCATATTTCCAACGCAGAATGTACCATAACCCATGATGATGCCTTTTGAATCATTACCGAAAACCACTTGTGGACCCAGCTTTTCAACGAACTTGTCGAGGAAAGATCTTTCACCGGTCATGTGATGTGAACATCCGTTGTCTAGGTACCAAACAACTTCTTCTTTCTTCTTTACCCTGGTCTCGAGTTTGCCGCTTTGACCTTCTCCATTTTAGCTTCAATCGCCATACAGCTTAGATCATATTCATCATCAGTGAATTGGTCCTCATCATGATCAACATGCTTCTTGGCTTCAACTAAAACTTATTCTGCCACCAAAGCGCGGCGGGTGGCTTCACGACAAGCTTTAACCTCGTCCTTTTTCTTTGCTGCGAGCTTTGGACAATCACTCCTATAGTACCCGATCTTGTGGCACTCATAACATTCGACATTTACTTTGTCCCTAGAGATGGCGGTGGTTTTTTCATCCCTCTTCCCATCTCGTGGGTAAAATGAGAGCTCTGGCCTTGAGCTTTGTAGAATCCTTTATACTTGGCCGCTCTGGCATTGGAGTTGTTAAATCCTCTAACGAGATAAAGGGCATACTCCTCCAACTCTTCTCTTGATATCCCTGCAACTTCGTTGTTCAAGATGTTTGGTTTGGTAATGGTGGACTCCACAACGGCTTTGAAGGCCAGTCCCCTCGATTGTGTCGGAGGCTCCTTGTCCTTTTCTCGAGGCACTTTGAATTCTGAGAACATCATTTCTGGAGACATATCTCCAAGTTCTCTTGAAGAGAGGAAGAGCTCCTTCATCGTATGCCATTTACCTGACAAAGCACGAACAACTTTTTGGTTAATCTCTTTAAAAGAGAGATCCTTAACCTAGTGAGGTCACTGTGGTTGAGATCACCAGAACGTGAGTCTCGAATGACTCCATGCTTTCGTTGTTCTTCATCGTGAGAGCGTCGAACTCCTGCATGAGAACTGAAAGTTTGTTCTATTTTATCTTCTCAGTGCCCTGAGAGAGTAGGGCGAGTATTTCCCACATCTCTTTCGCAGTTTTACATTTCATGATCCTTTGTAGATAGGCGTCAGAGATGGTAGATTGGATCACATTGCGGGCAAGGCAATCTAGGTTATCGGCTTTGAAGTCGTTAGCCGTGTATTCTTCACATGGCTTCACCACGTAGGTATCTATTGTTGCGCTCTCTTCCTCATCTACAGTGTTTCCGTCCTTGTCAACTGTCTTTTCTTTTTCGCGATTCCTCATTACGCACTTCATGATGGTGATAGGTCCCTTCTCTATCACTTCCAACATGCGGTCATGTAAAGAAGCAAGATGGGACTCCACTCGGAAGCTCCACATGGTATAACCCTCAATAGAGAATTGAGGTAGTTGTGCTGAGGAAGACATACTTTGAAGAATGTTAGAAAAATGCAGGATAAGGTGAGTGTGGTTTTAATGTAAGTTTTGGAAAGATCAGTTCAGGTAGACATACTGTAACGTTTTCGCACTACCAGTATTCAGAAACAGAGATCTGTTGAACCCCTGCTCTGATACCACTTGTTGGACCCCGAAAGTGACTAACACACGTAGGGGAAGGGGGTGGATACGTGTGTAGAGAAATATTTAACTTCTCTTGCGTTTTTCATCCTTTTTCAAGTAGACGCTCTGAAAGTTGTTAAGACTTTCAAAGCTTCTCGCTTGAGTGAGTGTTGTACGGAATGTGGTGAGACTTTAAAAATTCTTGCAAGTTAAAACCGTTTTGTTTGTTTAGAGCGTGTTGTGTGCGATATGATAAATCGAAAGCTTGTAAAGAAAGTAAAGCACACAAACAGTTTTATAGTGGTTCGGAGCAACTCTCCTATGTCCACTCTTATTCTCGACGGGATGAATACCTTCACTCGGTATTCCTTGTTCTATACTTCCAAGGGGAAATGATTTAGAGCTAGTAACAAACTCACTCTAAATCCTCAAGAGATTCCGGGCTCTCGAGAGGCCAAACAACAACTATAATTTTTTATGAAATCGAGGACCTTCCACTTAAGTATGCAAACTTAAGCTTCACAATCATAATTTTAACCAAACAAAAACTACAACCTTACAACTCAATCTAACAACAATAGACTTGATTTTGGGGTTTTGTTTTCGTTTAAAATGAGAATCCTTTACGGTGAAAATCACGAGTAAAGAATAAGGATTCTCGAGACTAGGTTTTGGATATAAATCGGTTGAACCTAGAGATAGAAAGAAGTTGCGAATACTTAAGAAAACTATATTTTCTTAAGGACACACTAAGGGATTAAAGGCTTGACGAACTAAGAGAGATTTGAATGCTTTAATGCTTGAGTTCTTGCTTGCAAGTTTGATTGCTTGTGCGTATGTTACCTTAGAGTGTGAGCAACTCCTTCTATTTATAGTGGGGAAGCCCTACTTCCCATTAGAGAGAGAAGCGGCGCGTGTTCCTCACTTGACCGGAAAAGCCGCATTAATGTCAGGTGATTTTCAGAGTTCCGTACAAAGGTATGGAGCTACCTGGGTATTAAGGAAACCTTAGTAGGGGAGTGGTTGGTCAGCAACAGTCTAAACATACCCTTTCCGTGACACTTGCACCATTTACTTTCCGTTGAGCAATTTTGGGTCGACACGTGGACTCTGCAACTGCAGCGCATTTAATGATACGTACGGAGAGGCTTCCGACGTAAGTTTGAATTTCAAACTTGTAGAGTTTGAGTCAACATATCTCTGGACTACTCGAACGCTCTAAGTGCGGCTTTAAAGTTGAGACGCTTTGAGTCTGACTGCTTGAAAGCGCTTCGCTTTATTTGCACGCTCTGAGCTTCCTTATGTTGAAAGCGTTTTGTCTACGCTCTGCGAGACTTCATTATGCGGCTTTCAACACCAACGCTTTACATATTTTAACTGCTCCAAGACCTGCACTTTAAAACTAAAAGCTTCCTAATAGATAAACTTTACTAAAATATAAATCCAAAGCGCGATTACTATAATCATCAAAATAACAATGGAAATAACTATGAGTGTTTTGGAATCGAATCAAAACAAATTGTTTATAACTTTGATTCAAAGTTTCCCCTTAACAAAATATCCTAACAATATCTATGCATGATCTCTTTTCTTTTTTTCTTTTTTCAAATTAGCTTTTATATTGTTTGGTAATAAGAATTATTGGTTTTATTTATTTAAATCATACATAAATGTTTCACCGCCCACAGTGTACACTTTTGATGTGCTCACCGTTAGTGTGACAGTGCCATGTTGCCAATTTATCCTGTTAGGATTTAGTTTTTTTATAATAAGGTTTAATTATTTTTTAAAGTATTTTAATTATTTTCTTTATTTATACCATTATCACGTCATCCGTGGGCACATGAAACAATGTCAACAGTGGACATTGGAGCATTACTCTTAAATTCATATAAAAACAAATCTCACAAATGACATTATTATGAAACTTTCCTCAACAATCATCTAAATGATGGGCGGCTTGACATTCTATCCTTCAATTATATCGAACGACTGACGGCTTTACATTGAAATGAATAAAATAAAAATAAAAAATAAAAAAAAAATTACAAGCAATAGGATACTTGATATGAAAATACAACTACTTGAAAAATATTATCAATCGTCAATTTATTTATATATTGCATCGTACAATTGAAGGTTTAATTTAAAGTTTGTTGGTTGAGTACGGATCATATTTCTACATGGCATTATCATGAATTTTTGTGAATATTTTTCAAAATTCTTATAGTTTTGGCTTTATAAGTCATTAATCCCACATCGATTATTTATAAAACATCACCAATAAATAACTACTAATATAAAAGGCTTCATAACTCATTAATCGGTAATACCACGTCGATTATTTATAAAATCTCACCAATAAATAATCAATATAAATAATACACCACAATATTAAAATTATATTTGTCCCTAATAAAATTTAGAATATTGAAAAAATCCAAAATAAAAATCAATCGAACTCCTCAAAGCAATATTTCTCGTGTTCTTGAAAACAAATGAAATAATGTTCAAATCCAAACCAGCTTATAAAGATCCAATTTTTGTAGGTAAACGTTCTACCAAAATTTAAAACAAAGAATATCACACAAAATTATAAAATTCGCATCGTATGTTGGAGCCATTTCAGTTTTATCCTAAATAAATATTGTTGGTCCCAGATATGAGTTTTACACACGTAGGGGGGTGAATACGTGTGTTAGAGAAGTTTGGACTTCTCTTAAATTTTTACTTGAAAAACTATGTGCTTTTAAAACGAGAAGCGTTTCGCTCTTGAAGAAGCATGAGCTTTTCAGAAGCAAATCGCTTGCAGAGTTAAAACGCTTGCGAAAATTCGGTGAGCAAGTTTATACTCTCTTTTGTAAAATCTTGCTTAAATTAAAACAGTATTAGTTGCCTAGAGTGAGTGTGTGTCTTATGCAATAATCAAGCTTGTAAAAATAAAGAAATGAAATGATAAAGAACTTAGCTAGAAAAGCATTAAGAACACAAGAGAATTATAGTGGTTCGGAGGTTACGCTCCTACATCCACTTGTTGCCTTCACTCAGCAACTCGAATTCCTTCACTCGGAACTTCGAACAACAACAATTCAAATACGTCCTGGTTTTATCATTCCCAGTGAAGTGTTCTAAGTTGAACCTTGAACTTAAAACCTTGAGATTGCAACGGGTTCTCAAGGGACCTAACAACACCTAACAAAAACCTTCATTTTTCCACTTAAGTACTCGGACTTAAGTTTCACAAACTCAGGATCAAACACAAACTCAAACGTACAACTCGATCTAACAACAGACTCGAACTTAGGTTTGGGTTTTGGTTTTTGAGAGTTCTAACTTAGAGAATCATTTTCAATAAAGAACACTGAAAAAGATATATGATTCTCCTCCTAGATTTGAAAAGACTCTTTCTAGTCTAGGGTTGAAGGGATTAATGTGCTGCTAACTTAGAAACTTTTTAGGGTTTTTAAGGACTCAACTAAACTCTAATGTTGCAGAACTTGGAGATTTGAAAGCTGTGAAAACTCAGAAGTTCTTGAGGTAGACTAGTGCGCGAGAGAGTAGTTTTATCAATCTTCACGTAGAGTGTGCAGCCCTATTTATAGAGGGAGTATGCCATCTTCCCGTTAAAAAGGTTGGTGGCACATGCTCTTCACTTTCGTTCAGTCAAGTGACACTGCAGCTTTATCGGCGGGTACATAGTGCTTTTACAGAGTCCGGGCTTGTCTTTTTCCGGAAGAGGAAAGCCTAGATATTTGCAGATTTCCGACGTGGAGTTTAGTGCGGACAACCTCTGTGCACTGTTCCGGCAATTTCCGTTAGCCAATCTTCATCTTCCACATGGCCTTTGACTTCTGCGCCGCATTAATGATAAGTACGAACTGTCGCACAATCTGAATTTTGAAATTCAAACTGAAGTTCACTAGGTGCTTCTCGTGTGTTATCACGAGCGCTTCATCGGTATTAGATTGCTTCAGGTGTTGCTTGTACTGATATCGCTTTCACGGAAATGCTTGAACATATAACTGTTTCACATCGCCTATTTTGCTGTAATCGCTTGCTTTGTTAAAGCGTTTGCTTGCCAGTTTGTCAAATAAAACTACTTAGCAAAAATCGCTTCGCTTTGCTTCATTCTGCTTCACTTTACTGTGCTTCAAAAAATTGCTTCTAGGAAAACTGCTTGGCTCCATCCAGCATGCTTTGCTTGAGAAGATTGTTTCACAAATTGTAACGCCCCGACTCAAGAAGATTAGGGCGCTACCAAATGCAAACGAAGAAAGAAGAAATATGAAAAAGGGACGCCAAGAACAACCTATTCCATACTATAAATCCTGCTCAAAAATTGGAAATGAAGAAACTTCGTCTCAAATGAATTTGCTCGTCAACCTCCAATAAAGCGAGAGTTGAACAACCGAATCAACAGTTCAGAATTACGACGAAGTCAAACATTTAATATATTACTACGAAATAATTTATATCAAACGAGATATGGCCACGTCGACCTCGAGTTTCAAAAGATCATACATAATTATAAAATATTTATCATCATTCAGCGAAAGAATTAAAAAGTAGTATCCCGACCAAAACATACATAGTTTGACCTGAATATACAAAAGAACAAAAGTTGGGTCAACTAAACACAGTCCGTCAAGTCCATGTCGCCTGTCTTCCTTCACTCCATACCTATAAAATATTTTGAAAATATTTGGGGGTGAGTGCCAAAGATACTCAGTGGGCAATACATACATATATGCTTTCGTCCAGAGTATTGTATCATAGAAATATAGCTTTCATATAACATGGGCTCATATATAACATTGTGTGGAGACAGACTATGTGGCTACATAAACATAGTATGTCGTGAACATTGTAGGAATTCCATATGCAAGTCATATCAATCCACGTATGAGCATAGTAAAATAGTTTGGATCATAGACGAAAGCTTTTGTAAAAATAGTAGTAGGTTTTGAAAATAACTCACCTTGAAAACAGTAGTGAGCTTGTCTGATAGCTCTAGTTCGGGTGCTTTGGACCTTGATATATAATAAGAGAGATCTACAATCTGTATGAATCCGAGACTACATTTGCTTTACATAATTGTTCCAACTCTTAGTACACTAGTTTTAATTATAAATCCATTGATCCAGTAGTGAAAAATTCATAAGCTCCCAAGCAGAGGCGGACCCACCCACGGGCAGTGGGGAGCAGCGGCTCCCTCCAACTTTTTTTTTTTTATAATTATTTTTTTGTTATTTGTCAGATAATTTTGTTGTGGCTCCCTCATCAATTGGTTATGATGCACGATGTGGATAAAAAATAGAATGAATGAATATATTTGTGAGAAATATAATAGCTTCAAGAAGTTAAAATAAATTGAAAATGGAACAGAAAATCATTATTCAAAATCAAAAAATTATGAAGAACAATGGAACTCCCCAAAGAAAAAATTATGGGTCCGCCCCTGCTCCCAAGAGTCCACTTCTTTAAATAGCATAATGAATTAAGCCCCTAAACTAAATCTGATACTCTCTCTTTGCATATCTTTCCTTTTTGCTTTTCTGGTGATTACCACGGCCGCCGGTCGATGCTGGAAACCATAGAATAAGTCCACCTTACGGAAACACTGACCGCCGCCCTCTCTCGGTGAGCCGCAGCACAGCACCGTCACTAAAGGCAGTATAATTCTGCCGGCTTTTGCATAATCGATAGCCGCCGATAATTCGGTTGTCGACTACAGAATCATGGATTTTCTTAATACCTAATTTCCTCTTTATTTCTACATCTTTTCCTTTTAATCTTTTTAATTCTCTACTCCCTATTTCTCTTTTTGATTACTGAATTTATTTTCATGCTATTTAGACTATAATTTTGGTTATAGAATCCATGAGTTTATGTTTATCTAAAACATGTAGAAGTAGACGGAATAAAATTTGAGTATATATTTGAATGATCCAGGAAATAACTAAAAGAAGGGAAATTAAATAGGGTTCAACTTACTTTCAAGAACACTTGATGTTGTTTGAGAAGTTAGGAATCTTTGTGTAATTAAATAGAAATTTATTAGCTTTCGACACTCTCAGAGAATTCAAGAGTTCTTGGTAGAGAAGATGATGAAAGAAAATGAACTGTAATATGTGTAGAAGGAAGAATACATAGAAACTAAGTTGCATGCGAGAAACTTGATGCATCACCAATTGAAAGTTAATAGGAGATTGACAGCAATATGGTGTGTCGGAGATGGATTGACTGACAGCACACAATTTGAACTTGGTTTAATTATAATATGTAAGTCACAGCAAGGAAATGAAGATTGGTACTGAAGCAATTTGATTTCTAAACCATAATAATCTTTGTTCCAAAGCTTCCGTCAATATCCCATTCAATCCAAATTGGGCTTTGGGCTCGACTTAGTTTGACATATGGAGGCCCACCAATTCACAAAATCTAACTTAGTTTCTTAATTTAAGTGGCCCAAAAATCTCTTAAGTCCAATATTAAAATTTTGGGATGTTACACAAATTACACTTTGAAAATTCTAACGCTCCCTAACAAGTGAGCGGTGCTAATACATTAAAGCATACAATGCAACTTGTGATCATTAAAAATAATAAGGGAAATTGGAAGAGGATTTTGGAATCTAATCAAAACAATAATAAATCTATTTAAACTTGCTTCCCCCTTAACAAAATATCCCAACAAATATTTAAAAGAATTCACACTAACAAGAAAATTATACTATTACGGCTTATAGTTTGTTAGTTGAGTAGGGACAGTTGGATGAGGAAGTATAAATGTATGAATGTGCTAAATTGATTATTAAGAAGATTACTTCATCGATAAGAAAACACATATATGACGGAGTCATGCTTAATCAATATTTAAAAGAATTAATGGACAAATTTCCTCAACAATCATCTAAATAATGGTGGCTTGACATTCTTCCCTTCATTTATATCGAACGACGGGCAACTTTAGATTGAAATGAATATAACTATGCAAAAAAATCACACCTCTCACTGACCTTTTTTTTTCGAGCAACAAAAAATTTGGTATCAAAAAAATACAATGACTTAAATGTTCTCAATCGTCAATTTATTACTCCATCTGTCTCGCCCATATTAAGAGTTTTTATTAAAATATACCTCACATATAAATAAAAATATTTCAATATCGACGAGACGGATGGAGTACTATATTACAACATACAATTGACAAATATAACTACCCGAGAAACGTCACATCTCCTAATTTATTTTTTTATTATAATGATCAACGGACTGCTTGACATTTAAAATGGGTAAAACTAACCGATAAATGCAAAATCTTTATATGATTTTCAACTTTTTTTTAATTTTGATGAAAAATTAGTGTAAGGTTTAATAATAACGACTAAGAATTTGGCCAAAAACATAAACATATTCATTAATTCTAGCCCATAATAATTTTAATAATTTTCATTTGATTTGTTGTAGTATTATTTTATTTTATGAGAAATATCATTCTTAAAAATTTAATTGAAATACACACCTATATACTATTTTCTTAATCGAAATCTCGATTTCAAAATGAATACAATTACCCAAAAATTAAATGTCTTTGACACATTTTCAATTACATCGAACAACGGGGGGCTTAACATTTCAATTGAATTAAACTACTCGAGAAATTACATATTTTCCTAACCTAATTTTTTTTGTTTATGCAAACAACAAGTGACTTTGGAAATATTATATCTCTTGGCCTATTTTTGATTTCGATAACCAACGGGATACATGACATTTAAATTGAGTATAACTTTAAAAAAAAAAAAAAAAAAGGTTCTACTTCTTTAAAAAATATCTATCTTGAGCTATTTTCTTGTATTTTTGTATTTTTCTATTTTTGTATTCCGATCGTTTGGACTTATAACTTTACCAATTGATTTATAGGTATTTTATGCAAGTTAATCATATTGGTTTTTTTTAGAGAATCGATAGGATGACCCATGTAAAAAAGACTTAAAAAAATAAATAACTTGACATTCAAAATGAGCAGCTAGCTAAGAAATGTTATACCTAATTGACCTATTTTTCTAATAATTCGCGAAATGTTACACCTCTTTATCCGATTTTTTAATTACGTAGAACAATGAATGACTTGATATTCAAAAAAGAATATAGCTACATGAGAAAATGTTATCTATCCTTTTAACCTATTTTTTATATCATCCTATTTTTAAAATAAATACTCACATTTTTCCCCTTATAAATTGCCACAATACTATTATGTAAAAATAAATATTTATTTTCTTATATATTTTACTTAAAAATTGAAAGTGATTTTGTCAAATTTCGATGGCGCTATACTAGAAAAATAGAAAATTTAACAAGAAAGATTCTCTCTTATTAACCTTTTAAAAACACATAGAATTGAAAATATTTTTTTAAATGAATTTTTAAAGTACTATCATTTAAAATAAATAATTAAATACATTTTTTTGATTTTTACTGAAAAAAATGGACCTCATCTAATTTTGACGGGCACCGCACTAGTTTTTACTAATTAGACCAAAATTGAATCGGTAAGGGCATTCGCAACCAGTGTTCTAAAAGAAGGCCAACTTGACCGCCTAGAAGGCGTCTAGGCGCTAGAAGGTGCCGGGCCGTTCCGATTAATGGCAAAATGGTTTTCTCTAGGCGGCGGAGAATTAATCGGCATCTAGGCAGGTACCTAGGTGTTCCTAGGCATGTCTAGGCAGTCCTAGTAGGGTTTAGACAGGCTAGACGAAGCTTGAAAAATTTATACTTTAATTTATGGATATCATGTTTAAATATATGAAAAATTTGACGTAAACTTTGATTTATACTAATCCGTCTAGGCACCCTAGACTTCCGCCTAGACTCTAATCGCTCCCCCACCGCCCTACTAACGTTTAACGACTTTTAAAACATTGTTCGCAATATGAGGCTCTCCCACATCTTTTATCACTTTATGGTGGGTCCCATTGTAAGAGAGCTCCATTTGGGACTGATTTTTGAGTTGGGCTCTCTCCTGTGCTTTTTCCAAAAAAAAAAATGTTTTTAAATTATAATTTTTATTTTTATAGTATATTTATTTATTTCTTTAAAAAATAAAATCTATTAAAATAAGTTTTAATATTGAATTGAAAAACTTACATAAAATAAAAACTACATAACTTAAAAATTAGAAACCAAAAAAAAAAAAGAACTGCGACATATGAATGAAGCGTATCCAAACTTCTTCGCCCAAATCACTTGCAAGTTAGACGTGCGTTCTTGAATTGTATAAGTTTGTAGTGCGCTCAATGTACTCTCAAAATGATTGGGTTGGACCTCGAGCAACTGGTAGAATCCTATTGAACCTGGAGGGTTAGCCGTTGGGGGAGTAACAATTAACTTTTAATTTTTTTTATTTTTATTTATTTATTTTACTAAAATTTAATTTATTTTTTTTAAAATAAAAAATTGCTTATGACATCATGAATGATTTTCCGAAACAAGCTTGCATTTGCGACCGGTGGCAGAGGTATGTTAAGCCAAGAGAGAGGTCAATTGACCTCCCTCTAAATTTAGTTATGATTTATTATTATACCATCCTAATTATGATATATTT
Source organism: Mentha longifolia (assembly GCA_001642375.2). Taxonomy (NCBI): domain Eukaryota; kingdom Viridiplantae; phylum Streptophyta; class Magnoliopsida; order Lamiales; family Lamiaceae; genus Mentha; species Mentha longifolia. Next base: position 27,708,431 of record CM038112.1, read on the forward strand.
AAATGTATTTTAAATGCGTATAGAAATATTAAAATTACAAAATACCAACCCCTAAGTTTTTAAAAACTTAGAGTAGCAGATCGTCAAACTCATTTCACACCTTTTCTATCTTCTGCATTTTTTCAACGTGTTTTCATCTCTGAATACATACATGTGATATCTTCTTCTCTCATCTCTGATATATTTTTTATTTCTTACCAACAATGACATCATCACCACACAGTGGCGAAGCCAAGATTTTCGTCGAGTGGAGTCCAAATTCTTATAGTCTAAAATAAAATATTACTCCTATACTATAATTTAAAAAAATTAAAATTAAAATTAAAAAATGCATTGTAAGATCCATTTTGCTCTCTTTTGAACACTGGAATATTTTATATATTACTAAAAAATAAAAGGAAAAAATAAATTTACGAATGACCTGAGCCCTTTAGAATTATAAAAATATGAATGGAAAATTTAAATAATTATTTAAAATAAAAGGAACATTAATATATTATTGAAAAATGGAAAGAAAAAATATGGGAAATAGAAAAATATGGGTGGGTTATTAGTAAAGGAAAGGAAAAAAAAAACAAGAAGAAGGAAATATCACTAAAAGAGAAAGAGAAAGAGAAAGAATAAAAGAAGAAGGGAAAAAACAAAAAGAGAAAAAAAAATGGGGGAAAAGAAAAAGTAAAAACATGGGGGCAAGAGGAATGGAACCAAGATCAATGAAGAGATAGTAATATTAGACTAAACCTTGCACTAATTGAGCTGAAGAATCTACTTATTCATCGTTCAACTATAGTACTACTATTTTTTTTAAAAAAAATCCCAATGCGGCCCAGTGCCCAGTGACCCCACTGCCCCCGCCTTCACCACTGTCACCACATGAACATTTTTTTGATCTTGTTCAAATTCTAGTTGAAAGCAAGTTGAAAAGAACATTTTTTGCACCGTGCGATCATATTAAATATTTGAGTTTTCTAATTTTCCTATAGACCTTCTTGTGGCAAAAGAATTGAGCGTGTTTAGAAGATTAAAGAGTATGTTTTTCGTGTAAGTATTGTTCATTGCAATTCAGCCGACGTTAACTTTTTTAGTTATTCTCTTTGGCATGATTCTGATGAAAGATGATATGAATTATCTCTTTGATTTTAAAATAGTTTTAACCTTTCACTTTAAACTTGTCTCAATTAATCTGTACATAATACTTTTTTTTGGAAGTTCTTTGAATAATTGAATCTTGATGCAAAACTATGTTGATATATTTTCAAAAATTGGATAAAAAATTTTCTTCTCTTAAAGTGACTCTCGAGGAAAATGGACAAGTCAAAATACCCAAGATGACTATGAACTCTACTTTAAATCAAGGACTTGCCTTCCGTGATCATGGCAAATCTTAAGAGTCAAGCAATTAAGGTAATTATTATTTTTTTGGGTACTTCTGAAGTTTCTTGCCAGCCATAATGAGGATGTAAGGAGTGTTACTTTAAACAATGCCCATGCAAATCTCAAGTTAATAGACCCTTGTATTCAGAATGATATTGTTAAAGCTTGTGCATTTAAAACAACCATATCTATACTTGAAGAACTTGGTGATGGAGTTTTTTTGTGTTCTTCTTGATGATTCTCATGATGTGTCGACAAAAGAACAAATTGTTGTTCTCTTGAGGTTAGTAGATAAAAATGGTCAGGTTCTCGATAGAATTTTGGGATTTAAGCATGTCGAGTGTACAAATGCTATTGTACTCAAAGTAGCACTTGAAGCTCTTTTGAATGTACGTGGATTAATTATATCCAAGTTACGTGGACACGGGTATGATGGAGCCATCAATATGCGAGGATAGTTTACTAGATTAAAGTCTCTAATTTTAAAATTAAATAACACGACATATTATGTTCATTGCTTTGCTCACCAGCTTCAACTCACTTTGGTAGCAGTTGCAAAAAATCACATTTGTATTTGTGAACTTTTTCTTTTGATAACTAATGTGGTCAATGTGGTTGGACGTTCATGCAAATGGAAAGACAACTTACGAGAACAACAAGCTGCACAAATCATTGAAGCATTGGAAAATGAAGAAATTATTAGTGGCTGAGGATTGAATCTAGAAAGCACTCTTGCTCGTCTCTCATTACAATACTATCGTGATTAATATATTTGGTTCTATAATAGGTGTGCTACGTACTGTTGTGGAAGAAGGAATTCTATCTAATTAAAGGGGTGAAGCTTCATGTTTAGTAAGATACATGTTATCTTTTGACTTTGTATTTGATTTGCACTTGATGAAATATACCTTGTGAGGTGAATAACAAATGAATCGTGCGAAGATCAAGATATAGTGAATGTCATGGCTTTAGTAGATACTTCTAAAGAAATACTTCAATCAATTAGAGATGATGGATTGAGTTCTTTGGTGAAAGATGTATAAACATTTTGTGCAAAATACAAAAATAATGGTGCATGATATTGATGCTTTTTTTATATTTGAGTAGCAAAAGATTGAATCGAAAACTGGAAAATGAAGAGATGACAAACTCGCATCGCTATCATGTGGAAGTATTTAATATTGCTTGAGTTGAATGGCCGATTCAATGAGGTAAATACTGAATTGCTGCTATATGTTGCTTGCTTGAACCCATCCAACTCTTTCAAAGCTTTTGATAAAATAAAAAAATTAAAAAAAATTACAAAAAAAATAAAGAAAAATAGTCAAACTTGTTGAATTTTATCCAAATGATTATTGAGGCATTGAACTTTTGGCTTTGTCAGCCCAACTCGAAAATTTTGTGTTAGATGTGCATTCAAGAATAGATATCTCTGATGTAAGAGGGCTCGAGGATCTAGCAAAAAATTGATTGGGAAAAGTTTGGAGTATCCGTTGGTTTACAAGCTTATAATTTTAGCATTAGTACTACCAATTGCAACGAGTACTTATGCAAAAAGAGCCTTCTCGGCTATAAAAATTGTGAAGAATCAGCTTTGCAACCAAATGAGCAATGAATGCTAATTTGATAGTCTATATTGAAAATAATATATTTCCTAATGATTTCATAGGTTTCAGAAAATGGCCAATCGCCGTAGCCAACTGTAAATTAGATTTTAATGGATTATGAGAATGATACTCCCTCCATCTACTACGATCTTTAGAATATTTACTTTTTTTGGTAGTATGCCCCATAATACATTTAACACTTTAATACAATTAAAATATAAAATGTGACCATAATTATTTCACTTTAACAATTTAATTTATTAATATATCATCAAAACACATTAAACTCTGTGCCGAAATTTTTGGATCTAAAATCATGGACGTAGGGTAGTATATTTTGTTATAAAATTTTACGTTTTATATTTTTATTATAATTTCGACCCCTTACCTAAAATCATACATCGTTCACGTCACTGAGCCTCACTCTCTCTGATAAGGATTCAATCCTTATCAAGCGACCATGAACGAGATGTTCACGCCGGGAAGAACAAAAGGTAGACGCAAGATCGAGCTCGTCGTTCACGCCAAGAAACTTGGGCAGAAAGTAAAGGAAAACTAAGAAAAAACTAAGAAGTAAAAGACGATAAATTAAAATAGGTTTATTTCATTCATTCCTTGATTCCCTTCTATTCTCCTAATAACACTCTATTTATAATGCTAAAACCCTAAACAAATATGAAAAAGATATACTATAATCTAAACAATAAATATAAAAGATAATCTCTAATAATAGAGATATACTCGTATCAACTCCCCCACGGTTGAAATCCACCTTGTCCTCAAGGTGGGTACCACGTTGCAACGAACAACTCACACCGCGGTGAAGTAACACACTGTGAAACCCGTGGTGAGATAGCCCCTCCCGGATCAAAAATCAACACATTCGTCTCACCAACACTGGTTGCCTTTTTGTCAAGGCCATAAGCAATGGCAGCACGTCGCAAGTCCATGGCATTCATGCCAACAGCAACTGACTTGCATCCTGCAGCATATATTGCATGTGGGAGGATGGTAGCACAAGTTGTACCATCTCCTGCAACATCATTAGTAGCATTGACAACCGGCTTTACAAGGCTAGCACCAACATTCATGATTTTATCCCTGAAATCGGTGCTTTTGGCTACAGTAACACCATCCTTGGTCACTTTTGGAGCACCGTAGCTTTGTTCCAGAATAACATTGCGACCTATAGGGCCCATGGTAACTTTGACGGCATCGGCCAACTCCTCCACAAACTCATTATCCTCCAACTTGCTGGTATTGTTTGAAGCAAGCGCTTCAACGATGCTGACCTCCGTCACGAAATCCAGCTGCGGCTGCTCTGAAATAGGAAGGGTTGTGTCACCATACCCGTAGTAGTCAGTGTTGTATTGGGGGACGTCGGAAGCGAAATTGCATGCGGGCTGGTGATGGTAATAGGCGATGTTGACCTCCGGCAATTGCGGAAGGTCCCTCGGCCGATTGCTGCTAGTTGTGGACGAAGCATGCGCAGTGGCGTCGGTTGCTACAGTCGCTGAATTAGGCTCTGGCAAACACTGACAAAGTAATTGGGATCGAAACAACGCAGAACATCTTCCAAAAATTGAGACCACGACACGAACGGATTATTCGCCCGATATGAGCAAATCCAATCAGAAACCGGCGTAGAGAAAAGCCTGAAAACAAAGTGTAGGCGATGGTCGTCGGGAATCATAAGGTGGTCGAAGTAGCATTGAATTCGGTTGACCCAACGCGGTGCATTCAAGCCATCAAAGAGAGGAGGATCCATCGTCATATGGCGCATCGGATCGGAAGGATACGATGATGTGCTGAACCGGGGTGCCGAAGAATCCCACGACTGCTGCTGTCCGTGAGTGTCAGGGCCATACCAAGGCGCCGGCGAATCCCAATAAGAAGGGAGCGTGGGCGCTGCAGGTCGAGAAGCGGAGCCATGGGAAAATGACCCGTACAGTGGGCGAGAGAAATCCATGGCGGAAGAAATCCATGGCGGAAGGTTGATATTGTTGTCCTGCGGTGGAAACACGTACGACGGCGGCAACGGCGGAGGGCTGGATGAGTAGCAGTCTGACTCGTGAGTGTGGTAGGGCCACGGCTGAGGGTTGTCGGCATAGAAATCGTTGTAATACTTCCAGTACCCTTCGTAGCTCCCCTCCGAATACGGCGGCGGTGGAGAACTCCACACAGATGCGTCCGCTCGACTAGGGATATGGACCGATGTTCACGCCGGGAAGAACAAAAGGTAGACGCGAGATCGAGCTCGTCGTTCACGCCAAGAAACTTGGGCAGAAAGTAAAGGAAAACTAAGAAAAACTAAGAAGTAAAAGACGATAAATTAAAATAGGTTTATTTCATTCATTCCTTGATTCCCTTCTATTCTCCTAATAACACTCTATTTATAATGCTAAAACCCTAAACAAATATGGAAAAGATATACTATAATCTAAACAATAAATATAAAAGATAATCTCTAATAATAGAGATATACTCGTATCACTCTCCCTCTCTCTCCATCTCACCCACCACCGTAGCCTCGGGCTTGGCCTCGGATTCGGAGTTGCCGGCGAGCTTCCAAACCCGATACGTTGTTGAGTGTTCTAAACTAACAAAAATATTAACCAGAATAATCGGCACGAGTACAAATATCATTTACAGCCGGTTTAATACCGTTCAGATCATAATGATAACTATGGATCCAACACACATCGGAGAAATGGCCAAAAGGCCCGAAATATTAGCCTCCGATGACAACCTTTGCTTCATCCCTCCGATTAGAAGTGATCAAATGTGAGTTCGAGTACGGAACCGTACCCGTACCCGGCGGGTACGGTTCCACTAATCCGGACCCATACCCTACCCGTCATACAGGCAGGTACGAGTACGATATGTGCGGGTACGGGTACGGTACGGTACGGGTACAACCCGGCAGGTACAACGGGTTTCATATATATTATTTTTAATATAAAAATTCATTTTAAATTCGATTAATCGTAGCTCGAATTATTTGCAATACAAAAATATTATTTTGTTACAAGAATTCCAATAATCGAAATCTAGACTAGACCTCTAAATACTAAATCAATGGAGATCTAGTGATTTAAAATTTTAATCTCCAAGTGTTGAGCATCATAAATATATATTTGGTGAAAATCTAATGGAAAAAACGATAAAGTAGAAAGAAAAAAAAAGTGCACTTTTACTTAAAACTAAGAAATAAAAATATATATTTAGATGACATACGTAATAAAATGGTGGGTCAGCAGGTCGGCGGGTACAGGAACCAGAGGATAGCGGTCCCAACTTTTAGTACCCGTACCCGAACCGTCACCTTCGGCGGGTACAGTTCCAAATCCAAACCGACAAGTACGAGTACGAGTACAAACCCTTCGAATACGTGTATGAATGTGTGTACGGGTCGGCAAGTATGATTATTTTGGTCACCTCTACCTCCGATGGTGCATGCGGGCCCACAGGCTGACATCGATTGGACGGCTGTATTAGCAATAGCCGTCGCCTTTGCTGTAGGGGTCCATCCAATAATTACAAACCCGCAAAAAGGCAAATGTCGAGAAAAGTGAAATCGAGTTTGAGTGCACTGAATTTAGACACGACTCCCTATTTAGATCCACTTACATTTTCCCCTATTCCTTTTCCACTTCAAAGTAGTACCGACCCAAAATAAGAAACAAAATACTACTTCTCCTCCCGTTCCACTTATATAGGGATAGTTGATTATACTTTTTATCTCACAAAAATACAGTCAATTATCCCTATATAAATAGGACAGAGGAAAGTACTATAAATAAATATAGAAATTCCATTTCACAAAAAGCTGTCATTAGCAATCAAGGCTAAGACCGCCAGGTAGTACGAACAAGAATTGATATTACACAGATTTGGATACTCAAATTCATCAATATTGGTGAAGAACCCACATTTTTTTTAAATGAATGGTAATTAAGGTAATTAAGTAGAGAACTAACAAACAGTAACAACAGAGATTATGGTCTTAAAATAGCCTGGGGCCGCCAGGGCGGAGGTCGATCTCTTGGGTCCACGTGGACCTATCCTGAACATGCAGCTGCCAATAGGTTTGTGCCAGCACCTCCGGGTCCATCAAATTGTTACCCCCTCCGCCCTCGACTCTGATCGAAGACGATGCCACCCATCTTTGTTGTGAACTTGATGACCTGGAATATTTTCATCAATAAACAATCTCCAATTGAAGAACTCAAATTCGAATAGAAAATCTAATAATGGTTAAATCAAACAGGAATTTCACTTCAATCAATAATTTCATCTTCAAACTCGAAAATTGTTTTTTTTTTATTTTTTTATTTTTTATTTTTTTATTTAGATAATTCTTATTATTGTTACATATACTTTAATACAAATTGCGTGTGGGAGGACACATCAGAACATCAAAATTTTAGGATAATACTCCTAGTCCACAAATTTTGACACTATTGCTTTTGGACATTCACAATTTATTGTCCGTTTCCATTTTAAGTAGTATACCTACAATTCAAATAATTTAATACTTTAATACACTTAAAATATTAGATTTGACCACAATTAAAACACTTAAACATATTTTTACAAAATATTTAACTCCCGTACCAAATATTTTAGCTCAAAAGATCATGGACGGAGAGAGTATATATACAAGACAGGTATTATAACTCAATCACATATGCCCATCCATCGTCATTAGTTTCATCATTTTAATTATTAGAGGAGTCCTTTGCGTTATTTAGTTATGATGATGTTAATGTACCAAAACTGTGGATCCTTCTAAATCAGAAGTACTAGTTGCATATAATTACTAAGACGCAAGCTGTGTTGATCAATCATTTCGTCCATAGCTAAAAATAAAAGTGTGAATACGCTGAATCTATTAATAGATCACGTGTAGCATCTATCCAGAAAGTTGCATCTTATCTAAACAAAACAATTTGCAGACGCAAAAATACAAAATATAAAATATATTGAGAGAGAGAGAGAGCATATATAATACTACTACTATGAGTTAGTGTGAAAAAGGGAGTGCAAGTGGTGAGGGGTTAAAGTTAAAAGAGATTCTGGGGATCGGTTAGAACAAGAATCTTTAAAAGGTGGTGCTAGCTGGTGATTTGCAGGCAGTGACTTTACAAGTAGATGGAGAAATCGAACAAACCTATTAGTAGTAGTAGTAGTAGCAGCAGTAGAAGAAGAAGGTGCGCCGATTACTCCGTCGATGATGACATGAGCTACATGTATTCCTACTCCCTGAAACTCTCTTGCCAGGCATTGCGATAACGCCCTCATCGCAAATTTCCCGCAACCTATATACATATTTTAATATAATTTAAATAACCAATTGTCACCAATACTGATCAATGATAGTGATTATGAATCGCATACATAAATCTGGATAGCCGGCAATGCCGTTGAGTGAAGCCGCGCAACCGGTGAAGAGGATGGTTCCTCTCCCTCTTTCCACCATCCCCGGCAGAACCTAAATTCAACTCGAATCATTAAACTTGAACGACCCTAGAATATATGTGAGTATAAAATAATAGAAACAACCTGTTGGGCGCAGTGGAAGGCGCCGACAGATGATACGGCGACAGATTTCTCAAAGTTGTCGAGGGGGACATCAGCGAAGCTGGTGGGGGTCCACGACCAAGGGTGGTAGGCGTTGTAGACTAGAACTTCAACGAAGCCGAGAGAGAGGACGCCTTCGAATGCTTCTTTGATGCTCCGTGACTCTGAGCAGTCGATTCTGATTGCGAATACTCGTGCCTTTTCCTCTCTTGCTATCTCGTCCGCGAATCTTGATAGCCTACCTGCACTCTTATATATTCAGTTAATATATATATATCCTTGGTGGATTAGGAAGGTCAAATTTGGACGAACCGAGATCGCGGGCGAGGATGGCGACGGTGTAACCTTCGTGGGCGAATTTGCGAGCGACGGAGCGGCCGAGCTTGGCACCGACGCCGACTATCGCGGCGATGCCTCTCGGCGAGGCTGAGCTTGCCATGCTTCGCATCTTGGAAAATATAGCTCTCACACTCTGTCTTCTATATATAGTGTGGGGGAGAGGGAGAGAGAGAGGACTGTGCGTGTGTATATATAAGGGACGGTGAAGAATGGAATCTAGAAGGGATGAAGCCAAATCCGCCGAAAACAAAAACGAAGGAACATAGTTTTAGAATATGTAAGTATATATGATTGTTGATTCAAATATCAAGGCCGTCGGAATTAGCATCTAGCGAAGCGATGCATATATAACAATTTCGTCATTTCATTTTCTTCTCTTTATACAGCGAATGATTGCTTCGATCGAAGTGGGGATTCAGCGGTATTAATACTTTAAACGCTGATGATGATTGTAAATGGACCTTTGTCTTTGGTGCTACTTGTATACCCCATCCATATACTCCGAAGTGGCCACGTTCCTATTTTGGGACGTTCACTCCGAAATGACCACTTTCCTTTTTAAGCCCAACATTATTAAATTAGCCCAATTAAAAATATATTATCCCCATCTAACCCAACCCTAATTCACTAATCATACTCCTTCTCCGCCTCTCCGCCTCATTCTCCGCCTCTCCGCCACTTTTTTTTTTTTTTTTGCTTTTTATTATTCCAATCTTTTTTCATCATTTTGCATATTGCATTATTTAATTGTTCATGAAACTTAATACTATTGTTTTGAATATTTATTATGATAGAAATTAAATATTAAAATTTAAAATTTGAATTTTGGTAGGAAATTCAAACCTATACAATTAGTCTTAATCCACATTCATTAAAAGAGGTGGGGGCACCACCATTAAGTCATTTCTTAAAAATTGTACCGAAAAAAACGTGGCCGCTTCGGAGTATACGGAGAGAGTATATCTTAGCTATAGTCATGTCCTACTTCATCAACTGACGCACCCTTCCCCCCCCCCCCTTTAATTAATGACAAAAATTTGGATGAGGTCGGCCACATAGTGTGACCGGGTCAAACTGTCAATCTTTATACTGAAAATTGTTAATTTATACGAATAAAAGTGTCAATCTTTAACATAATTATTTTACGAATAAAATATTAATTTTTAAAAGTGTCAATCTTTATACAGAAAAATGTTAATCTACATGAATAAAAATAACATTGTTTTAGCCGGCCGCACAGTGCATCTGACTGACCCAAGTGTGTCCCAATAATTAATTTCTCTCGAAGCTTCTCCCCTTCAAAATAAATAAATAAATAGTAAAAGAGAACCACAGCAGTTTATGTCTTTGGGTGCCCACTGCCCATGGTTGTCCGAATGCTAATCCATGATCTCCCAAGTCCCAACAACTAATATGTTCCTTTTAAAAGCTATCAACTTTTGGTCCGACTTTATGGGATGATATCTTCTATCCCAAAAAATATATCCTAATGGTATTCTAAAATTTAATTTCTACTAGTTTTATATTTTTTTTATAAAAATAAAAATATTATAATTTAGTAAATTATAATAGACATTTATAAAGAAAAAATGGATTTTTTTAAAAATTATATACTTTTTTTTTAAATCATCAACTATAATATACTAATAAAAATGAAATTAAATATAAAAAAATAATTATAAATTCTAATTGGGATTGGTGAACCCTTGAAAATAATCATAAAATTAAACAAAATTATTTTAGAATAAATTTATTGAATAAAAATAATATAAAATTGGGTTTTGGCACACCATTTTGGGGATAGAGGATCTCAAGTCCGACTTCATAAGCAGGAAATAATTTTCGGTATGATATTTACTCTATGAATAATACTCTCCCCGTCCATTAATAGTGTAATGTATTTCGGAAATTTTTGAAATGTCTATTTAAGTTAACAAAAGTCAATTTTTGTCAACCAACTTAAAAAACACAAATTTTGTCTATTTTTACATTTTGAGACCAAAATGTCCTTACTGACTTTGATTGTATTCTCAAAAAAAATTGGCTTTGACTAATTTTGTTATTAAAATATTTTAATTTTTTGACATATTTTTTATTTTCATTAAAAAAAATTACCTTTTAAAAGTTTTTTCTAACATTTTTTTGTTCATCCGGAGTGACACTATTGGCATCATAAATGACAATACTTGCACTATTATGATTTATTTCCAATAGTTCTAAGTGATTCAAAAGCCAAAAAAATTGTGACTTTGTTGGCACTAATTTACAAAATAGTAACACTAGTTCTAAGTGCATGATCATAAAATAAAAAATAAAAAACAAAACAAAAAACTAAACAAACACGTATACAACCTTCTTCAATATCTTCAACTTCAACAGCTTCACGTCCAAACTCTTCTAGCCTCTTTCTTATTTCTTCAATATATATATTTTCTTCAAGAGATGTCTGTACCATCTTCATAGTTTAAAATATAGCATGTTGAGATAGTTAAAAATATATATATATATATATTGAGAAAAAATCATCAATCCATAAATTGAGCATAAATAGTAGAATTTGCTCAAAAAATTATAAAATGTCATCCAAATTCGACCACATAATGACACTAATAGTTTGCCGACTGATTGGAGAGAGAGAGAGAGAGAGAGAGAACGGCGACGATGATGGGGTCAGAACCGGCAATGGCACTGGTTGAGGAAGAAAGAGATATCTTAGTATCAATCAATATATTATACGTCCCGTTGCGCATTCGAAGCACCACAACGATCCACAAGCCTACTTGGCGTCTCCTACGGCCTCCATTCTTATTTATCTTAAATCTATATATTTATACATATTAATTATTATTTATATATATTAATATATTGATTATTATAATCTATTTATATTATACATAAAATTAAAAAAATTAATTATGAGGATTGGAAGATTTGAACTCGTGATCTCCCACATAATAGACTATATTTTATACCACTACACCACATCACTAAATAATACTTATTTAAGGCTTACAATATATATATATCCATTATTCAATCAGTTTTGAATCATTATCAACTACATTATGTTCATTTATAAAATTATAAATATAATTTTTCAGTATAACTATATATAATATGAATATGTATATATATATTTTTTTATTGATTTTAACATGTGTTTCTTAAATTTTTATGAAACTATACTATATAAATCATGATTTTTTTTATATTTATATATATAATAGATATTTTTATTATTTTTATTAATTTATTCATTAAACGGTTCAACCGATCGAACCATGACCCGAAAAATATTTCGTATATTTTTTGCTCTGAACTGACAATGTCAAGGGTGTTTTTACTACTTTTTTCAAAAAAGAAAAAAAAAGAAAAAAAAAAGAAAGTAAAATATTTTGAGTTGAGTTATTTTCAATTTCAGTTAATCAAGCTAAACTGTTTTTGATAATATTTTGGCTCTAACACCATTTCGATTTTGAGGTGGCCCACCCAAAAGTTTTTGATATTTTTTTTAGTTTGTATCGATAATTACAATTGACAAAATTTTGTAACGAAAATATATTTCAATTTTTAAACACAAAATCGATTTTGAGATGACCCATTGGCCAATAAATTTTCTAATATCTTTTAATATGTATAGATAGCTATAATTGTCGAATTTTTGTAACAAAAAGTATATTTTTAATTTAAAACAATTGACAATAATTAGACATAAAATGAGCATTGTGTGCTATTTTCAATTCGGATTGACTAAACCGGTTTTTGTGTTAAAATATTTTGGCCCTATTACTATATTGATTTTGAGGCAGCCCATTGGCCATGGAAAATTTCATGATGGAAATTTCCTTTGTTGATTTGAATTTTTTTTATTAATACGTATAAAGGACAACTACTCGATAAATATTACATCGCATTAAACTATTTTTCTAATAAAATTTAATCCGACTTTGTAACACATATTCTCAAACAAATTATCATAAAACTATTTTTCAGTTCAGGTTGATCAGGCTAAACTGATTTTTAGTAAAAATATTTTTGCCCTAACACTATTTCGGTATTGATGTGGTCCGTTGGCTAAGAAGTTTTTGATTTTTTTTGGCTCTATACTATTTCGATTTTTTTTTAGGTGGCCTGTTAGCCAAAAAGGTTTTAAAATGCTCTTATACATTGCAGCCTTGGGCCCAAACTGAGTTGAGACGCTTATGAGTTGAGGTGGCCCGTCCGCGCTAGCCGCTGCCGAGGAGTTGGTGGATTTGAAGACAAGTGGTTCTTCTGTAATAGCCGTAAAAATCCGTATTTGGAAAAATTGGAATTTCGAAGGAGGAAATAAATTTTTTCGAGTATTTGAGATCGAGCACGGTCGAAAATGAGCTTATGGGAATTTTTATAATATGTTGGAATTATTCCAATGAAATCTCGAGAATTTTTGAGAATGAAGGAATTATGGCAAGGCAAGAAATTACCCGGAATGATTTCCGGAGAATGTTACTCCGTAAATATTTTACGGAAATATGATGAGATGTGTGACTTAGAAGTAAGACTACATATTTATAATAGTGCAAGTGAGAGGAATTAAAAAGAAAAGAAGGAAGAAATTGTGTAAGTGTGCTAGTGTGTGTGTGCGTGTAAGTTGAGTGAAAGAGAGAGTGGTGTTTCATCTCACCACCACTCAACAAGTTTATGCAAGCCACACACCCACATCACCCTCCTCATAACTCACCACCCCAAACTTAGTGAGAGAGAGAGAAACTCTCCCTTGTCTCTTCACCTTCAAACCCGCCGGCCACCTTCCCTCCTCTATTTCCGCCGCCGCCGGCAACACCTCCGGCCTCCGATCACTCCCAAAGTTCGTTCTCCCCCATATTTCGACCCATAGAACAAGAATCCGAGGTCAAAATCATGATCAAGAAGCTCTAAGTTCGACTTGCAAGATTCGAAAGTTGGGTGATCAAACAAGTGTTCGAATTTCATCAAGCTTGAGGTAGTTCTTGTTTCCTCTTGTTGGTTTGAACTTGATTTCGTGTTGTATGATATGATTCGAACTCCCCTCATCATGATTAAGATTCGGCCTTCTCAAGAAAAGTTCATGAATGATGATAATTCTTTCATATTTGTGTTCCTATCATCATTTGAAGATCATCTATGTATGTATTGTTGAAGCTCCCTTCGATTTCCTTCATAACCAAATGAGTATAGCTATTATATGAACTTCCTTTATGATATTCTTGACAAATCCTTGCTAAATTGATAGCTCAATTTGTGATAGAGTCGAATTCCAAAACATTGATCACGTTTTTAAACTAGACATTTTATCGAATAGTTGGCGTGCACGTTTTGTTCAGCATTTTCGAACCCTTTCCTGACTCTATCTCATTTCGGGTCCAAAATGAAAGTTGTAGCTCATGTTCTCAGCTATCTGTAGCCAAAATTTCATCTTGATCCGAGTTCATATGCATCTGTTATGACAAATTGAAATTCACATCTCATGTCTTTTGAAATCTGGAAAACAGCCCACTTGCGGGCTAAATTGAGAACAACTCGTTTGAAATTCGACATTGATTCTTCTTCCATGTTTAAGTACGTTCCATTAGCCTTCTATACATATTTCGTTCACTCAAAATGGAGTTCGTATGAATTTACTATGATTTTTCAAAGGTTGTATCTCCAATCTGGAAATTCCGACCAACAACTTTTGTCCCGTTTTTCCAACCACATTTTGACCAATTTCCTTTGGTCGAATGAAGAAAAGTATAACTATAAAGTTGTTCCTTGTTTTCTGAATTTCAGTTTTGATAGCTCATTCATTCGAATCCATCAAGAAACAAGTGAGAAATCCTCACTCAAAGTTGGTACCAAAATCTGCCAAATTTCCGATTTTCAGATTCCGAGTTCTGGGAATAAATGCTTCAAAATCCCAGCTCATTCATGGGGAAATTCTGAAATTTAAACATATCATAGCCCTATGTGTTATCTTTCCAAATCAATATCATATGCTCTATTTCGATTTATAATGAGTGAGAAACAATTATTTTCCTAGAGGGTCGCAGAATTTCCAAATTCTCTTAGAATGTTGAACTTGTGTTTTTTATGACGGACCTTCTACTGCTTTGTTAAGCGTCTTGATCGAGTCTTGGGACTAGTTCGAATGGAGAAATTGAGTTCTCATTTGAATTAGTCGAATTTAGCTGATTTTAGATAATTTAGAATTATCGAGTAGACTTATCGAACGTCGAGGTCATGCCGAAGTTCTCGAATGGACTTTTCTGTCTTCTCGATTAATATATTTCTAAGACGCGATACGAACTAGAAATAGCATATTTCTCCAAAATTAGAATATCTATTAAGGCGATACTTTTTCCTAAAGGTCAATCGCAAGACGAGGGCCAAGGAACGTGAAGAAGAACCAAGAATCGCTCAATCATTTTTGTATAACCAGGTGGGTGTTTCTTTCAAAGAAAATATTTATGTTGCTATAAGAAAGCATGTTTTGGAATGAAATGCAAGTTTACTGAAAACTATTCATGCATAAAATGTTTATGGTTTTATGTATGATGTCTCTATGTGTTGGATTGCCAACGTTATATCGATCGAGCCTGAGTTAGACAAAGGTCGCTAGCCAGGTTATGTGTATACAAAGTCAAAAAAATGTGTGCTCAGAAAGTGAGTTGGTTATGTAAGGATACGTCCGGGAAGGTGGCTACCTTGCCTGGTATATAATTATAGATATGGATAATATATTATAGATGTGAAAGGGGCTGTACATCTGAACAATATATTATGGATGCGAAAGGGGCTGTACATCCGAGTAAATATGTTATGGATGCGAAAGGGGCTGTACATTCGAGTGATATATTATACGGATGCGAAAGGGGTTGTTCATCCGGATAATACGTTATGGATCTAAAAAAGGGGTTGTACTTCCGGATAATACGTTATGGATCTAAACACGTTATGGATCTAAAAAGGGGTTGTACATCCGGATAATACGTTATGGATCTAAACAGGGGTTGTACATTCGGATAATACATTATGGATCTAAACAGGGGTTGTACTTTCGAACTGTTGTGAAACAAATGTTGTTTATTATGCACTAGTTATTTCTCTAAAACTTTGTGCGATATTATGGTGAATGCTTGAATAATAATTGTTTACTATAAAATGTTTTCGGCATAACCTCACGGAGTACATCAAGTACTCAGCCCTGCTCGTGTTTCTAAAAACTTGCAGGTTGAGCGAGGTGGCAAAGGTGGCAGTGTTGAGAGGAGATTCGCTTATCTTTTGATTTCGGTTCAGAAAGAGATATATATCTTCATATATGTATCTATTTTGTTTAAGACTTCCGCTGTATGCTTCAATTATCTTATTTAGATAATTATGTTTAACTGGCTTCATGAACCAGTAAATTGAGAACTACTCTACTTTTATTCCTTCATAAAATTGAATTATGTTCGACCCCACAGTGTTTCTTCTCTTAGATGATCATGTAACACTTGAACCTCGGGCTTCTTCGTAACTTTTTTGTCTTGCAAGTTTCTTTTGATCGAGTCTATTCAATTATTCATTTTGCTAATTACTGAGTTACAAGTCATTTCCCCTTTCTTTCCCGCTTCTTATATCCAATCCCTAGTCACAGTTTCCCGTCTTAGCTATCCTTAGCAAAGTGCGGTCGTGACATCTTCCGAGCCCGATCGTGGGGATGCGGGACATGCTAAGGACAAGGGGAAAAGTTGGAATATAAGGCTTTCAACGACCCAACGCTGGTGGTGCGGCGAGTCACGCTTCGGGCCGGGAACAAGTTCTGCAGGTGCTTCATATGTGATGGAGACCACCGGATACGTGACTGTCCGAAGCGGGAACGCCAACGTGGGGAGAAGTTGAATCCTGTGGTCGCTGAATCCGTGGAGGAGGAGGGTCAACACGATGTAGTACATTTCGAGTATGCAAATATTGGATGAGGGTCAGGACGTACCGAAAGTGGCTGTGGGGAGCCAGGGAAGGACATGGTGATGAAACAGCCAAGTGTGGGCCGTGATGTGCTCACGTATGCAAAAGTCTTAGGGGGGCTGTGTCAAGCAACGACAGTGGTGTACCAAGAGAACTCACTTGTGGTGAGCGAGTTGTTGCTGAAAATAGATCGAAAACAAGAGGCTTATCCCACACGACGAGGATGTCGTCGAGATTTGGTGGGGGAGGTTTGTTATACCCTTAAATCGGCGATGCAGCGCCAAGCCACAGACGACTCATATTCAATTTTGAGGTGGCCCGTTGGCCAATATTTTTTGCCTAAATCGGCGGATGCAGCAGGTGCGCCTAGCCACGAGCGACTCATATTCGATTTTGAGGTGGCACGTTGGCCAATATATTTTTATATTTTGAATTTAAAACACCTGAGAATATATTAGACGCAAAATCGATTTTGAGGTGGCCCATTTTCTAATAAATTTTTGGAATTCTTTTAGTATGTATCAGTAGCTATAATTGTCAATTTTTTGTAACAAAAATGTATATTTTCAATTTAAGACACTTCACAATAAATTAAAAATAAAATGAGAATCATTTCAAAATTTCCCGTTGATCGAGCAGACCCTTCATGCTATTTTTGATTTTGATAGGTATAAGTAGAGTACAACTATTCGATAAATATTCAAGTACAACATATTAAAATATTTTTTCTAATAACAATTTAATCTGACTTTGTAACACTTTTTTTTTAACAAATTATCATAATACTACTATTTTAATAAATACGAAGTATACAATAAAATAATACCCGTCGAATTTCGACGGGATACAAACTAGTTATAATTACAAAGTTAATTCTCAATTAGGGATTTTTGAGTTTATTATAATTTGTCCATTTAATTTTTGCTATATTAAAAAAATTGAAGTATTGAAAATAGACAATATACATATAACAACGGTCTATATAATGATGTGGAAAGTGTTCTCTTTCAACATAAAAAAGATTACGGTTAAAAAAAATTGATATCTATATATTGTTAATACATACAACAACACACTAAAGACAACGGTATAAATAACCGTTGTCTATTAGCGTAACAACAACTGCTAAATAACAATGACATCTTAAAATAGTTGTCTATGAGTGCAACTTTTCGCTCATAGAAAACATACAACAACGATTTTTCGCACTTTGACAACAATTTTTCATCAAAATCATTCTTATTTTAATGTTTGTAGCCAATTTTTCTTTTAGTGTCAGTTTATGGATGACAAGTTGTAGAAAATAGAAGTTTAGTACCTAACTTGCACCACAAAGTCTTCCAAAAGTAGTTCAAGAACACAAAATCTCTATAAAAAAAAAAAAAAAACAGTCATCTTAGAAAATCAATCAGCAACCACAAAAATGGAATCCAGACCCCTCTTACTCCTAGACAATCCTAATACACAATCCATATCTATATGATCTAAACTTAGCTTTCCTACATGTAATATATCTCCCACAAATTCTCTCAACATCCCTTTTCATATGAGACCAAAAGAAATGTTATGCAAAATAGCAAATTAAAGTCTTAGCAATACCAAAATGTCTCATTAAACATCCACCATGAGACTCAAGCAACAACAATCCGCATAAAGAGCATTTAGGAACGCGCAATGTATTCTTCCTAAACAAGTAATCATCATGCCTAAAATACTCGCCACTAGCAAAATTTTCTCAAATGTTTGATAAATCTCACCAAAATCATCATCACTCATATACAGACTCTTAATGCACTCAAAACCAAGAAACATAGAATTTAAAATAGAGATTAAGGCACACTTGGTTTAAACTATAGAGTGGTGAGTGGTGGAGGACATCGTTCACGCTTCCCATGACTATCCCTTTTCAGGCCCGACTATGCCGCCAACTCTCATTCTGCAAACGAAAGAAAGTTTGCATGACTAATTACTAACGCACTCAGTGAGATTATGCCACAAAGGAACAATGAAATGGATATATGGAGTTTTAGGGAGAAGAGAATAGAAGTTATATGATCCCGTGATCGTACAAGATTCGGTGACTCACTGTTGATTTTCATGTTACAATTATTTATAATCCCGAGATATATGCCACCGACGGATTTATCATTGGCCATATCACAAAAGAAAAAAATGGAATTGACATACATACGTTGCATGGCAATCCCACAAGGGTAACCCTTCTCTAGAATACGGGTGGTGGGGTCAGCACACATTTACCCGATTTGTGCGCACAACCTTTGGAATTTGTGTGTTAGACCGACTGAAAGATATGATCATGTATAAGAGCCTAAACATATAAACAACGACTCACAAAGGTTCCCAGAATAATCCTACACGGTTAAAGAAGTGAGAATATATGCCCACCTTTACCAAAAACCACTACTTTTATGGATTTGCGTGTTTTTTCTGTTTAGGATAATGTTATTTTGTATTGTTAAGGGGAAACTTGATGAGATCAACTTCTAATAAATTTTCTAAATAGATTTGCCGAAATTTTTTTAGCGGACTCAACTCGTTTTTAGGGTGAAGAGTTGGGATTGATAACAAAATATGAGCAAAGCAAAATGTGCAGACATGTCTGAACCTTTGATGAGAGAATTTTCAACAAGATTAAATGTTAAAGCTTATACATCCTGCTATACACTACTTCAGATTGAATACAAAATACAGCTATGTGCGTGTGCTGCAATATAGAATAAAATTTTGTAGCACACGTATAACCAACATGCACTACCTTCTCTCTATCAAAGCTGCAAAGGACAAACTGCCAGCATATTTTTCAAGAAAGCAAAGAATAGCAATCTCAATGGCTTAGTTACAATGTTTGCCACCGTTTCGTGTGAACGAACATGAATAAGCTCGATCTGTTTAGATGCACCTCACCTCAAACAAAATGAACGTCCAACTCAAAATTCTGTTTCTCTTGTGCGTGAAGCAGGATTTGAAGCTAAGGCCATTCTGCCGAGATTATGTACCTAAACTGCCCTAAGCAATTCAACTATATTTGTTATCTTGAAACCACATGTTGTTTCTTAACCACCATCACACAAGAATTTCTTCCAAAACAAACACAGATCTGTCACTGAACTTCTCTCACCATATAAGTAAACAGCCGAAAAACTACTTGCGTCAATCGAAAGTGAGCTCAGATATCAAATTGAGGCACACTATACAATGAAGTAGAAGATGATCAGTAGTCTTTCCACTCCTCCATGTAGTGCACGAATTTGATCATCAGAAATTACTCGGGCCACTAACTATGCCATCGTTGGTAGACAGTCTGTGCCTAATCTATCTACCACAGTCGCTTCTGAGGAGATGGATGAGGTTCGAGGGGCAATGGTGGTTAAGAAAGAATGCAATGGTGAAAAAGAGGAGCTGGCTAGGCTGATGCTCATCGTGTAGGTTCACGGGCGTTGGAGCTGTTGTAGTGCAACCACAACATCAGCCATTCTTGGTCTTGATTTTTGATCTTGGTTTAGGCACTTCACCGCCAGCTTCGAGACTTTATATGCTACCTCCTCAGAAAATTGGTCCTCTAATTTGATATCCATAATTTTCAACATTTTTGATTTTTTACTCAAATATGGTTTTACCCAGTCCAAATCCGATGCTCGAATGCCAGATAGCAGTTCTGTTAAAACAGCTCCAAAGGTATATACATTGGACTTTGTAGTCAGGTGACCTGTGCATAAGACGAA
Organism: Mentha longifolia; assembly: GCA_001642375.2. Taxonomy (NCBI): domain Eukaryota; kingdom Viridiplantae; phylum Streptophyta; class Magnoliopsida; order Lamiales; family Lamiaceae; genus Mentha; species Mentha longifolia. Next base: position 27,729,021 of record CM038112.1, read on the forward strand.
AACTTTAGAACAATGAGTAGAAGAAATAATGTGCTTCACAAGCAGCAGAAGCTAAAGAGAATGATGGAAGAACCTTTCGAGGTATACTCAGGTGCAGTATAGCCGTGCTCAATGAATACTTGAAGAGTTGATACTGGAGTCATTTCACCAGTAGGATCATCCTTACCGTAACAGTAGTTAGATAGCTTGGCATTCAGTTCCTATACACCAAATACAGAACATCAAGCACGCACGCAGGATCATTTTAACATAGAAGAGAATTTATGAAAATTTCTCATATCTTTTCAATTAAACTAAGCAAATTACATGGGAATCAACATGTTGAACGTGAATACAGAGAGCTATTAGAAATGAAGTCATATTGCAGAGTTAGCCGATGAAGCGATTCGTAGCTAGTAGAGCTAAAGACTCAAGATACCCATGCACAACCATCTCTATCGCAAAACAAACAAACAACAAAAAGGCTTGAATACGAGCAGAAATTTCTCCATCAAAGGGAATTAATTAAATCATTTCTCTATCTGCAATGACCAGTGACAAAGGTGCAGGCAATCTCTATTTCTGTCTAGTGAGCAAAATAGCATGAATGGAGAACTGCATTAGTTAATTACAACCGGAGTAAGAAAATGAGATGGCAGCTTGTTTGCAAACCCAATCTAAAAGAATATTAGCAGTCTTCAAATCTCGGTGTATGATCGGTATTTCTCTGTCATGCAAGTAAGATAGTCCTTTAGCAACATCTAGAGCAACTTTCATTCTCATCTCCCAAGAAAGTGATTGGTGTTGTTCTGTGGATCAAACCATGCAAGGTAAATGATGATTATCAGATACACATGCCGTAGAGTAAAATCATATAAGAAATGCTACTTAATTTCAAAAAAGAGCATATTCATACCCAAAAAAAAAAAAGTCATGAGTCATGCAATCAAGTGTGGAAAATTTTACTTGTGAACAAGTGATTTTCCAAGCTTCCTTGGGGCATGAACTCATATACCAATATCATGTTATCTTCCTCTGTACAATACCCAACAAGAGCAACGAGATTTGGATGATGAAGTTGCCCCAAATAATCAACTTCCTTCTGCATTAGCTCTCATAATTAGTAGAACATATGCTAAAAAAAGTAATGGCCATGAAAATGATTTTGGAAAATAAACATACCAACCAATCCTGATGCCTTTCCAGGTTATTATACCACCTCTTTATTGTAACAGCTAGTCCAAATTCAGGCTTCGTAGCAGTTAAAGTGTACTCATTAAGCCATGTTTTGAAAGCTTGACACATGGCTCCTTGCCCTATTAGCATGGCAGGTTGAAAGTTGTCTGTTGCCTTCTTAATCTCTTTCAACTCTATGGGTCGTACAGCATGGCCTGAGAAATTGCTCGGTCTCGAAGATGCTGCAATATCATCCGGATGTATATGAATAATAATGTATGCAATGTGAGTATTTAAACTGGATTTAATTAATACAGAGGAATAGATAAACAAATGTAATTTATTTATAGAAGCCACCTTCAAGTCTCCAAGATTCTCATATCAGTTTGTCATTGCTGAACAATTTATTTGTGATATCGCCAAAGAAACTACAAAGATCACTTCTTTTAAGCACAAAAATAGATTAACTTGTATGTTGGACTCCCTTGCAACTACTCAAAAATTCCAGCCACACACAAAAAGGAATGATAGCTTGAAGTTTGTAATGGGAGAAAGGAAGCAAAATGAATTCTTTTCAAGATTCCATTTTCATGAAATAATGGCTAAGGACATTTATAGCAACAAGATAACATAGTTGCGTGCAGCAAATACAAATAGCAGAATGATACTCAATAACCAAAGATAGATAAAGAAACAAATCATTTGTTAGTATCCAATCTGTTGAAGTCTCCCTTTATCCCACATCGACTTTGTAACGATCTTAACTATAACATATAACTTGGAGTACCTCCCCTTAGTAAGGCCTTATTAGGGGGTGAGTGGCCCATTTCTACACAATCCATATTTTCTTTTTCAATTATTAGTATATATATATATATATATGAAAATCGGTGTGCTTAGCTGAAACCAAAAATTAAGAGAAGGGGAAAAGAAAATTATCCCTACATCTCCTATATTAGTGTTGAATTCCAAAAAGAAAATCATATCTAGAGCTTCTTTATAGCAGACATGATTAAACATATTTGTCGGAAATTGAAGTAACTTTTACCGAGATTAAATATATAAAGCCAGCAAGATTCGCAGTATGGCCAAGATTAGAATTTTATACCGAGAAATGAAGTAATGAACCCCTTTTCAAACGATAAAAAGAGACTAGAAAAATCATTTTACATTCAAGAAGGAATTAATAAAAAAATACCAGGTGCAGAGTCAAAACTATAGCGTGAGATGGGATCAGATAAGATGGAGCTACTGAAGCTGTCGCAAAGGGCAAGACGGCGGAGCTCCTCTCTGTCGAGAACAGCTGCGACCAATTTCTCCCAGCTATCATACACCCTTGACATCCTAACTATGACTTTCTCTGTGAATCACTGAATTGAGTACAAATGTGAATGATAATGTGATGTAGTGGTGTAGTTTAGTTTTAACTTTTCAAGAAACTAGTACCCACACCCGTTGAACGGGTACACTATAATCTACTACCTTCATCCCATTATATTAATTTCATTTGTCATTTTGATTCATCCTATTTATTTATCCTCTTTCATTTTATGGTAAAACATTTGTGGCTATAATTAACTATATCTCCTTAGAATTGATTATAACCACATATCATATTCTTTCTTGGTTTCTGTGTCAAGTCAAAATAGAACTAATATAGTGAGATTGAGGTAGTATAGAGCCGGTCACGGTTTCGGTTCCGAACCGCCGGTTACGGTTCGGTTCCGGTTCGAACCGCCAGTTTAAAATTTCTTTTTTTTTTGTTTTTAATCCAAATCAAAAATTAAAAATAATTCAACTAATAATTATTTTTCTAACATAGTTGCAAAACGTTCACTTCAAAGTATTGAGTCAATCTTATAAGATCACAAAACCAAACACAATACTTAAATTTCATTTAGTTCTTTTATCTTTATCATGATCTATCAAATTCATCATTGTTGTCATCGTCGAACTCGTCGGTTTTTTTAGAGACATCGGTGTCAGTTTCTGTTTCGGTGGTGCTGAGTGGATCATCTTGAAAGACCTCATCCCATTAAAAGTTGAACAATTTTTTTGATAATTTTGTCTTTACTTAATTGAAAATTTTATCTTCTTCAACACTTAAGATTCAAGAATATTAATTATAACATAAGCTAAATAGCTAATGAATAAAAAATTATAACATAATTATATAAAAATAATAATTGACACATATTAACATAAAATTAATTAGTATGATGTTCAAACCTCAAATACAAATCAAATATGATGAAATTAGATTATTAAAATATTAATAAAATTAGAATATAACTAATTAGAAAAGTATTTAAAATAAAATGAAATTAGAATATTAATAATCTCAAATGTAATATATTAGCATAAAAATAATTAGTAGTGTACATTAAACATCAAATATAAATCAAATGTTCAAACATAATACAGAGAAATGATCCCCTACCTACCGTGGGCACGCTTAATGTGCCCATGGCTGATGTGGCAGTGTCACGTCAATAATTTTTCCTTTTGGGGTTTAGTTTTTTTTATTAGGGTTTAGTTTTTTTTTTTGTAGGATTTATTTTTATAAGGTATACTAATTAATTTTTTCCTTAAATATAATGCCGCCACCTCATCCGTGAGAATATTAAGCATGTCCATGGTGGGTAAGGGAGCATTACTCACATAAAACATATATAATATATATAATTAAAAAATTAAAAAAATACATTATTGGCCGGTTCCACGGTTCGGAACCGGGAACCGCCGATTCACGGTTCCTAGGAAAGGGAACCGGAACCGCACCAGCGGTTCCTCCGGTTCCTCAGACGGTTTCGGTTCCGGTTCCGGTTCCGGTTCCAAAATTGCCAGTTCCGGTTAAAAATCCGGTTCGGTTCTCCGATTCCGGTTTTTTTGGGCACCTCTAAGGTAGTATATAATTTTAGTTTTTATTATGTTAACGATCATGATTTTTTTTGTTGAAGTTTCTTATAAAAAAATATTTATTTCTTATGCACATGAAAAAACATATGTTATTTTAGAATTGTAAAAGTATATGTATATTTTTAATGTAATTTTGATATTTGTAATATTTAAATTAAATTAATGTATATACTCTCCCTCTTTCACAAATTTAGTCACGGGGCATAATGTTGATAAAATAATTTTTTTATAATGAAATCAGAAATATAAATTAGTATTCCAAGTGTATATTTTCAAGATTGGAATTGTAATTTCTAATGGAGTAAAATGACATCTTTTGTGATTTGGTAGAATCTTGAGGATGTTAAATATAGGTAAAGGTTTAGTTAATTTTAATTTTCGGTATGTGACTAAATTCGTGGGATGATCCGATTTAGCAAAATTGAGACTAAATTTATGGTACAGAAATATATATATATATATTAATTTATATTAATTTATATTAAATTATATTAATTTATACTAATTTATATTAATTTTAAAATAATAAAATCTAAACTCTAGATAATTCTCATCCGTGGCACTACCATATCATGGCTGGACATATTCATGGATCATGGTGTCCATGATGGATGGATGTATCACTATATATAACTATATAAAATCACTATATGTGACAACAATTGTAACAATTTATATATATCAGTATATAAAACCTTTGCAAATGTGCAATGAATTTATTTTAAAGGGGCAGGCAGCTACACAATTATAGCAATTAGGTGTATAATATTCTTATGATCAATCTTAATTATGGTTGATTTCAATTCACCCCAACCGCTTATAATTACAGTTGATTTCATTTATATTTTTTGAGAGAAAAAGTAAAGAAGAAGAAGAAGAAGATAGATTATCAAAGGATTCACATGAGCGAAGAATTACATCTATAGCAAATTATCAATTGACAAAAAGCATGAGAGAAATAAAATAGAGAAAATGTAATTAAATTGTAGTAAATTAATACTCCCTCCATCTATGAAAAACATTGACGTTCTATTTCATCATGCATTTTTATGTACTGAAAAAATGATTTTAATATAAAGTTTATGTCTTGCTTAATATAATATATTATTATACGTTATGTTGTGTATAATATACTGTATCAGGCGATACCTAAACTTTATTTATGAGATCAAATTTTGGGTGCATAAAAATATGTGTTGAAAGAGAACGTCTACATTTTTCGTAGACGGAGAGAGTGATCGTGAAATTTGTTTGACGCGTGTGAGTGTTTTTTATTGTAAAATTCTAAAATATATATCGACACAAAAGTATACTTTTGTAACAGTTCGAAAAATATTAACTATTATTTGAAATTATGCTTTTGTAGCATATGTAATTAATTGGTTAATTGAAATAATTGATGTAATTTGCTATCTATACTAAAAAAAGCAAGTTGAAAATAACAAAATGAAAAGTTACTATCTCCGTCTCAGGATTTCTGAGTCTTTTCGTTTTGGCATGCATTTTTCATGCTTCTCGATGAAGGGTTTTAAAATGATGTTTTGAAGTATTCTCTAATATAAGACATTATATAATGAGGAAATGTATGTTTTTGCCCTCTTAGAGCATAAGAAAACAACTTTTGCCCACATTATAATTTTACACAATTTTTGCCCAATTTTTATGTATTGTTCCTCTTTTACCCTCTTCTCTCTCCTCTCTTCTTTTTCTTTCACATACTAGGCATATATCCCTCAATTTCACTCACTCTCTCTCTCTCTCTCTTTAAGTTCAGACCTCTCCTCCCTCTCTCTCTCTAAAAACCTTACTTCTCCAGCTCTCCCCCGACGTTGACGGAGACGCCAGCCGCTAACCGACCCGATGCCGACATAGAGAGAGGACTGGTGGGTTTCTTCCCCACCTTCTGCGATTTGTTCTCACTTCTTCCCCCCTCTCTCTCTCTCTCTTTTTTTTTTTTTTTTAGGGTTTGTTTATTTTTAAAGAATTTATTGGCAAATCTTGCTCCATTTTTTAGAAACTTTTGTGCAGAGAGTTTTAGAGAGAGAGAGAGAGAGAGAGAGTGCAGAGAATTTTAGAGAGAGAGAAGAAGAAGAAGAAGAAGAAGGGGGGGGGGGTCTTGTGACTTTTAGGATTTTTGGAATTTAGGATTTTTGTCCCCCTTTCTTAGTATATTTGTATGTTTTTATAATTTTTTTTCTTCTTATTCTTCTACCAATTAGCACCTTTTGCAAATTGTTTGAAAAACTTGTGTGTTGATATCCTTCAGATGTGATATATTTTATTTTTTTTGTTGTTGCTTTTGTGGTGAGTATTGATCTAACCAACATATGCAATATTCACAAATTCTAACTAAGACATAAGAAATTCACAAAATCTGTAAGAAATGACCATTGATTTCTGTAATAAATGATCATTGATTTTAGTAAATCATATTATAAAATGTCAGAAATGTACAATTTCTAACCAACATATGCAAAATTCTAACCAACACACAAAATTCACAAATTCTAATCAACACTTAAGATTTTCACAAATTCTAACTAATATGCAGGCATTCTACATTTTTCTTACAATATGCAGGCATTCTAATGATAAACACGTATTTTATGTGCATGTTGAGCTTAATTAGAGTGAAATTCATGTTAAAATATGTGGAGTTTCAAGTGATTTTCTTATGGTTTTACTAGTTTGAGCGCACTCACGTTTTTCTCATTTTCTCGAGTCTTTTTATGTTTTTTGCAGGAAAAATGAAGAGCTTATTTGGAAAATTAAATTATTCCATGTTGGAGAGGAGTTCGTTAGGAAGCCATAGCAAAAAGCGGATCGAGAATTGGAGTTCGGACGAGGGAGAACGAGCGAAAACCGTGGAACTGCGCAATGGAGGATGCTGATGCGGACTGGGCCGCGCCGTAGCCCGCGCCCGAAGACTGAAGCTGCAGCCATTTCACGCGGCCTGGGCCGCGGCCCAATGGGCCGCGCCTTGGCCGCGTGGATCCCTTCCTTTCACCTATTTCGGGCTTTGACCGTTTGACTTCGGATTTTTTATGATTTTCAATGTATAAAATATATTTTTAACCCATTTTTGGGTGTCTTGAGCTAGAATACACTTCCTAGAACCCTAGAAATATTTCCCTCTTTCCTTTTTAATAAATTCAAGATTGTTGGAGCTTTACTTTGTGGATTCAAGATCCAAGACCATTTTATTCTTCCTTATTAAATTCTCTATCTTTTAAGTATGATTTTATTTACTTTTTATGGTTTAATTTCTTCAATTATGTCTAGCTAAATTTCCTTTTGGTTCCAATATATGAAGATATGATCTAGATCCTTGGATTTTTAGGTTTTGTTGTTGGATTTACCTTCTAATTCATATGTCTTGTGGTTTGGGACTTAATTTTATTGCATGATTGATTGGCCATCATTGAGTGCATACAAGGTGTTTGGTTAAATGCTTAGTAGGCTTTAATTCATAGCACTTAGCATCAAATCACAACATATTAGTAATTCTTGCTAATAGGAGTTTCTAGATATTAATTGAGCCATTTGGAGTTAATCCATGCATCTTGAGTCCTAGTCGGAGATAGATGTCATAGGTTAATCTACTTACATTGATTGCTTTGAGAAAAAAATTAGTATATACAATATATAGAATTCCCGTATGAATTAGATTAAAATGGTTAATACATGCAAATCACAAACCCTAGGCCTCTAGTGATTATCGGATTATATTTGGAACCAAGCTTTCTACTATTGTTTGTTAACTTTTGTTATTAGTTGTTATCTAGTTTGTTACTTTTCACTTACATAGCTTGATAGACTTAAGAAAACACAAAAACATGTCACTTGTAAGCTTGAATAGTAGTTAGATAATTAGATTACTACTTGAATCTTAAACGACCTAACATTCCTTGAGGATTCGACTCAATTATACTATAATTGATTATTATTGCATTCTTCCTCACCCCTAAAGTGAGGACGGATCCTCTACCAGTGGTAAGAATCATTATATTTTTTACTAAAATCAAAGCAATCACACTACAGAACGTAAGAAAGTTTGGATTTCTCACCAATATGTGCAAGTTTCTAACCAATAACAACTGTTATTGATTAGAAAATTTCTGAATTCTAACCAACACGTAAGACATTTTTCTGTTTGCAATTTACTATTTTCTTACAATATGTAGGCATTCTATCATACATAAATTAAAGAATTTTTTTACAAAGTTCAATATAAGAATTTTTGCAATTCTTACATAAATTAAAGAAAAAGTAAGATTTTCTGGTTATTGTTGCTTACTAGAATAAACTAAACTGTCAAATTTCCTACCAAGTAGAAGATAAGAAATTGTTCAAATGCTTATATAATTGAAGAGAAGGTAAGAATATACCAAATAGACTTGGTAAGAATTTGAAACTCGTCAAAAAATAGATAAAGAAAAGTAGAAAAAAGCGAGAAGGAAAAAAGAGAAGTAAGAAATTATCATATTCTTACAAAGCGAGTTGAAGAAAGTAAGAAATTGACGATTTCTTACGAAGTATTTGGTTGAACAAAATTAAAATAATCCATAAGAAATTCACAAATTCTGTAAGAAACGACCATTGATTTTAGTAAATTATATTACAGAATGTCAGAAATGTACAATTTCTAACAAAAATGTGTAAAATTCTAACCAACACACAAAATTCACAAATTCTAATCAACCCGTAAGAATTTCACAAATTCACAAATTCTAAAATAATATGTATCTCCTTACAGTATTAAAAAAAACAAAAAACAAAAAGCTTATTCTAAAAAGGATAGAAAAAAAGAAAAAAGAAGAATAAAAAAACGTAAATGAAAAATAATGTAAAGAAAAATGAGGAAAATGTAAAAAGGAAAAGAAAAGAGTAGGAGAGGAAGAAAAAATGTGTGTGAGAGAGAAGAATGTGTGTATGTGTGTGAGAGAGAGAAATGACCATGTGATAAAGTAGGAGAGAGAGGGGGGAAAAAGGTGAGAGAGTGCATGTGTGTGTGTCGTGTGTAGGGGGAGGAAAAGAGAGGAGAGAGGAGAGAGGAGAGAGAGAGGAGGGAATAAAAAATAGGGGTAGTTTGGGGAGATATTTAAATTATTGGGTAGAATTTGTGTAATATTATGTGTTGAGTAAAATTTGAATTTTTATGTTCTAATTCTAAAAGGGCAAATTAATTGTTGTCTCTTATATAATTCCTATAATAGTCTTCGATTAGTACTACCTCCAACCCATATAAGTAGTCTCATTTATTTTTTTGACTTTTTCGGCACGCATTTCCACCGAAACCTAATACGGGTTTTAAAAAATATAATTTTGAAGTATCGTTTTTTTGAAGTATCCCGTAAAAAAAACGATACTTCAAAATTATATTTTTTAAAACCCGTATTAGGTTTCGGTGGAAATGCGTGCCGGAAAAGTCAAAAAAGTAAATGGGACTACTTTGGTGGGTTGGAGGTAGTAATTAGTAATTTGGTAAATAAATTTACAGCAAAATAAAATTTGAATTTGGAATATGTGCTATCATAAAATAAGCAATAGTTAAAAATAATTAGAACACTTTGACCTGGAAATTTTCTAATAGCAACGTATCACGCATGGTTAGAATATAGAAACCATAACTATTGCTTTACCAAAATTGATACATTGCTCCAAATGTGTCATGATTCAATATTTGATTGCCTAATCTGTGCGGTATCATATGAGGAATACTTATTTCAAATTTATTAATGGTGTAATTCCAAAAGTAAAACAACTATGAAACAAAAGTTTAACTTGAGTTCATATAGCTAAACTAATACAAATAAAAATACTTGTAATGTTTTAATTTCAATTCTTTAACTTTTAATGTCTTAAATAATACTCCTATATCAAAATAGATAAGAGAAGTTTTTTTTCTTTGTTTTTCTACTTCTTCCGTTCCAAATATCTCGTCCTTTTTTTATTTATCCCTTTCTTTAATTTAAGTGGATTTATTAAAAAACAATCATCAATTTGTTTATAACAAACTTCAATATTAAGCATAGAGAGTAATGCTATAATGTCCACCTTGGACATACTTAATGTGCACACGAATGACGTGACAATGCTATAAATAAAGAATATATACCCTAAATACTAAACCCTACAAAAAAAATTAAACCCTACTAAAAAAGAAAGCCATAGATGGTAAAAATTTATGACGTGACATTGCTACATTGACGGTGAACATATTAAATCCGCCCACCGTAAGTAGGGGCGTTTATGTAAGCATGAAAAGCAAAAAAAATTAGCATATAGTAGCATTTACTCAAGTATGGATTGGTTTCATGTATTCCTCAATAAAGAGATCATTGTCGAGAAAAGAAAAAAGAAGAAGATACTATTAGTTTTAAAAGAGTAAGACGTATACATTCATATATAGAGTAAGTCGATTAGCCGATAAGATATATTAGGACACTCTATCGAAATTATTTATATTAGTTATGACTTTCCAAATGCACACGCATTTCAGATGAGCACATGTTGATTGACATAGGCGTGTTTTTTTTTTTTTTTTTTGATTGAATAATTCTGTAGTTCATATAATCACATTTTTTTTAATCGGAAAATATTATAAAGAAAATATAATGGCAAACTATATTAATATATATATATATATATATATATATATATATAATTCAAAATTCTTTCGACAAAATAATACAATAATTGGTTCGATTACAAAATCCGTTTTCATATTTGGAAATGTTGAGAGAGCAGGAAATGTCACTTCAAATGGTTCAACTCAAATTATTATTTTTGGGGCCAAATTTTTATATAGATTTATTACATTATTAATAAACATCATAAAAAGTATACATGATCATGGAATGAAGCTGCTAGAGGATTGGCTACTTTTGCGTCAATAAATTAGTATCTTAAATTATGAAACTAATTAATCATAATGTTGATAAACTATTTTTGAATACACGCATATGAATATAAATCAACAAATATAATTTATTACTATTTCGTATCTGTAAATATTCATCAAAGAATTAACCTTTATGAACCTTAGAATTTTTGACAAAAGTAATTTATACACACCCAAAGCTTTCTCCGGTTTAGCAAGATTTGAGATGAATGAGAAAAATTTACTTAAAATAAAATAGTCCACCAATACTTTATAGTGTGTTTTTAAACGTTTAAGGTAGATAACTAAGGAGTTGCTTACTTCGTCTCTTGCAACTAACTAAACAAAGTAAATCATAGACAAAAATTTAGCCTAAATAAAAATTCAGAACCTTGACTCTCTTGTGAATAGAGTTTTCTTAAAAAAACAATTCTTTATGAATATTGTTTCAAATTATAAATGTACCATTCCAGTAGGGATTGGCTGAACCAACATTGGAAATCCTCCCATATTGTATAAGATTAAGCCGAATAACACCGATATATGAATCAGCGGAGAGGCTGTGGCCAATTAAATACAAAATTTGAAATTTACAAATACATTTTTTTTTTTGATCGGGAAAATAAAATTTTTATTACAAAACTTGGTACAAGAGGTACAAATACATTAATATTGGTCGGTTATTTCATAAATTTGTGGATTTGAATGATGAAATATCAAATGATTTTTTTTTTAAGAGAAATATTAAATGGGTTTTAATCAACTTTAATGCTACCATCCAAATTTCCAAAATTATACTACCAATTAATTAACATAAATAAATATTTTGTATAAAGTTGGATTTATTTATTTAAAATGTTGCAAAAACTAATTTATAAAAATAGAATTTTATTATAATGAACACAAAAAAGCTTACTAAAAGTGGCAGTTCCATAGTTTGTTATTATTATATAGATTTAATGTATATAAAAAATACATTTAAAAGATAACACAAAATAAAATTAATATTAAAAAAGAATACAGAATTTACTACTTGTAGCATGAAAACTTGATTGTATGGTGTCACTAACTTCACTTAATACCGATTACATGTTTCTTTCTTTCTTTCATTCATTTTTTGAAAAATGGGAAACAGGGGAGCAATGCAGCATGAACCAAAATTAAGTGAAATGTGTGTTTTGTTTGGAAAAATACTTCCGAAATATATAGGCATAAACATAGTATGGAAATGGAAAAAACTAATTCGAAGCCATAACTTATGCAATGTAACATATTCTATTAATTGACTAATTAAAAATTGTTAATGTGCCATTATGCTATATTATCAATACATTTTATTTGCATAAATATAATATTAAAAATAACATAAATAAGAGTTACTAATTATAGAATAAAAAGACTTACTAAAAACGGCAGCCCGTAGTCGTTATTATTATATACTACTAGATGTTTAGCAGCACGTGTTTACTTAGTAAAATCGTGAAACAATGTTTATTTTAGAATTAATTTTATAATTTATAAAGAAGAAAAATTAGGGTTAGTTAATGTGCTAATTAAAAAAATAGGCCCTAATTTCAGCTAAGTTTAGAGTTAAAATTTCTAATTCTGTCAATATAAGAAAATGCCTCAAGTTAAATGGGACGTCGCAAAAAAAGTAATGTCATGTAGAACGGGACGGAGGGATTAGATATTAGTATTTCATTTCTTTTGTGCATATTTATAGAAAATATGATAAATTCCGTATTAATAATGATATTCATCAAATATAGGTTACTTATTTATAGAGTCACTTTTGATAATTGATATTTCTTGTAGTATTTTGTAGTTGAAGGTATCAATTAGCTCAAAACTTCAATTACAATATAAAAATCATGAAAATTTAGAATTCCAAAATACATGTTCTGACAAAAATGATCATTTTCCATATTTTTTATCGGCATATGTGGCCTTAAAATTATATTTTCAACATATATTTTTTTTCTTTAACATTTTTAAGAGAAAAAACACAAAAATATATTCTTTTCTGAATCAAGATAAGCCTAAATACAAATATTAATACACTTTCAGATTTTTTTAAATATAAATATTTATTTATATTTAATAAATATTATTCTCCTTCTCATTTTAAGTAGCTCCCTTCCCGTATTGTGAAGCGGACCCTCTGTTCTTGCGTTTTCCCTTGCCCTGAGGTCGGGTTTCATATTGGCCGCGACTTTGGTACTTTTTAAGGGTACCGTCACGCACCAAGTGCTCGATATCTGCAGACAGGTTCCTGCAGTCCTCCGTGTCATAGCCGTAATCCTCATAAAATCGGCAATATTTATCCTTGGATCGATGCTTCACTCCTCCTCGTGACATGGGTTGAGGCTTCTCGAACATGTTGGTGTGCAGCTCGTAGATTTCTGTCCTCGACTTCGTCAACGGTGTGAACTGGCTCTTTTCCTGGTTCTGCCGAGGTCCAAGCCGGGATTCAATTGGTGCCCGCTGGAGTCTGTCGAGGGCACTTCGGCGGCCTTGACCTCGATCATTACTATCTTCCTTCTTCCGGCCCGAAGGTTCGGCCTTATCAGCTTTGCGCTTGCACCTGTCGGCTTCGTCAGCTTTTGCGAACTGATCGGCGATATTCCATAATTGCCTCGCAGTCCGAGGCTCATTCCTTACGAGCTCTTTGTATAGGGCGCCCGACTGGATAGCATTCTGGAAGGCCGAGATAAGAACCTCATCAGTTAGACGATCGACTTTTAGACTTTCGTTATTGAATCTGGTCATAAAGTCGTTGATAGACTCACATCGCCCTTGCCTTATGGTGAATAGGTGTACCGCAGTGGTTTTGGGCTCGGCCTTTTGGAAAAATCTCCGCTCGAAGGCCTGCATCAGCTCGTCATAGGAGTTGATACTTCGAGGTGGTATGCTATCGAACCATATGCGAGCATTATCAACCAACAGCTCCGGGAACACTTTGCACATATAGATATCGTCACTGAGCCCTTGATTGAGCATGTTGTATTGAAATTGGGAAAGGAAGTTTTGCGGGTCACACAATCTGTTGTACGGCTTCACCGGTGGCACCTTGTACGAATGAGGGATAGGTGTGTAGAGTATCCGGTTAGTGAAAGGAGTAGAGATCCTCCCATAAACGTCGAATCTCCCGCCTCGGTAATTGTCCTCGCCGCGCCGAGGTGAGTCAGCGTAGCGACGAGGTGAGATTGCATCGCGCTGAGGTGAGACGCGATTATAGTTCCCTTGGCGATCATCAGCAAATCGCCTAGGAGGAATCCCGGCGTCCCGTTCGTCTAGGATCCTGTCGCTTGGGGACTTTTGCCGGTGCCTCGATACGGACACAGCTTCGTGCTCTCATCCTCGGCTATGAGCTTTCTGCTGCTGCACGAACTTTAGGAATCTTGCTGATTTTTCGCCAGATACGCTTTTACAGCGTCGTCAAATTCTTGCTGGAAGTTGGCAAGGTCGTCTTCCTTGCTGCTGTCGCGACCTTCTCCGTCACGGTGGATCGGATTGCCGAACTTGTCCAACGGAACATGATCGACGTGGCCCTCTGGGGTTCGGTCTCTCACATGTTCCTTCCCAGGTCGTTTGTTCACTATAAGATTCTGATCTTGCACTTGGCTTGTCTCGGCTGCCGGAATTTCTTGTCCGGTTTGCTGATTCTCCTTTTCCTTATTGGCGGCAGCAGCAGCACTCGATCGTGTTGGTCTCGTCATGGCTATCATTTACCTAGAAAACTTTGATCGGAATTCACAAATTTTTGGTTCCCACAGACGGCGCCAGTGATCGATCTTGTTTTCGTAAGGTAATTAATGCACGTAGACAAGGAATTAATGAACACGAAAATAAAAGGACACAAAGGATTTACGTGGTTCGATCTACCGGAATAGATCTACGTCCACGGAGCAAAAGAGAGTATCGACGTTATTGCTAGTATGTGTGTATCGCTTACCAAGATTGTTCTCCCCTCTCAATCTATGCTAAGCCCCTATTTATAGATAATTACATGGAGTTCGACTATAATACGAATCCTTCTCCTATTTGGACTCTTTGGCTTGATCTCCTCCTTTATGGATAAACATCGAGCTTCTATATCTCTCTTAGAGCTTGAGTTGTAGTCGATGTAGGAGTCTTGGTTGCCTTGGTGATGGAGTCTCTTATCTTCAGTTGGGTCGAGCTACCTGGGCCGAGCTTAACTGTCGGGCCCCAATTATATTAGGTCTGATGCTTTTGGCCTAGGTGCTGGGTCATATCCTATCAGTCTTCGAGTGGAGATTCTTCCAAATCAAGCAGCACAATCAATGAGGAAGGAATATCCATAGAGGGTATGGTAGTCGAAATTCATTCGGCACATGATCTGTTAAAGATTAGAGAAAAAAGAAAAAGGCGGCACTGAAGTCAAACGAGTTCAAAAGATGGCTCGAATGTGTACATCGAAAGAAATCCGGACGGTGGCGCTGCATGCTTATTTAAAGATTATTTCACGGAGCACCCTCCGTGGGTGAGAATGTTTTCCGACACCGATTTCCAATGTCTCGGCCGTTCTTGCGAGACCTAATCTCCACTCGAAATGAACGCCCCCCTAAGCCCTAACTACACCCTTATCACGCAAAGTAAATGGCATTTTACTACACTAAATGTGGAATCTAATCTCCACCCAAAATAAACAAACATAATACTAATTTTTTTTCTTAAAACTCGTGTCATCCAAAAGGATTATATCACTAATAGGGGCAACTATTAAAATAGTCACTTTGGTATTGTAAAGATAAATAATAGCCATTAGGATAAAAAAAGATAAAAAATAGTCACTCTTTCCATAATACCCATGTCCATTCGCATTTAACAAATTTGAGGACACAATTCGTGATTTTTTTTTTTTCCCTATCATCCAATCCAATTCTCGGTCAGTTCAAAAAAGTGAATTACATCTCAATCCAGCGAAAAGGAAATTGAAATCAAACCACATCTCAAAACTCTAGAAAATCCCACATGCTCAGAAACAACAAAAGCTGGGTAACACTTTTGGATCTCTGCCTCATCTTTCGTCGCTTCCTCTTCAATCTCCTCATACGCTTCTTCTTCCACTTCGCTCTCATGGAGAAAGAGAAATCTCTCTGAATTTACAGCGCCGGCAAATCGAATTGCTCTGAGAATTAAAGACAAATCACGAATTTAGGACCAATTCGTGAATTCACAGATCCAATTTTTCCCATTTTAAGAATCTGAAGACCCAATTCGTGAATTGCTCTGATAACTAAAGACAATTCACGAATTTAGGACTCAAATCCTGAATTCACGACTTCATTTCATGAGTTCGTGAATTGTACAAATTTGTAAATGAAATTCACGAATTGAGCAAATGTATTCATGAATTCTACCACACCAACGCCAAAATCGTGAATTAAATTGGTGAATTCACGAATGTGGTTATGAACTTGTGAGATGAAGAACTCGCGCATGAGGAGGAATGGCTTTGGGGCATACAGATAAGGTGGCGGAAACGGCGCGATCGGCAAGAGAAATTCACAATAAAAACAAAGCATGCGTTCGTGTTTTTCTTAAGCTCCACTTGTAAATTTGGGGGAGGACGAAGAGGGGGAGCTCGTGACCGTGATGACGGGAGAGATGCTTCTCAGAATGTGCAATGACTAAAAACACGAACTCACAAACTCCATCTCATTAAGTCGTGAATTCACTCGCAGATTATGCATAAAACACGAATTCATGAGTCCAAGCTCGTGAATTCATGAATTCGAACCAGAAATATAGTAAATCACGATTTTTTTTCATGTGTTGAAGAAAACAGAGATTAAGAAACGAGAGATAGCTGATATAGAAGTGCAGAATTTCCCGTCGTCTACTTCGAATTCAACTTCCCCGACGTCGCAATTGAAGAGAAATCGCAGCAATTGTGTGATTTATGTGGGAGTTGTGGATGAGAAATTGAAGAAGTGGAAGAGATTGCAGAGAGAGAAGGGAAGGTTTTCGGTGGGTAGTGGAACAACGGCGGAGACGGAGGCATAGACAAGAGGAAGAGTTGCCGGTGAGCCGTGGTTGCAGGAATTAGGGAGGGGGAGGCGCGGGTGACAGAGAAAAGAAGGGGAAAGTACGTGAAGGAAGGGGTGGCGGGGGTTGGTCGTGTTTAGGTCATTTTTTTAAATTTGTTTTATTAATCTCATTAAGGTTAATTAGGTAATTTAACATAAAAAGTGGCTATATTTTATCTTTTTTATCCTAGTGGCTAGATTTTAGCTTTGCTATTTGAAAGTGACTATTTTGCCCTATTTCCCTCACTATAATACAATATGAGTATGCATTTAATTATATTCCTTCCGTCCACAAAATTATACATCATTCATACTTTATCATAATTATTCACCAATATTTATTAAAATATCACACATGGTCCTCAAACTTTACTCATATCACTTCCTTTTATTTATAAAGACACATATAGTGGACCCTTTTCTTTATTATAAAAACATCTACCAATTTTTTTTAAGCCCGTGCCTGAACTATAAGCCAATATTTTTGTGAACGGGGTAAGTGTGCTCCTGCCCAAATATAGCATTAGGTACTTATAGAGTACAAGATTCCTAAAAAATATCATTTTTGATACCATAGTTATCACAGGTACAACGGTTCTCTTACTGAAATGAAATAGGAATAAATGGAAAGCCATATATGAAGTCAGTGTATGAAACCGCAACAGATTTTTCAAAGAATCTTCTAACTACCCGGAAGCTAAGAATGGTTTTGCTGTAAATACAGTCAAAACAACAAGAATTCAGGCTTTTCTCCTGAAACCAAATCTAAGGAATAATTATCACCTCAAAAAGCCTTAAAAAATTGCAGTGATCAAGGTACATCATTTTAGGCTTTCGCCCTCTCTTTTATGAAAATGACGGGAATTTCAAACGGATACTCAGTAGAGAGAACCAAACATATTCGTACCTTACTTGAGTCGTAAGGAGTTCCTAATTCCAGAGTAGATCAGCCCCAGTGACCTTCCTATCAAGCAGACGAGGAAGAATGAGATAGCATCACTCACTTTTGCAACAAGCCTTTTGACGATGGGCATAGTGATGTCAGCCAGTTCAAGAAAGAGACTGAAGTAGTATCTCCTGCAACATAAAATATCCAGTGTTTGATTACAAAGTTGGATTCTTATAGCTGCAACAATGACACAAAAAATAGAGTTATTCCACCTGTTATAGAAGAATTCTTAGAGTACAATGAAGAACAAGAGATGGTCAAAAGGAACTAGACCAAGAAAAAACTATTTTTCCAACATAAGGCATAGAGAACTTTCCCGAAATACATATGTTTTTAGTTTTCTTCACTATCAAATGTACAGGGCTTCTAAAAACATACTAAGACACTGATATCTTATTTTCCTTTATCAGGCCAAAAGTTTACGCTGCTAGGAAGCATTTGCCAATGAAATAAAGTTAGCTTACAATGTTGAATATTCATCATAAATAAAAGAACCAAAAAATAAAGTTTTAAGAATTTCCACATATCCTGGTAGATATTTGTAATCAAACAAGATTTCCAGCTTCTGGACTTGCTGAAAATAAATCATTATATCAAAATCAGTCAAAACTATATTCCCCAAAACCCTGAAGTGAAATTTTAACAGAACTGCTCTTCATAAGAATGATTTTGAAAGGATTGAGTACCAAAAAAGAGTGCATCTCTTAATATGAAACAGTCATAGATGGATACAAACATGAATTTATTGACTCGCAGTCACAGATAAATACAAATAAAGGGTAACCGAGAGTAGAACATACCACCCAACCAAGGCCCTCAGTTCCTTTGTTCTTTTAACAGGTACAGATATGCTGCTGATGGTAACATAACGTTGTGATGATGATATGGAACCTGATCTCATAAAACTAATCTTCTTCAACCAACCAAAGTTTTCATTTTGATCGTCTCTGGACTGAATATGTTGACATTCAAGTATGGAAAGGTCAAATCGATCTTCGTACATAGATGCCACAGCAGCCATATTTTGATGCAACCATTGGTTCAATGCCACCTGTCAACCAGAAGCCATTGCCTGTCAACATATGTAATAGAAGATACAGATGACAGCGCCTGTATTTCAGTAGTTTAGAAACCCAGCACTCACTAATCATATCCGATAATCAGCCCTGTGAAGTAAGAACATCAATCTCATCCTATACACGTACTAGCTAATCGACCTAATCTTGCTTGTCTACCACACAAGTCACCTTCTATGTGAGAGAGCATTGCACAACAATCGAGAATTTGATAGCAATCTATCAATTTGTGCCGAAGAAGGATACGCAGTTGGATTAATTAGGTTTGCGCTAATGATCTGGTTTTGGTTGGGAAGATTGCAATATTGCATTCATTTTTATCTTTGTTTATCAGAGGTCATCTACTATATGCACTTAGTGAGTTCTAGCACTTCGCCACTTTAGGACCCATGGGTATTTGACAAGGCTAAAGACAGGAATTAAGATAAGATTCCTTCAGATAGTTATATTAGCAAACCTGCTAGACATGAGATACTAATAAGAATTCCCAGCTTCATTTATTGATTTAATATTTGGCAATAATATTTCCATCCCTTCTCTGGTTTTCAAATTTCATTTACTGAATTTGTGACTTGCCCAAGAATTATAAGCTGCAATGTGCAAAGTTTTCAGCTGAATAAATGTATATTATATAGCATCCAAAGAAGAACACAAATATTATGCTTCATCGAACTTGCTTTTTACATGAATGGGAAATGGCAGCAAAGAATTTCACTGCAACAAATCTTCATTAAGTCAAACATATCCAGATATATGTACATTGTGAGCAACTTTTGTAATATATACTGTTCCTAATTTCAGAGAGTCAAGAAAAAATTATAAGTTTATAATATTACCTCCATCCCACTATAATAGTCCCAAGTTGACTTGGTAGAGGAACCAAGGAAGAATGGGATATGTGGCTATAATCAATTCTAAGGAGAGATAGTTAATTGTAGCCGAGTATTTTTTGCCATATTAGGAAATGAGACTAATAAGTGGGACGGACGAAAATGGCAAATGAGACTAATATAGTGGGATGGAGGTAGTATATAGAACCGAAAGGAGAGAAAATCAAAAAAGAAAAAGGTAACAATACCTCATTGCGCAATCTCTGAAGTGCTCTGGTGGAGAGGGTACACAAGCTCAAACCAAGGTTGTTCATTTCATTAGACAAGCTACTATCCACAGATATCAGCTCCAGATACATGCTTGCAATGCCATCTGCTAACGTGATCAGCAAATCTTCTAATATGGCTACTCCATGCTGGATAAACAAGCTAGAGCTATAGTAACCACCTTTCCTGTCAAAATGAATAGGTAGAGATACATTGAGGATTTTGCCCAAGCATTTGACAAATCATTTCAAATTTATCCTTTTTGTCCTAGCCATTAGACATGGTTGCATGATTCACAATATGAAAGTCAAGCACATTAACGCGTCTGAAAATGCAGCATCAATGGACTAAAACGTAAAAAAGGAAAAGAAAAATAATACTAACATTACTCAAAAACAAAAGGTACTAGGTAATGGACGAGACACAATACCAGAAGAATATTTGGCGAAAGCAGACCCAAAAGATTCCGAAACTGAAATAGCCATTGAGCTAATACTTGGCACTCATGGAGGATCATGAAGGTTTCAAAACAATGAAATTCCTTCCAAATATATTTTCTCCTCTTGCACCATCAATATTTCTTTTAAATCATTTTTTTCAGGGTATCTCATTAACTGGAACTAAACAAGATGCTAATCAGAAAGAAAAAATCATAATGAAACGTGTCACCATGGGTTCATAGTCAAATGCAACCAAAGATAAGAATTGGATTGGCAAGGAAATACAGAGACACGAAGGAGACCAGAATTGCCCCCAACCTAAACTTTATGCTCCTTTTACCTGGAAGAACCAAATTTAAGGACATATACCAACTCTGCATACAGATCCTCCTTGCCTGACTTTCTGATATTTTGAATTATGCTGTCATATCCATCCAGCTTACTTTCAGCCAACGAAAGAAGTTCCTAACAGAGTAGTTATGTAATATATTTTTAATCCTTTCAAGTAGTTCATATGACATGCATGTACCGAAAACATCACATAAACATTACCTTGTCAGGTGTTCTGGAGATGAGGTGAACCTCCTCTTCAAGCCATGCCATGCATAGAGGGCGGCAGCAGTTTTGAATGATTTCAGCAAAGACAACCAAGTAATTATTTGCTGATTTTCCAGCCGAGTTCACAGAAATATTGGCCACCTGAAGGATAGAATTTCAAAAATTCTTTGATGGTAGAGGAAAAACAATACAGATATAAAAATGGCATTGAAAATATAGAAAAAATATGTAGCTTGGCTGAACATTTTCTTTTATTTCCGAGAACAAGCACATGCCACGTAAGTTCCATATAGTGGGCAAAAAGAAGAAATATAATAGGATTCCCTTTTAACACTTCTGTTTATAACCTCTGGCATGATTTCAGAAGAAAGGCTCAATCTCTAAGCCATGAATAGGCATAGTAAAAAAATATCCCTTATAAGACTGATGAAAATACTATTTTAAATTTAAAGAAACAATACTCAGTAATGCTTGCCTCCTTTTTGAGCCACTGAAATGATCTCCAGAGCAATCTTACTCTAGGACCTTCAGCAACAGCATATAAGCTAGAAGGCTGTTTGGCAAGGTTTTGTTCAAACTTCCCGGCGTTTTCACCAAGATTTACCCCATTACTAATAGCAGATAAAGAATCTGTTAGCTTGCCTCTCACAACATCCCAGGCAAACTGCAACCAAACCTCATCGTCATTTGTCCCTGAACTGCAAATAATACAATATCTCAGAAATAGAACTTATAATTTCAATGCTATCATCATATACATAGCGATACTCATCGAAGTTTAATGATCAAACAATGATGAGACTTCATCCACTAACCTTGCTTACCTACCCAAAGAAGAAGAGTTATCAGGGGCCATATCCGAAACTGAAAGTGGCAGACTCGTTTGAGTATTAAATGGAGATTTGTCATTAGGAACTACTCCAGCCATATATGAAAGGGTTATACTTGCTAAAAGGAGGACTTGATCAACGAGCGGAACCCAGTCAGAAGTAGCTGCAGCTGCAGAACCAACATTAGCTAGGGCATTCAAGTAACAGCACCTGGTGGTCTTCTGTCTTGTACTTTCATTCAGGATTTTATATTGAGGTGTAACGATCTTCCAAGAAAACAACCCACTTGACTTTTGACCTCCATAACAGAAGCCCCTACAATAGAGAGACAAAGAGGAAAAAATGAGCAGTATACTTGAGCAGCAGCAGGCCTCCTTGCTTAAAGGATCTTAAGCTATCAATGGAAAATCAAATATTTTCAATATATACAACTGCTTGGAGTACAGTCAAAAAGTTGCACAAATTACTTTGATTGAAGCAAGGAGCTTAGGTTCACAGACTTTCTAAAATCTATTTATTCTTGAAAAGCAGATGCACAACTTGAATGGAATACATCATGACTATTATCACAAAAACTCAATCGAAAACTATGACTTCCAAAAATAACACATATACACGAAGAAAAACAACCACACACTGTAAACTAAAGCATATGATAGACCCAATCAACATAAGAATCAAGGATACCATGTCAGCAATCAACACAAAGAATACTGATTCGAGGTAAGCACATTATACATTTCCGTATACTACACTTGATTTTCTTCAGGCAGTAATTAGCATTCGCTTCCATTTTAACACAATATTTTTACCAAAGAGAAGAAACTAACAATCTATAAATTGTTCGACTTTATTTCTAAGAAAATTGACTTCGCGTATGCAATCTCTAGAATATTCAACTTTCATGGGGACACCGTGTTCATTCCAATTTTAGAGATACAAAATAATGAAGAGTATACCTGGCAATGCGAACCACTTTACGAAGTTTGAATTCCAGCATACACATTTCGGTTGTTTGATGCGTTTGTATTTGGTTTATTCCTTTCCTCATTGCATAGCTTGGATTTAGTTTAGCCATACTCACAAATCTGCATAAACAAGTTATTTACCCCAGGAAGAAGCAGGTGAAGAAAGAGAAGGCGAGAGAAGAATTGTTGTGATTTGTGAAGAAAGGCAGGCCCCTTAATCCTGATCCCCAGTTGGCCCTTATAATCGTTTTATTTTGGTCTCTACATCAATGGCCATGTATGTAAATAGTTTCAAATATTTTACTCCTGTAATATTTGGTCAAAAGACTCGAAATCTTTTCAATACTGAAATTTCATTTAGAAACTCTAACAATATTCTCTCATCCAGAATCTTTTGAGAAGAAAAAGAAAGGCTTAAACAGTTTACAATTAGAATGGTTCAAGTTAAGCAAATGTAAATTAATTAAAAAATATATTTACAACCAATCTGTATAAATCTTATAGAATAATCTTTTTATATGTTGTAAGACAAAAATTTAATATGTATTATATAATATATATATACTACGTATATATATATATAATATATATATATATATATATATATTATCCAAACCAAAATTATAACATACACTAGGTTTTTTTTTTCTTTTTGAGAGAAAAATTGAACTAATTGATTTTAAAAATTAAAAGATTCAAACATTGTCATATTGTGTAATTTGGAGTGAGCATGATTACTAATTGTTTAAACAAGACTAATCCAAATTCATATCATGATGAACTAAAGTTTGGACCAAATACAGGGGGTGTATTTAATCCGGAATTTAAAAGATTTTGATTGACTTTTTATAGTCCGTAGATTCTGTTAATTCCATGGATTGTTTTAAATCTATGTAAAATTTAAAAGATTCTATTAGATTGATTTATTTATATTTTGATAGATTTTAAAAGTCTATAAATTTTTAAAAGCAAAAAAGTCATGATAATTTTTAATATACAAATGTGAGAAGGCAATGCAGGTACTTTCTTATGTTTCCTACGGCCGTGCTTATAATACATATTGCATAGAACCTTACTGTGTAAATCACTAATTCGACTCCCATAAACGATATTCTGGAGTTCCTCAGAAGGAACAACTTCTCAGAAACGCATATTCTGGAGTACCTTATTGTGTAAATGGTTGGATTCAACCGGTACTGAGTCGGCAACCCACACCTCCTCCATAGTCCACTTCCTTCACACGCACTCTCTCCCTCTTATCTCTCTCTCTTCTCCACCAACTCTATTAGTCCAGTAACTTCCTATTGGCCCCCATGTCAGTAAATTCCTTAATTGAACTAAGCGTGTTTATTTCAACATCTTATGTTATATATATTCATTGCCCTTTTTTTAGTGAGTTCAGTAGTTCCTCACACTTCTCACGCAACTTCTGCTTCTTCCCCACCTCTCTCCCCTCCCTCCACATATATATCTAATTTCACCCTTCCAACTCGTATCGCAAACTTCAACAATTCTCTCTCTCTCTCTTCCACACAACAATATCAACTTACTTCAACTCTTTGAATGGCACTAGAAGCTATCAGCTCTCCACCGCTGCTCCTCTGTCGTTGACTTTGACAACGCTGCCTCTCTCTGCTACCTACCGGAGCCGTGGAGCAAACACAAAATGCTCCCGCAGCCATGAGCCCACTGAAGACGAGTACTTGGCTCTTTGCCTTATCATGCTTTCTCGCCGTGGATAGGCCTCCACCTCCGTCGCCGCTGTAAGACTGCCTCAGAAGCAAGCGACACTTCCCCGCCTCAGCCCAACCTTCTAAATCGATGTACACGTGTTTGATATGTAACAAGGCTGTCGGCTCCTACCAAGCTGTGGAAGGGCACAAGGCCAGCCACCGCAAGCTGATCAATAGCGCCGGCGATTAATTTTCAAAAGAAAAATGGCTTGTGATGGTAGACTTTCAAAATCTGTAGTGAGGAGAAGAGATTTGTGTAGGGATTTTTTCTTTGTATTATGGAATAGAAATCCTTTAAAATCCTTAACTTATTAAAATCTTTTAAAATCTTAGAATTTTTCAATATCATGAGATTTATATGGATATTTAAAAATCATAATTGAATACTAACAAATTTTTAATGACCTTTTAAAATCTGAATTGAATACCTATGGACTTTGAAAATACAAGAAAATCTTTTAAAATCTAGAACGAATACACCCCCCTTCGAACTCAATCGAACCAAAATTGTCAGTTCGGTTTTGGTAAAATTAAAATCTTAAAATGCTCTTAAATTGAACTATTATTTCTACAGTTTCAAATCTTTATAACAAAAATACATCGAAAAACTAAATTTGTCCAAAAGTTTTCAATTTTATATTTTTATAAGAATAATTTGCGTATAAATAATCAAACGAGATTTCAAAAGTGCATCCCAATCAATATTTTTATAATGATTTCATGAGTTGATTTTTCGGCTTATGAAACTCGACTACACACACCAAAATACGTTTTGGAATTTGATTTAAAAAGAAAGGAAAAAACATGTAATCAAAACGACGTTATATTGGTGCCAAAAATTAAAATACACGAATATAAAATCAATTTTACATCAAAAAATATATGGGATATTCGTCAAGGGGAACTCTTATGGAATTGTTTCTGATTTGTCAAGTCATATATGTTTTGATTTGATTTCAAAACCATCAAATAATCCATCTAAAAAAAGATGATGTTCATTTGTAATTTATAGGAACTCAAATGTTAAGAAGTTATACATTGATTTTAATTTTGTTGGTTCAAGATTCATAGATGCAGTTGATCTACTAGACTCTTCTAAACTAAAGATTATCATAGTCATTCCACTGATATAGGACTCATGTACTCAGGTCAAGAAGACATGTGAATATTTAAACAGGCTTATCACATGTCACTCGAACATCCTCGTACTGATATGCAACGTTCAAATCTCAAAATATGATCATTATATTTGTCGTTTGTGTTCAACTAATGGTAACTCTTTATTCCATACGCAATCTGACAAAATCTGAAAGTAAGATCTATTGAAGTGATATGAATGAGCTCTCTTCAAAAATAACGGAGCCCATATTGCCAAAAAAATTAAAAATTACTACAAAAGATTGTTTGAGGAGCTCTAGTAGCGGAGCCAAAAAATGGTATACACGCATTAAATGCAATAGATATCACTCCAAAGTGGAGATTCAAATCACTATCTTTATTCCATATTATAGATGGAATTCAATACACAATAAAAGTTATAAAGCTCTTATCATTCAAAGTATTTGTATCCTCAAGGTCTCAAGCTTTCTTCGCAAGAACATAAAAAAACCCTTAAAAATCATTTCTAATGTTCTTCCTTTAAAGATCAAGTCTATCATTCCAATCTTAGGTTCATATCCATATTCAAAGCCTAAAAGAGTATTGATACTTTTCGAAATTTTAGCCTCTTTTAGTGCTTTCTATGCATAGTAGTGAGAACACATATGAAATACTGAGAAAATGCTAAATTAAGTGCTGAAGGTAAGACGTTGACTAGAGTTTTGTCACTTTCTTGCTAGTAGTACTCAGAGTTTTGCGTGTGGATTAATTGTGTGTGTGTCCTTAAGAAATCATTGAACTTTGGAAAACTTTTTCCTTTAACTCAAAAAATAGCGTAGAGAGGGTGCAATATAAATCAACATGTATGTACTAAAGAAATGATAAGAATAATCAAAATAACTTGTAAAAGTAAAATATGAACAATAAAGAACACACAAATAGTTGTTCAGATAGTCTTGTCCAACGTCAACTCTTATCACCTAAGTGACATAATACCTTGTTACTTGAATATATGCTTTGCTCTTATACAACTAAGGGACTGTCATCTATAACTCACAACGATTGAGAACTTAGATCTTCATAGAATACAACAGGCTCACGAGGGGCCCAACTCAAACTAAATTCGAAACAATCGTATAGACCTCCCACTAAGGACGCTTAGTATCATAGTCACGGTCACAACTTAAACAACCAAAACAAAGACTCAATCAAAACACGACTGGAAACTTAGGCTTAAGGTTTGGTGTGTAACAACTCTTCCAACTTATGAGAAACCTCTTCTCATGATTATTTTTTATCCTAATTTCGTAATATGTATATCATTGTGATTCATTTTTTTTCTTTAACACATACAGTTAAACCTCTCCAAATTAATATTCGATGAATTTATAAAATCTATAAAATAGTAAATTTCTCTAGTCCCAACTTGGGCCAATTCAAAAAATCGCGAATTTTAATAAAAATAATAAAATAGTAATTTTCAAGAAACCCTATGTAAATATATAGGTCCCATCATTTTTACAAATTAATAATGTATCAATAATATAAGTATGAGTATTATTGTTAGTATTTGAATATTGTTTAGGAAATTGATCAATCTTGAATAGTTTTTGATTTATTTATTTTTATTTATTTTATGTTTTTAATGATAATGCATCATGATTTGGTGTTAGATCTTAATTTTTTTAATATTTCATATTGACATTTATATATTCATAAAAATATTTAATTAGTTACTATAGATTGATAAATATATATAAATAAATCTAATCATACATGAATCTATTTAAACTTAAAATATATAATGAATATATGAATGAACGAATGACACTTGTCTTCCTTGAGAGTC
This sequence comes from Mentha longifolia, assembly GCA_001642375.2. Classification (NCBI taxonomy): domain Eukaryota; kingdom Viridiplantae; phylum Streptophyta; class Magnoliopsida; order Lamiales; family Lamiaceae; genus Mentha; species Mentha longifolia. The sequence continues at coordinate 27,756,629 of CM038112.1, forward strand.
TTTCACCACTAACGTTTAGTTTTAGGTTTATTTTATTTTATTTTATTATTATTTTTATTTTTTATTTTTATTTTTATTTTTTATTTTTTTATTTATTTATTATTTATTTTTTTATTTTATGAAACTTCTAACAAATCAAAAATTATTTTGAGAATCATTAAATTATTTTGATAATTTTGATTATTTTAAAGAATTTGTTACTTTTTATTTTAAAAAAAAGAGAAAAATATGTAATTTTTGGGGATTTTTTTAAAAATTCAAATATAAAAGTAATTAATTATAATAATTGTTTATTATTTTTAAAATGACATATATTATGAAAAATGTCGTTGTGTGGCCGGCCACATTATGACCAAATATTATTATTGTAATCAAAACTTGAATTGTTCACGCATTAAATTAGTTTTTAGTTAACGCTCCAATGCCCACTATAGACATACTTAATATGTCAACGGATGACGTGACAATAATTTAAATAAGGAAATTAATTTAAATATATACCATAAAAATCAAACTCTATAAAAAAAAAAAAAAAAACCAATCCCTACAAAAAAAATTAAACCCCAAATGAAAATGATTAATGACGTGGCATTGCCACATAAGTAGTGAACACATTAAGTGTGTCCACCGTGGGTAGGGGAGCGTTTCTGCTAAATTACAGTACTACGTGTGTATTAGAATCGAAAAACACTCCTGAAATTGATAAAATATTAATTTGTCGATATAATTAATACTTTATTCGTTCCATTTAAACTGACATGTTTTATTATTGACAAAAACTTGTGTCAGCCGGAGGCACCGTGCGGCTGGGCCCAAAGTGTCAATCTTTATATAGAAAAATGTCAATCTATATGAATAAAAGTGACAATCTTTAATATAATTATTTTACGAATAAAATGATAATTTTTAAAAGTGTCAATCTTTATACAAAAAAATGTCAATCTATATGAATAAAAGTGTCATTATTTTAGCCCGCATGGCTGTATAAATAGGACTAAATAGGACGGAGAGTAACTTTCTAAAATGCAGTACATAAATTTGACCGTAGAAGTGGTTTTAATCGTGAGTGGGAAGAGTAACGAACGAAACACGGCCTTGAGTGGGGGAGGAGGGAAAACCAAATCAAAAGCACGCAATATTCTTACCTTACACGTTTCTCGATGCAACTACAGTACTAAACTAGCATAGCAAGCTTCATCACTACTCCTCCAGCCTTCCCCCAAACTCCACACTCAAAAAAACACAGCAACAGACTACTATGGAGGAAAACACTGATGATGATCTTCACGCTTCCAAACGCAAGTCCATCCGTTCCAACTATCATCAAATCGAAAATCGCATCAACGGTACACACATACATTTTCCAAGCTTAATCACTTCTTCCGTTGCTTTTCCGTAATTCTTTTTGTTTTTTTTTTCTTCCCTATTTTCTTTTGTAATCGTGTGGGTTGCAGGGGGGAAAGATGGAATAGGAGATGTGAGTTCGAAAGAGTTCATAGCCGTCATGAACGAAGTAGAAAACAACCACAAACATGGTATTTTTACTCTTCTACTTATTACAGGTTTTACAGTAGTGAATTAACAATTTACTTTTGTTTTACCCTTCTCTAAGCTCTCTCACTGCGTATTTTCAGGTAAATTTAGTGATTTCATATTATATTAATGCTTGATTTCTGATGTTGTTGATGCTAATGTTGCAATCTCTGCAATAAAATCGGATTTTTTTGGCCATAAATAAATTTCTAAGCCCTGCAACAATTGATTAGAAGCTTTTTTTTTTCTTGATTTCTTTTCATGTTTAAATAGCAATCCGTTATCCATTAATACACAATGTGAAATCCAGTAAAGAAGCCACGAGAGCAAGTAGCAGATGCAGAGGCCGTGTTTACGCTTACCGGCAAATTGGTAGGCTGTGTTAGATCATATAGTAGGGCAGGGGCAGGTGTTACCCCAGCCGAGTTTGTTTCTTCCTTGATCGGACGATTCGGGCAGCAGAAAACATGGAAACTTCACTCAGAAAACTCGTGTATCGTCTCATGGCAACTTATTGGCTCTAGTGTTTCGTCTATTTTCCTGAGGGTGTCAGGCTGCAAGACAATGTGCGTGCAGTGTGACCATATAGATATATGTTACCTCTTTAATTAAACTCATAAATGTGTATGTTCGTGTTTTAGATCATCTTGTAAGATCTTCAGTTGCTGCTGTTTCTTCAGGATCGGACCTATGGAAGACGATCTCAAGCAACGGAAGCCAGTTGTTCGTGCAAAACGAGCAAGGTCAGAAAAGAGAACTCTACCAGAAGAGGTTGGCTTCATGAGTTTTTTCTGTAATACTTTAATGTAAAATACAAAGTGTAGACAGTTTTTCTTGGATTCATTTCTTATTTCTATAATCAATATCTCTTAATTTTACTAAATATGAAGTATTAGTCATTTTAACCCTCTAATTAATGATGAGTTTCCTTGTATATATGCAGCTTTTTTCTTGGATTTATTCCTTTACAACAAGGGCAATCTTCTTATACAAATTTTCGACTATGTGAAGTATTATTCATTTATCCAGCCATTTATTTCCTTCAGATTGAGTTATATATGTTTGCTTGTATTTAATTCATCATTACACAGTATGACTAATCCTTCTTTCTCTCTGCAAACAGCTTGAAACTACGGTAGACTTGGCCACAGAAACTGATTGGAACATACATGTGATGTTTGAGATACTGAAGACAAAGAAAAAAGTTGAAGTGGAAAGGTTGATTTTAAACAAAAGTTCATTTGCTCAGACAATCGAGAACTTATTTGCATTATCTTTCTTGGTGAAAGACGGTAGAGTTCATATAGACGTCGATCAGACTATAGGTATGTTATCTCGCTCGTTGCTCGTGGAAAAGTTTCCTCATCCTCCTCTTGTTGCTATACATCTATACTAACTCTTCTTCTTCTTCTTTTACAGTACCAAGAAATGGTCCAAGCGCAGAAGAGATAAGCACCGGAGTAGCTGAAAACCACCAGTTCATGTTCCGATTGGACTTCAATGATTGGGAGGTACAGCAGTTTAGAATCTAAGTGAATCATTAAAACCGATAAATGTGATCAAATCTGTTCTTAGCACTCTCCATCTCTTATACTGCAGCTGATGAAGGAATTTGTGGCAGATGGTGAAGAACTGATGCCACTAAGGGATGCATCGACATGAACTCGTGTTGTGATAAATCGAGTGATCAAGATTTCGGCATACATTTCAATCGATTCTGAACACATCTATGCTGGTTATGGCCACACCACGCACAATTGCAACTTAAAAATGAACAACTTGTGCCTTTTTTGCCTTCAGCTTTGAGCTGTGTTTTATTTTGTGTAGAATTGTTTTACTGAATCATGTACATAAACTTTTATGCGTTGGCGTTTGCATTAACCGATGCTTGTTTTGCCGACGTTTGCATTCCGTCGGCATTCTGCAACGGAACCCAGTGCCGACGGATTTTTTGAGGTTTGTGGCGGAACATTCCGTTGGCGAAGTCGCAGTTTTTTGTAGTAACACCTGGCCTAATATTGAAATTGTTGTATCTAAGGATCAAGATGTCTATATTTTTTTAGGTCACAGAATGAGTTTACAATAATACCACGTCTTTCTCTGGCTAAGGTTCACAATAATTAGGATTTTTATTTAAAAATGATTATATGTTATATAATCGTTTGCAATTCCGACAAATTTTGAAATATGTTATATGGATTATGTGATTACTTTTTATTATTTGTGCTTACCATACTGATACTTATATTACATGCAATAAGTGTGCTTATTTAATTTACATTTTTGTTTAGTTAATAAATATGGGATTAGTTGAGAGGAACATTTGATTATATGTATATTTATTAGAGAATACTTATACATGAGATATACTAAGTTCTTATATTCTTCAATGATAGAAATGTATTATAATATATTGGAATTGGAAATACAAAATGTATGAAAACCAAATGAAAAATGAATGTGAAAGTTAGGACATTTCTAAAATTGTAGACTTGTAATATGTGGAACAACAGAAATAAGAAGGTGCGAAAATTGCTTTGTACTTAAAGGGTTCATGTTTTCTGTATGTTTGCACTATCTCTAGTCTATCCCTTCTAGAAAAAAAGTACGAAAAACAAAGTACAACACCAAAATACATTAGCAGAGAAACTACATTTATAGGAAAATGGTAGAAGCAAATTAATTAAGGGTAGAAACTTACATCCTCTTCTCCTTCCTTCGCTTTTTATTTTTTTTCAGAGAAAATGTACAAGTCGAAGCTGCAAGAACTTTGTCAGCAACAGAAAAGGGCACTGCCCAAATACACATGCATCAAAGACGGCGACGATCACCGCCCTCAGTTCAGGGCCTCCGTCGTGGTCGGCGGCGCCGCCTTCAACACTCCTTCCGCCGCCAACTCCTCCAAACAAGCCCTCAACGATGCTGCTCGACTTGCCTTCCTCCATTTCAGTTCTGGTCTCAACTTCTTCTTTTCCTTTTTCTGTTTTTGTTCTTTTTTTTTTTAATGCATAGTTCTTTTAATAATTCCCAGAATCCTCAGATGAAAAGAGTGAAGAGGTGAAGAAAGAAGTGGTTGAGACTATGAAACAGAGTAAGAAATCTTCGATCATCTTATATTTTTCTTACGTTTGAAACATTCCATTTTCTCTCACTTACACTTGCATTGCATTTCAGTGAAAGAAGAAGCCACGTACAAATCGAAGCTCCAAGAACTCTGCCAGAAAAAGAAATGGGCTTTGCCTAAATACACATGCATCAGAGATGGTGAAGATCACTGCCCTCAGTTTAAGGCCTCCGTCGTGGTTTGTCGAATCGTCTTCGACACTCTAGCCCCCTGCACCTCCTCCAAACAGGCCCTTAATCAAGTTGCTCAACTTGCATTTCTCCATTTCACTTCTCGTACACCTCTTTCTCTCTCTCTCTCCCCCCTTGCTTTTCATTGTCTGGTTTTCTATAGAGAGAGAGAGTGTACTTTCTTGGAATAATAATGCATTATGCATGTGTCCTCTAATTGGTGTTAGAGAATTCTATGTTCCCTTTTTGGTGGTTTCATTCTACTGCATTTATTCCTTTTCCTTTTTCTAGTTTCAAATATCTAGCTGTCTTCAATCTCCTAGATTGATTATGGTGATTCAAGAAAGCTTTTTTTTTTTTTTTTTTTCTTTTCTTTTTTCAATTTACAATCAATTTTTTGCTTGGTTTGTAGAGGTCTCAGATCAAAAAAGTGGAAATGTTGACAAGAAAAACCTTGGTAAAGAAGTTGAGAGCTTCAAAATTTCAGAAGATAAGTCTGTGAATCACTGTGGTAAGTATCTTGGTTTTATATCAAGTCATCTTGAAAACTGAAATTTAGATCACTTACCATGATTTTTTGAAAATTTATTTCATTTTTATCATGAAGATGTACTAAATATCCCTGTGCTATGCAGTGAGAATCAGAGTATGATCAGATTTCACACATCAAACACTAGTAAAATTTTATTCTACTAGATTTTAGAGTTAACAGTAACACTATGCAAGGACTTCAGGCTTATAGATGTTTTGTATAATACTTGTATTAGGAAATATTCAATCAAATATGCCTATCACTGCCTGGATTTATTTTGTTGAATTTGCTTCCAAGTTCTATCCACGTCGTCTCGTTCACTGCTGCAGGCATGCACGAAGGATTCAAGAACAAACTCAGGATGTATGCTCAAAGAAAGAATCTCCTCCAGCCAGAATATTCTACCACAAGAGAGGGTCATTGCTTCAAGGCCAGAGTTTGTGTTGGCGAAGACTGGTTTACGAGCAACGAACTCTTTACCACTGCAGAGGAAGCAGAGAATTCTGCAGCAGCTACTGCTTTGTTAGCCTTGTTAACTGATGCATTTCATGAGGTATATATATTATTAACTACTCCTACAAAAAAAATTAAATTATAGTAACAGATTATTTTTTACTCATTTTGATATTTTTTATGAAGGAGAACGATTCGAGCTCCTACAAGATCCTCTTGAACAAATTGGCAGACGACGAAGGATTCTTCCCTCCCACATACAAAACAATGAGACATGATGAATGTGAGTCCCAGTCATTCTCCACCACAGTGGAAATCGAAGGAGAGGTTTTTCAAGGGGCTACTGCTAAGTCTGAGAAATTAGCTGAGCTTAACTCTGCCAAGGCTGCCTACACTGCCTTGATCGAGCGTAATCAATTCTGCCCCCCCTTCTTTCTTATCAATATTTCGATATAAGACCATTTCTTGAACCAATTTCTTGGATAAATTTGCTCTAGGTAAACTGTTTGAGTCCCGTGATCAGATCATCAAACTTGGATGTAGTTTTGATTCATGTGGGATTTCTGATCCTCGAGAAAATCCAACGTGTGTATCTCCATCGAGCCTCGTTGCAGACACCAAGCATGAGACTGATCAAGTACAAGGCACCATTGGTAATGACTTCTTTTTGGTTAATGTTTCTGTTTCACTTGAATTATTGATCAAAAACACATTTGACAAACTATAGTAGTAATAAGAACTTAATCTCTGTCAGTTGGAAATGAAGGAAGCAACTGCATGAGTAAGGCCATTTTCCCAGAAATGAAGGGCTACCTTCTGAGCAACAGAGTTAGAGTGTTCACATGCATGCCAAACATGGCCTTGCCTAAGGGTGAGGTTGTGTTACCGATCAGCGAAGATAAGTGGGCCGTGGTCGCCTTGGAATTCCCAAACGAGAAGAAACTCTGATCTATTTATATTTCACATCATAAACTATTTGTTACTCTAGTATATGCATGGACATGAAGTCATGAACTAGTTTCTGTTTACTCTTGAGTAGTTTATGCTATGTATTGGATCATCTATTTGAAATATTTCATTTTGCATGTGTTTATTCTTTGTGCGTCTTTATCAGTCTTCTCAAATTTGAATGTGAAACTTCTCATGAGATTTATAAGCTACAATATTAGGTAATTTATTACTATCTCTTAAAATATAGTAGTATTATTTTGTAAGAATAAAATTAAGTCAAATAAGAAGTTACACTGCAATGCTCATAGTCACTGCTATAAACTACAAATGTGTTTGGACATTTCTTCTATTTTAATTTAAATAGTCATCTTGGCTAGTACCTTCGATGAATTCTGTCTCTATTTCCATGATGATGATGATGTGTAGCTCCATCTTCTTGCTCTAATATGCTTGAACTCTTGAGCCTTCTATGCTTGTGCGTATCCTTACGAACATGGTGAAGATGGTAATGGTAATCGCCTTCCTCCGTTCTGCTTCTATGCCTGTGCTCAATGTGACTGCTTCGCTTCCTCTCACGCTTGTGATGTTGATGCCTCTTATCATGCCTATGAGCTTTCTCTATAGCATCTCTTTCGTTCTTTCGTATATGTAAATCTCTTTCCTCTGAAGCCCAGATATGATCCTCCCACCAGTCATATATGGGATCAAATACCCCTTTCTCATGTAAAAGCCATAGTAGCACAACCGCTGCATCTCACAAAAAGATGAGATATCGGTAACTTAGATAGTTTATCCTCGTATTTAGGAAATCTCGAAGTCACAAAAGTACCTGTAGGAAAAGTCGCTAGAAATAGACCGAACAACAACATCCAGCTAATGCATATGTATTGTATGTGGCAGCTGAAGTCGAAAAAGCCAGCACATTTCTTCCTGCTTGCCACAAATCACAGGTAAAGGCACATCATTGACAAAAATAATCAAACGTGACACATTTCTTGAATGTATCCACTGAATTTCAACTTGACACATTCTTGAATATATGTGAGTAGAAACGTGTCAAGTAGAATGGGACGGAGAGATTGCATCTCTTCCTAGAGAAAAAAGAAAAAGAGAAGCACACCTGCAATTTTTTCCGGTAACGAAATCTCTCAGAAAGATCCAAAACTTGTTCCACATCTCCTCAATGGATTCAAAGAAACCATTTACACTGGTCTCAGGAGGTTGAAAGGGAATCTGAACGTCGAGCACGATTAATCCATCGAAGTATTTTAATGGAGTGAAGATCACGAAGAAGAAAAGAGTGAAAGATAATAAATAACGATAACTCAGAATCAAGATGATTCTGCCACAGCAAATTGCCGCAAAACAATATTCTCCTTCGATGCCCTAGAATTTCTCAAAACAAACTAATATATAGTACTAAAAGCCCATGCATGCAGAGCCCAAAACTAACTTGACTGATTTGACCCATAAGAAAACTAATAACTGAATAATAAATAACTTAATAGTAAATAACTTAATAAATAATTAATTTCCAACTAAACACCCGCTGGAGCATCTGGAGCAATTCTCGACTTTCGTCGAGTATAAACCTTCAAGTCTCCTCTCGGCACTGCTCTATCAAATGCCTCCGGCACCGAAACAGCCTTGTCCTCAAGGCTGAGCTCTGGAAATTGCCCTTTCATGACAGCGACATCCTCCCATGAACTCTCCTCCGGAGTCAACCCGTGCCACTGCACCAAGACCTGCTCCACATCCACACCATTACGACTTAACCACCTCCGCTGCAGAACTGCAACCGGCAGAAAAATTGGATCCACAGCCAAAAGATCTTCCGGTAACGCTGTCAAAGTCTCCACCTGCCCCACAGCCGGTTTCAACAATGAGACATGAAAGACCGGATGAACCTTGGACCCCTCCGGCAACTTCAAGCGATATGCCACCACTCCAATCCGAGCTTCTATTTCAAAAGGACCGAAGAATCACGGCGCCAACTTCGCATGAGAGATTGCGAATAAACTGCGCTGACGATAAGGACGAAACTTAAGATAGACCTTATCTCCCACCTGAAACTCTAGAGGCCGACGATGTTTATTAGCCTCCCGAACCATACGTTGCTGAGCTCGCTCTAAATGAACACGCAAATGAGCTAGTATGTCATCTCTCTGGCGAAGAGAATCTGCCAAAGCCTGCACCCTAACCTCTCCGGGCAAGAACGGAACAATAGCCGGTGGTGGTCGGCCGTAAACAGCTTCAAAAGGCGTCATGCCCGCACTTGACTGAAACCCTGTATTGAAACAAAACTCAGCCCACGCCAACCATTTACCCCACCCTTTCGGCCTATCAGAAGCAAAACATCTCAAATATGTCTCTAAACACCGATTCATGACCTCCGTTTGCCCATCAGTCTCCGGGTGGTATGCAGAACTCATTCGCAAGGTAGTACCAGCCGCTTTAAATAATTCCTTCCAAAATGAACTGAGAAATATAGGATCACGATCAGACACAATAGACTCCGGTATTCCATGCAGACGAACTACCTCACGAGCGAAAACCTCTGCCACTGTCTTCGCCGTGAAAGGGTGATGTAGTCCCATAAAGTGGCAATATTTGGAGAACCGGTCCACCACCACGAAAATACAATCAAACCCACCTGAACGAGGAAGTCCCGTGATGAAATCCATGCTAATATCCTTCCATACACTATCCGGAATCGGAAGCGGACTGAGCAGTCCCGCTGGGCTCTTCGCCTCGTACTTGTTCCTTTGACACACATCACAAGCTGCCACAAATGAAGTAATCGCCTTCATCATGCCTGGCCAATACAGATTCGCAGCCATCCTCCGGTACGTCCTGTAGGCACCGGAATGACCACCTGAAGGCGTTGCGTGAAATTCAGCAAACAGCTTTGGAATCCAAGGGGAATTGGCTGGCAAAACCACCCTGCCTTTATAAAATAATGTCCCATGCACAAAACTATAATGTTTCGGTGCCTCCTTTCCCTCCTCCAAAGCCTTAATAATTTGGGACAGCCGAGGATCCGCATTCACCATCCCTTGAAGCGAAGCCCAATCAAGCCATCGTGGCGCTGTAACCGCCGCTAACTCCAACTCCTCATCGCGCCGAGATAGTGCGTCTGCCGCCTTGTTAAACCTCCCTTCTTTATAAATTATCTCAAAGTCAAATCCCAACAATTTAGCCGCCCAATTCTGCTGCGCTGGAGTTGTGTATGTTTGAGAAAGTAGCTGTTTAAGGCTCCTCTGATCAGTGCGAACCACAAATCTGCGTCCCAGCAAGTAAGGCCTCCAATGTTGAACAGCGAGGACCAATGCCATTAATTCTTTTTCATATGCCGATTTTGCGAGTAACCTGCCCGTCAGGTTCTTGCTAAAGTAAGCGACAGGACGACGATCTTGCATTAACACTGCCCCCAGCCCCCGGCCTACAGCATCACACTCGATCTCAAAGGGTTGCGAGAAATCCGGCATGCGCAGCACCGGCGCAGTAGTTAGTGCTGACTTCAGCGCTTGAAACGCTCGCTCTGCTTCTGGCGGCCACTGCCACAACTTCAAGTTATCCTTTTTCAATAATGCCGTCAGCGGAGCCGCGATTTTACCATAGTCACAAATAAAGCGACGATAGTAACCCGTAAGGCCCAAGAAACCCCTCAGTCCTCGAGGAGAAGTAGGTGTTGGCCACTTCAAAACTGCTCCAACCTTCGTAGGATCCATTTGAACTCCGTCACTGGACACAATGTGACCCAAGTACTCAACTTGCGAATGCCCCATCACATATTTCTTCGGATTTACCACCAAGGAATGAGTACTCAAGACAGTAAAAACCTGTCATAAGTGCCGAATATGATCCGCCCACGAAGAACTGTAAACCAAGATGTCGTCAAAAAATACCAACACAAACTTCCGGAGAAAAGAACGAAAAATATCATTCATGAGACTCTGGAATGTTGCCGGTGCATTCGTCAGCCCAAACGGCATCACTAAGAACTCATAGTGCCCAGAGTGAGTTCGAAACGCAGTTTTATGAACATCCTCCTCTGCGATTCTAATCTGATGGTAGCCTGCTCGCAGATCAAGCTTGCTGAATACGCAAGCGCCATGAAGTTCATCGAGTAATTCCTGAATAACCGGAATAGGATACTTATCGGCCACGGTCACCTTGTTCAATGCACGATAATCCACACAAAATCGCCATGAACCATCCTTCTTACGTACCAATAAAACCGGACTGGAATAAGGACTGCAACTTGGTTGAATAATACCTGCAGCTAACATCTCCGTAACGAGCTTTTCCATCTCATCTTTCTGGGAATGGTTGTATCGGTAGGGTCTAACCGACACTGGTGGCACTCCCTCCTGCAACACAATTCGGTGATCGCTCATTCGCGATGGGGGTAACCCGGTGGTAATCCGTGTCACAGCCGGAAATTCCGAAATTAACTTCACCAGCTCTCCTTGTTGGTCCGCCGACAGTGATGGCGATGAAGGAAACATAACAGCTCCCTCGTTTTCTAACGCCCAAAGGAGCCAAGCATCATCATCGCTCTTAAGAGAACGCAGATCAGCTCTCCCACAAACTCGCCTCGTCAGAGACGGATCCCCATGCACGCGAACCCGCTGACCGGCTATCATAAACTCCATCGACAACGTAGCCCAATTTGCAGTCACATCACCAAGTTGAGCGAGCCACGACACCCCTAGAATAACATCAACGCTCCGGAGCGGAAATACAAAACAGTCAATGTGGAATACCTGTTCAGCGACGAGAAAGGGCAGAGCACGGCAGGCCCCTTATGACGTCACTCGAGTCCCATCTCCTAACACCACGGCAAATGCAGCTGCCGGGTCAACAATAAGTTGCAGGTCACGAACAGCCTTATCGGAGATAAAGCAATGGCTAGCTCCACTATCAATCATCGTGAGAAGACGGCGATCGCCAATTTGCGTAAACAACTTAAACGTCTGAGCTCCATCAAAGCCATTGGAAGATAGTTTTGATAGCTGTAAATGTTGCAGCTCAGTTAAAATCTCCTGCTCGTCCGTTTCACCCTTCAGCTCGTGCGCACTTTCCTCTTCCTCGAGCACTGGATCAGCCTCGTCTGCGTCCAAAATTATTGCCAAAGTCTTGGCTGGGCACTTGTGGAGTGGGCTGTACTGTCCGCCACAGCGAAAGCATTTCCCCTTGGCGCGATACTCCTCCTGCTGCGCCACGGAGAGTCGTCGAGAGTTCCGAGTCGCATTAGATAGAGGTGCACGGTTGGACGAAGCCTCGGAAGATAGCCCACCGCTAGGCAGAGGCCGCTGAAACGTAGCCGTCGACCGTGATAAACTGCTCGATGAAAACGTAGGCCGGGAAGCCGCAACCGGGGGTCTACTGGATCGGGCAACCCGTCGGGCGGCACGAATGGCTGCAAACACATCTTGTAATTCCAAATCAGGCAGCCGGTCACGGATGGAAGGTTGGAGTCCACCCAAAAAAACACCCAAATACTGCTCCGGGGGTAGCGACGGTAGCTGAGCGACCCGCTCCTCAAACAGTGCCAAGTAATCTTCCAATGAGCCGGTTTGATGAGTGAGATGCAAGGCTTCATAGGCGTTAACGGCCGAGCTATTGCCGAAACGGGCTACCAACTCCTTTGAAAAATCTAACCAAGAAATCGAGGCTGAACGGCGCATTACCCATTGCGCCCAGAACATCGCCTTGCCAGACATGGCAATAAGGGCCAACTGCACCCGATGTGCCGTCGCCGTTTTGTGCACGAGAAAGTATTGCTCAGCCTGAGCCAGCCACGCAAGAGGGTCGATGCCGTCAAAACTCGGTAAGTCCATGCGAGGTGGAACAGGTGCGGTCGATGATTCTTCAGACGAGGGTTTTGGCCCTCCCGTCCCGATCGACGATTGCCCCACCAATGGATCAGAGCGATTGTTGGCCACTTTGTCAAGCTTCGCCAAAACTGCAGCAAACTGATCGGCCATAGATGATTCCAGGCTGTCCACAGACGCCACAACCTCACCAACGACCGTTTGCAGGTCCTTCGTGGTCTTCTCCAATTCCTCAAGCCTTTCTTTGTTCGTAGCCATAGCAGGTCGGACCAATTTAATGGAGTGAAGATCACGAAGAAGAAAAGAGTGAAAGATAATAAATAACGATAACTCAGAATCAAGATGATTCTGCCACAGCAAATTGCCGCAAAACAATATTCTCCTTCGATGCCCTAGAATTTCTCAAAACAAACTAATATATAGTACTAAAAGCCCATGCATGCAGAGCCCAAAACTAACTTGACTGATTTGACCCATAAGAAAACTAATAACTGAATAATAAATAACTTAATAGTAAATAACTTAATAAATAATTAATTTCCAACTAAACACCCGCTGGAGCATCTGGAGCAATTCTCGACTTTCGTCGAGTATAAACCTTCAAGTCTGCTCTCGGCACTGCTCTATCATATTTCGATTATGAGAAAATATAAGAATAACTTTTCTGGAGCTGATTGTTGGTTTATAAAAAGAAGTCTGGCAGTAATTATCAAGTTGTAGACTGTAGAGTAAAAGTATTTTGTGCATAATTTTCTTGTGTTCATGCAACATTCTATTTACTAGAGTGTTAAGGTTAGCAACAAAAAATATGTTGTCCCTAAACCAGTGAACTGCCTAAAAGTGAATCAGATAATCATCTTTTCCACGAAGGAGCTCCTCTATGTTCTCGATAATCTGCAGCTTTCTTATAGGCTTCGCACACAGTCGTGGTTCTTAATACTCCAAGAGGGAAGAAGATAACTCAATAAATGTGTCAATTTCTTTGTCAACTTATATAATTCAAACCTGTGATCCATTGTCAAGAACAGTAGCTGTAGTTGTAAATTGACACTCTGCTCTATCAACTACACTAAAGTCAGAGTCCTTCAAGATAGCTGTAATGAGAAAATAAGTAAATAAAAGATTTGAGTCAGGAAACTTAAACATGAAATATCTTCATGCTTAAAAATTAATGAAACCAATTTACGGCTATACCTGAGCACGCATATCTAGCAGCTTGATCGGTAGTAGGGTACAATTTAAACGATCTGATTATTTCTTCTTTTGGCTTCATTATGTAGAATTGTTCCTGTGCTATCACGAATAACATGATGAGTTACCGAATGCCTATCCCCCCGTTTATAATTCATTTTGAGCAACATTTAGATTGTTACCTCCATTAGGCTCACCCCAGATGAACAATCAAACTGCAAGAAAGTCGCAACTAATTATCTAGATAATATGAAAGATAAATAAATTCAAATATAAAGAACTGTCTTATCTCTATTTACCCATGAGTACTAGTTACCCCAGAGAACTTTTAACTTATCACTGTTTAATAAAAACAATCATTTGAAACTGTTGATCATCTAACACCAAACTTACAGTAAGGCTGTAGGATGCTTCAACTTCACCAATATTCTTTGTTGTGATTGTGGCAGTACCAAATTGGGTCAGAGCTTCAAAGGTTGGCACAGTTATGTCTAATATTTTTCCGGGGCTCCTGCAAATGATAAAACTTGATCAGTCTTCAAACAATATCTCATAAAAATGATCTTTAAAATTTAAAATTAAGAAGTTAAGGCCTCAATTTTTCTGCATAAATGACATGAGAGAAAAAAAATAACACAATCAGATAAACAGTAGAAATAGAGAGGGATCGAGAGAGCAAGAGAGAGAGAGTTGTACCTTTGGTAGACATATTCTATATCATCAGCTCTGAGTTCGATCAAAAGGTTTGAGTTGATAACTTCCGTGATCCCTATTGAAAATGCATGACTTCCAGCATCCTGCAGATTTCTTCAATGGATCAGACATCTAACAATGGTAATTGTTTATTATCCATAATGTAAGTAATGCCATAAAACATTACTGGGTGCTGATTATCCTTTCAAACCTTCCTTGCACACAATATAGAGGAACCTGCTTCCGGCTAATTCGATTCTGGTCTGCCTGAAAATTAGAAAAGTGCCATTTGAGTTGGATTCTAATCCTCATCATTAAATGTAGGCAACAAATAAACAATGCTCCAATGAGGTAAACTTATAAGATCCCAGATTATCATTGAAGAATGAAACTGGGAAAGATTAAAAGTGATGCTTCTGGAGCCACTTTTTATATCTGATTATGACTAACAAAAGATCTGCATAATTCTCTCATAGCCATTCATACTCTCCAAGAAATTAGATAATAACTTGTACAACAGAAAAATGTCCATGCAAAGATTCAGAAGATTAAAGAGTTGATGGAGGGATTTGGTCGATGTACTAACATCCCAAAAATTCCATAACTGGTTATGCAAACAACTCCAAAATGGTGCAGCACAAAAATCTGGCTGCCTGTTGAAAGCTTCATAACTGGTGCCAATTTTGTTGCATTCAAGTCCATCTAGTGTAAAACGGACTCGTTCAAGAAGCATCCACATGGTAAAATTGCTACCGAGGTTCTGAGGTTGACCTGGAACACCCTTCAATAAGAGAAGATATTGATAAGACGTGTGCCTTACAACGGCAGTTATGCTACTTTCCTAATTCTATAATGGTAGATTATGCTTCATCAACTTAATGTAACTTTGGCATTCAAATTTGTTGTGGCATCTTATGGTATATAGTAGAAAGCCACCTGTCTTGGAATAACGAGGAAGAAGTCATCCAATGTTGGAATATCAGTATATCCAACATAATCCCCAACCAGATTCACCCTCAAAAACTTATCATCAGATACTGCAGTCCTGTTGTTAGGACCCACAATCACTTCCTGCCAAATAATCACCATATTATTATTTCTTCTTTAGATGATTACTTCCAATCTCATCATTTAAGTAAGGGTTCAGAAACGAAGCATCAAAGGCAAACAAAATAAAGCATCAGCGGATGTAAAACTAATATCAATAATGATTATGTTGCCACGAAAATTAGATAAAGGAAACATCTCATTATATTTTCCAATAAGATCATATTTAAGCTTTTAAGACTCTAACTTGTATTTAGATGTGGCTTACCGATGTCTTGGAAGCTGTCTTAACCTCAATTCGAATGCTAAATCCAACAGAGCGCTGTCCAATACCAAACACATGGAACCTAATACCAAAACAATTGTATAAGTTAATGGAAAGTGAAATCGAATAGAATGAAAAGACGACTAGTGCATGCAAAGAATGAAACATACATCAATCATAACCACATCTCTCCCAACTCTAGTGCATGCATGAAGGGAACTCTCTATTAAACCTATGACACTATCAACTCATATGTTTATACAGTGGTCTAAAAGCAAGTGTAGTGGATTTAGAGCACCATACAAACAAACTTATGAATTGGGAATGATTGAGGACTTTAATTTAATGACTGATATAACATATCTTAGATCTTCTGTTGATGCCAAGCAGAAAAAGAATACAGAAAGGAAAGTGTTATCTTACCAATCATCTGTAAACCGAAGACAGTGTGCTGTGTTCGCCTTGCCTTTTACCATTTTGTCAACTAAATAATGAAAACTATAAAAGTCACACTATATTTCACAACAATTTAGATATATTCCAAAATGATCACTTGATACAGGTACAGTAAACTTACAAAATTTTCCACAAGATGACGGGACCCTACGCTGGTCTCCACAAGGACAACAAGTTGGCTATACATAGAACATTTAAAAAAAATCATGAATTAATAAAATACCAAAATGTTAAAAATAGTAAACTGACATTCCAATCACACTTCTGGATGACCCAAGAGCATATAACTGGTGTGTAGAATATATATGATCGAGTCATTATATTCGTTCATATTTTATCTCATTTTAAGGAACCTCCAAAATCATTTGAAATTGCCACAAACTCTGAACTATTTGTTTGTGTAAAATTTTTACACTTGCATTCTTTTCCAAAAAAAAAATACTGATAATAATGAGCATGAACTGGATTTAGGGAGAGGTGAAAAGTTTAGATTTTCCAGTTGATACCTGTGTATTCTCAATAATATGACCGCTCTCATCTCGCAACCTGTATAACCATTTCAAACACAAAACAAACCATCAAAAATGAAGAGCGGGATTTGGAGTTTAAAAAGGCTACAAGGTGACATAATGTATCACGAGCTTAAATAACATTACCAAGTACATGCTATATACTGTATTAAATAAAGGACAGAAAATTCATTGCCATGAATATGCCATATCACCATATGGATGCAAGTATCTATGAGAATGTCATTCAGATGATAGAATCCCAAGTAAAAGAGAAGTACGTTCAAACTAAGAGCTCAGAGTCGAAAAGGGAATATTGCAGTTCAATTCAGCGCATTATGTCCAGTTACAAGCTGATAGAAGTTCTAACTATGTCCAAATCATCATGCAACAATCCTCCCTCCCTCTCCCATCTTCAAACTCTTGTTGAATACCGATGTATGATTTTCTTTGTGCAGACTTTCAATACCATTTATGCATTCGTTTAATACCTTTATGCACGCTACATCGTATTCCTCAATCTCCATCCCCCTACCCTTATTCTCATTTTTAGTTTAATCTACTGCTATTCCCTTCAGCAGGAGAAATCTACGGTAGTTCTCAAGACAACAAATACTACTACTTACTACATTTACATACACTAAACTAAGATGCTGTATAACTGAAAGATTACTAAGATAAACATTTTTGGAGAGATAACTATTGAGGAGAAAGTTCCATAAAAAAGGTAGACTTGCCTCTCACATACTTGCACTACGTTTGCTCCAGCATCTGGCTCGCATTTTCGTGTTTTAACATAAAATTCTTGTGGCTTATAAGCGACATCCTGTAAAATCCACCGATTAGATTCTCAGGTAATGAATCAATTTTAGAAAATAGGACTAGGCTAGAAGCATTCAGTATACTTCACATCTTTGCTAGAATCAGTAACTTAATGGATTAAATATACACAATCTAAACTAAAATATACACAAATTAAACAAGTAACAACCTAATCATGTACTATCTAGAATCTTTACTGAGTTTTTCAGTGAAACAATCTAACATAGCATACCATAATTCCCAAAAAAAATTTAACAGAAATTGAGTAAATTCATCTACATAAAAAATAATTATGCTGCCTAAGCCAGGTGAAATACACAACAATAAAATTTTAACATACTCGAATATATGTCAACTCGTACAATGCATAAGCAGCAGATTTTTCAATGGTTATCACCGGCGGCGTTCGAAGTGTACGCATGTGATTCGTGGAATTCTCCTCCGCCTCCACTATCTCTGCCACCATAGACGCCTCCCTCCCACTCTGATTACAAAAGCAAATAAACCAGATATCATTACACAGGAAATGAAAAAGTTATTGTAAAAAAAAAAAAACAACAAAACTCACTGATTCGCTAGGGATGGCGAGATCGAGTATGATCTTTGAAGTGCAATTGAGGGGATCGTCTAAGTTGGAGACCTTCTCGCATTTTTCGATTTTTAATTTGGAGACGATCTGCAGTGCGAGGAGTTGTTGATAGAGCGAAAACAAGGTGATCGATAACAGAATTGTGGTTTTCATCGATATTGAATCGATCTTCGGAGATACTGCAACTGTAGGTTTGAATTGGGGAATTTGGGGGGCAAATGCACGATAAAAGGAAAGAAAAGGGTTTTTGGCGGGCGAATAACTGCATTTGATGTTAACGGTCATTTCATTTAAGGGAGGTCTTCTGATACAGCCTCGCCGCACACTAACCATGCAGAACCGGGTCAGGCCCAGCAGCCTGTCGATACACGAACAAGCCCAAGCTCGGAGACTAGCGCGTCGAAGCCCACCAAGCCCATTAAGCCGGCGTTGAATAAGAAGAGTCCAAGACCGGATAGGATCAAATCGAAGCCAAGCAAGTATCGAGATTTCATCTCTCGTTAAGTGTATCTTTTAGTTATGATTATTTCCTTAATTCTGGGAAATGTATCGGTTAGGATAGATTGAGTCAATCTTCTCGGGTTTTCTTCTTGATTCTTTCCCGGGTCGTAAGTCCGAATCAAGCAGGTAGAATTCTATATATTGTAGAATTCTTTTAGATAGAGTCATGGAGAATTGAGTAATGAAATACTTCTTTCTCAAACCCTACTTATGTTCTTATTTCAATTTCTTGTTTAGGAATTGTTTTTCTTGTTGAAACATTTCTACAAACATTTGGAGAGATAATAATCTGAGTGCGAACATTCCTCGAACACCTCTCGTGTTCGATCTTACAGCCTATCATCTGGTGCTCTCGTTGACTTCTCTTCCCCCGCCTACTCCACCATGTCGATTCACCATCCCTCCTCGTCTACCGACCCCGTGGTTGAATATTCGATTCAGGAATTGGGTCAAATGTTGTTCGACGTCAAGAGTCGCCTCGCTAATAATGAGAAGAAGATGATGTCCAACCGCTTCGACCACGAAGCCTTCACCCGCCAACAGACGCAAGTCAACCGCAGCATGGACGAGCACTTGACGCAGCTACTGACTGCGGTGGAGAAGCTCGGCCGCAAGCCACCTGACACAGCGACTCAGCCCCGCCTACCGCGGCTGGCAGGTTCCGACCTCGAATGTCACCAAGCCTGTCTCGTTTGATCCCGACGCGTGGCCCAAGTTGAAGCTCGACCCACCACGTTTTGATGGCACCAATGTAACCCGGTGGATCAAGCGAATACAGAAATATTACAATCACTCGTTCACCCCTCTAGCGGATCGTTTGTATCTCACGGAGTTCTTGTTGGATGATGCAGCAGCTGAGTGGTTCAGTTATTGGGAGGAAAATGACACTGGTAAATCTTGGGATGACTTCCTCATCGACGCCAAACTACGCTTTGACCCGGACCTTTATGAAGATTACGTGGGGCGTTTGGCGACTGCCAAACGGGTTCGTTAGATGATTATCTTTTTGCTTTTGAACCGGTGCTATCAAAAGTTGGCAACATCGGTGACTCTACCCTCACTTCGCTTTTCATCGCGGGACTCAGTTCCTCCTTCAAAGCGGAATTGCTCACGCGTCGGCCGGCCTCCTTGTGCGACGCCATGGCTTTGGCCCGCCAATTGGCCACAAGCTTGTCCGTGATGGCCGTACCTTCCCCACCACCGCGCACATCCGAAGCACGCGACCCCAGGCCTACTCCTAAGTACACACCACCTCACGTTCGGACGTCGGAGCCCCCACGCACCACACCTCCGCCACGACGTACCGATACCAGTGGGACCCCCACGTGACTATCCCATAGTCCGTGTTTCCGCGGCCGAGCGCGCCGAGAAAGCGAAGCGTGGCGAGTGCTACTATTGTCCCGAGAAATACTCTCGCACCCACGTCTGCAACAAAAAGTTTTACGCTTTGATTGGTGACGATGACGAGGAGGACACGCCCTACGATACTCCGGAAACTGAGCCCGAGGCTGAGGCGGAAAACATGCTTATTACGGGCGATGTCTCTACGATCCACGTTCTCGGCCCCAAGCTCCAGCCGCGATCTCTTCGTTTGACGGGCCATATTATGGAATTTCCGGTGTCAGTGTTGATCGACGGCGGCAACACACATAACTTCATCAAACCCGCCGTCGCGGAAAAGCTAAGTTTACCCGTGCATTCCATTTCTCCATTTCGTGTTTTTGTGGGTAACGGCGCATCTTTACGTTGCAATTGTGTGTGTCTCAGTACTCCAATTTTCTTACAGGGTCATCAATTCGCCATCGACCTCTATATCCTCCAGGTGGAAGGTCCCGACGTTATCTTGGGAGTTCAGTGGTTACAGGACTTGGGCGACGTCACCAAGAACTACCGCAATTTATCAATCCGGTTCACTTGGGAGAACCGCCCCATTCTTTTACAAGGCGAGGATACACCACCACGCTCTGTCTCCTATCACGGCCTCCTTGCACTCTTGGACACGGACACCGATGCTGAACTCTACAAGCTCATTTCCTTAGCAAGCCCCCCGGCAACCGCACCAACTTCTGCACCTCCGGTTGTGCCGCAGCTTCAACCAATTCTCGATGAATTCTCCCCAATCTTTGAGGTGCCCACCGGCCTACCCCCCACCCATCGCTGGGACCACCAGATTCACCTAGCTCCATCTTCCAAACCAGTTAATGTACGACCCAACCGTTATCCGTATTTTCAGAAAATAGAGATCGAGCGCCAGGTTCGCGAGATGTTGTCTCAAGGGATTATTCAGCATAGCACGAGAGCTTTCTCCTCACCAGTCCTCCTGGTTCGCAAGAAAGATGGCTCTTTCCATTTTTGCGTGGATTACCAAGCACTGAATGCTGCAACCACGCCTGATCACTTCCCCATTCCTACCTCTGATGAGCTTTTCGATGAGTTACACGCTGCGAAGGTATTCTCGAAACTGGACCTTCATTCGGGATACCACCAAATTCGCATACATGTTGACGATGTGCACAAAACGGCTTTCCGGACTGCACGATGGGCACTTTAAATTTTTGATCATGCCGTTCGGTCTCACCAACGCTCCTTCCACTTTTCAAGCAGCGATGAACGCTATATTCAGTGACTTCTTGCGCCAGTTCGTCATTGGTTTTTTTGACGATATCTTGGTTTACAGCACCGACATCCCACAACACATGGACCACCTCCGGCGTGTTTTCTCCATCCTCAACGCTAACTCCTTCTTCCTCAAACGTTCGAAGTGTGCTTTTGGTGTTTCTGAGATTGAATATTTAGGCCATGTCATCTCTAATGGTGAGCTCCGGGCAGATAATTCGAAGATAGCCGCTATGCTTGCATGGCCGCAGCCGACGAACGCAAAGCAATTACGAGGACTCTTGGGGTTAACCGGGTATTATCGCCATTTTGTGAAGGATTATTCCCTCATTGCCGCGCCCCTCACTGACCTGCTTAAGAAAGACGGTTTCACATGGACCCCGGCTGCCTCTAAGAGTTTTGCCGACCTCCAAGCCGCTATGAGCTCGACACCGGTCCTCCAACTTCCGGATTTTTCCTTACCATTTATTGTGGAAACCGATGCTAGCGACTTTGGCATCGGCGTGGTCCTCATACAAAATGGCCATCCTATTGCTTATTTTAGCAAGAAGCTCGGTCCACGTCGTCGCCTTTCTTCCACTTATCACAAGGAATTATACGCAGTTGTAGAAGCGGTTCAGAAATGGCGGCAATATCTGTTGGGACGGGAGTTTATCATACGTAGTGATCAACGCAGCCTCAAGGAGCTATTATCTTAAATCATCCAAACTCCGGACCAGCAGTTTTATGTGAGAAAACTCATGGGTTTCAAATTTTCGATTGAATACAAGTCCTGGCGCGTCTAATAAGGTAGCAGACGCCTTGTCTAGGCGTGGCGACGACTCGACCGCGGCTGACATATTGGCCTTGTTCACACGATCTACACTGGCTATTATGGATGTTATTCGAGCCGAAAATTCTTCTCTTCCGGATTTGGTCGCGCTGCATGCTTCAGTATGCGAGGGGAAGACGCCTCAGCATGTTTCAGCCTCCGACGGTCTCCTCTTCTTCAAAATGCGTATTTACATAAGCCGTTCCTCGGCTGCTCGCTTGTCGATTCTGGAGGAGTGTCACTCGTCGAAATTGGCAGGTCATCCGGGTGAAAAACGCACCTTTACACGGGTTGCTAGTTCTTTTTATTGGCCTGGCATGCGCTGGGATATACGCAATTTTGTGGCTGCCTGTTTTACGTGCCAAACCACCAAATATGTACGGGATAAACCCAACGGTTTGATTCAACCGCTACCCATTCCCAACATGGTTTGGGAAGCTGCCTTGATGGATTTCATCGTTGGTCTTCCTCCTTCTCACGGGTACACAGCGGTGATGGTAGTGGTGGATCGTCTCTCCAAGTACTCTCACTTCGGTGCCTTGAAACCGGGATTCGATGCTCCGAAGGTTGCTCGCTTGTTTATTGACTCCATCGTGAAATTGCACAGTTTTCCGGCCAAGCTGTTATCTGATCGTGATCCTATCTTCATGAGTGATTTTTGGAACGAGTTACTTGCGCTCAGCGGCACCAAGCTGCAGTTCACGACTGCTTATCATCCGCAGACGGACGGCCAGTCTGAAGTCACTAATCGGGCCCTGGAATAGTATTTGCGCGCCTTTACACATGACCGGCCCACTCGATGGTTCGATCTCTTACCATGGGCGGAACTTGCTTTGAATTGTTCGACGAACACGAGTATTGGCATGTCTCCCTTTCAGGCGTTATACGGCCGTGAACCTCCAAATTTATTTCAAACTTATAGCCGCCCGACTCATAACCCGTCCGTTGCTGAGTTATTGGAGGAACGGGAGGCCACCTTACGCGTGCTCAAGGATCGCATAAAACGCGCCCAACGCGCCATGACCATTTTAGCAAATTGACACCGCAGGGATGTTGAATTCGGTGTGGGTGATTTGGTGCTCTTACGTTTGCAGCCGTATCGCCAAGGCTCGGTTGCCAAACCACAATCACACAAGTTAGGTCAGCGTTTCTTCGGACCTTATGAGGTGATCGAGCGCATTGGTAAAGTCGCTTATCGACTCCGTTTGCCGGTGGATAGCAAGATTCATGATGTCTTCCACGTTTCTCTTCTCCGACCTTTCGTTCAATCTACCGACACCGCCGTTCCGCTTCCCCCGGAATTCCGCCGTCATCTTCCGTTGGATACGCCTGTTCGTGCCTCCGCTAGTCGCGTGGTTTTGGTGGATCGCGTTCCTCAGGAGCAGTGGCTTGTGCACTGGTCTTCGGCCAAGTCCGCTTCTCCAACATGGGAACCTGTCTCTTTCCTTCGTTCCAATTTTCCTCATCTTCACCTTGAGGACAAGGTGTTGCCGATGGGGGGGGGGGGCAGAGTTGATACAGCCTCGCCGCACACTAACCATGCAGAACCGGGTTAGGCCCAGCAGCCCATCGATACACGAACAAGCCCAAGCTCGGAGACTAGCGCGTCGAAGCCCACCAAGCCCATTAAGCCGGCGTTGAATAAGAAGAGTCCAAGACCGGATAAGATCAAATCGAAGCCAAGCAAGTATCGAGATTTTGTCTCTCGTTAAGTGTATCTTTTAGTTATGATTATTTCCTTAATTATGGGAAATGTATCGGTTAGGATAGATTGAGTCAATCTTCTCGGGTTTTCTTCTTGATTCTTTCCCGGGTCGTAAGTCCGAATCAAGCAGGTAGAATTCTATATATTGTAGAATTCTTTTAGATAGAGTCATGGAGAATTGAGTAATGAAATACTTCTTTCTCAAACCCTACTTACATTCTTATTTCAATTTCTTGTTTAGGAATTGTTTTTCTTGTTGAAACATTTCTACAAACATTTGGAGAGATAATAATCTGAGTGCGAACATTCCTCGAACACCTCCTGTGTTCGATCTTACAACCTATCATCTTTAGTGCAAAGCTTTGCAATGCAAAGTGTACATCCAAGCAGCCACGTCTACGTGTGGGCTCCAAGGAAAACCAATCTTGTTTTACTTTATGGCAATGGTTTTGCAGAATAGTACAGTTGTTGGTCCATTTTCCCTATCCACCCCCTCCCCAGTAACTGTAGCATGCCGCACCCCCCCCCCCCCCCCCCCGGATATATTGGATTTTTTTTTTATTTTTTTTTATGGGTCCCTTTGTAGCCTTGCATGAGGTTAGACTATGTTTAACAATCACCACTTCCTCAACTCAACCTTCCCACCTTTATATTATTATATTTATTCTCTCTCTTTTATAAATTTACGATTCCTCTCAACCAACCACCTCTATTTTTATAAGTTTATCAGTGAACTCATTTTCAACCCAACCTCCCCACATTTATATTATTAAATAATTTTTTATATATTATTATTTTAATAATTTATTATAATAAATTAATTATGTGAAATAAATACATAATAAAAATAAGAAATTTAAAATTTTGATAAAAGTACAAATTAATATTAAATTGAAAATTCTCAAATCAACATAGGAATTACAATAAGTGAAACACGAAAATCAAAATAAACAACCGATCACCGAATAATTATACGAAAATTACACATTTAATTATCATCACCAAACTTTTGCCATATGTGCTCAATTAAATCATTTTGAAGATCGTTGTGAGCTTATCTATCACAGAGTTGTGTCCTATTTGTCATATATTTTTTCAGACTTGCAATCCTTTTTGTAGAAAATGCAAAAATATCATCCTCTTCTTCTTCTTCTTCTTCTTCTTCACTTTGTCATGCAGTTTGAGTAGCTCGTCGATCTTTTATAAATTCTCTGGGATCACGATAGTTTAGGTAAGTATTTCTTTCATCCTCCACTATCATATTGTGCATGATAATGCAAGCAATCATTATTTTTGCCATCATATCACGATCCCAAAGAAGGCACGGACGTTTGATAAAAGAGAAACGAGCTTGTAGAACGCCAAATGCTCGCTCAACATCTTTTCGGGCAGCCTCTTAATGTTGAGCAAATAATTGGTGCTTCCAAATTTGTGGAGCAATAATAGATTTGACAAATGCTGTCCATGAAGGATATATACCATCGGTGAGATAGTATCACATATTCCTTTCCTGACCATTTACAACATAACTTACCTTTGGAGCTCGGCCTTATAAGACATCATTAAAAATAGGAGAGTGATCAAGTACATTAATATCATTTCTTGAACCTCGAGTTCTAAAAAACGCATGCCATATCCATAAGTCCTGCGAAGCAACTGCTTCCAAGATGATTGTTGGCTTACCCTTTCTTCCTCCATATTGCCCTGCCCATGCTTTAGGGCAATTTTTCCATTCCCAATGCATGCAGTCGATACTCCCGAGCATCCTTGGAAAACCACGCTCTTCACCAACGTGCAATATATATATGCCATGTCTTCTTCAGTTGGCTTTCTGAGGTATTCATCACCGAAGTTGGAAATGACACCCTCAACAAATTTGGTAAGTGATTTCCTTATTGTAGCTGCACTCATCTGAAGGTATTCATCATGCAGATCAACTCTAGTTCCATAGGTGAACACCCTTATAGTTGCAGTACATTTTTGAATCGAAGACATACCTAAACGTCCAGTAGCATCACGGTTTTGTTGAAAAAATTCATCTGAAGCAACTACCTTGTTCATTATACGCTTGAACAAGTGCTTTTGCATGCGAAACCTTCTACGAAAAATTTCTAGAGGGCAGATTGGATTGGCTGCAAAGTATTGCTCGAACACACTCTCATGGCCCTTTTCACGTATATGCTCAATATATCGTCTAGTTGCTCTAGAAGTGTGATCTGTAGGTTGAATGGATAGAGTTGGAATACGAAAGATTACATCTTCGACGATGCGATCAACCTTTTTATTTTGATCAACAATACGTTCTTCCCACTCATTAAATTCGTTGAAGCTGGAATCAAAATTGGAACTTGAACCATGATAAAAATTTGAGTTTGATGACATTTTTTCTTTTGAGGAGTTTGAATATGTGAAAGAAAAGAACGAAATGCTAGATGAATTGCAATGTTAGAAAACTCATCAATACATATAGTGCCAAAGTATGCCAAGGAGTGTTGTTTAGTGAAATTAAAGTGATGGTAACATACGCATGTGAGTCTGCATAAGTAGTCGGATGCACTTGAGTAAAGCAATTCTCAAGTTTATCAAATTGCAAATGTCAGACGCATGTGAGTATGCATAATTTGTCGGATTCATTTGAATAAAGCTATGGTCTAGTTTATCAAGTTGCAAATGTCAGGCACTCTCATGTGAGTAAAGTTGTGGTCAAATGCATTTACAACTGGATTCAATTTGAGCTGCTACAATAATGTCTTGGATGATTTGATAGATGATGAATAAAGCTATGGTCAAGTGGTTCAAAGCTCATCAATACATATAGTGCCAAGGTGTAATAGCCGTAAAAATCCGTTTTTGGAAAAAATTAGAATTTCGAAGGAGGAAATAAATTTTCCGAGTATTTGAGATCGAGCACGGACGAAAATGAGCTTATGGGAATTTTATAATATGTTGGAATTATTCCAATGAAATCTCGAGAATTTTTGAGAATGAAGGAATTATGGGAAGGCAAGAAATTACCCGGAATGATTTTCGGAGAATGTTATTCTGTAAATATTTTACGGAAATAAGATGAGATGTGTGTAGAGATATCCAACTAGTGGGAAAATACTACCACATCAATAGACATGTGGGTGTGTCGTATGAGAGGAAATAATTAAATAAATAAAATTGTGTTGTGTATGTGTGTGTTACGTGTAAGAGAGAGAGCTAGGAGAGTGTTGCTTGTAGCACACTCAACTCTCATTCTCATCACCACCACCTACCTCACTTCATCTTCTTCTCTCCTCATCCTCATAGCCGAACACCCCAATTTTCAGCACCAAAAATACACACTAAAACACACACTAAGCCACAACTTCCATTCCACATCAAGAATCAAGCCCAAATTATACTATCTTTCACCATTCAACATGAGGAATAAGAATCAAGCACCAAATTGATGATCAAGAAGCTCTAGGGCTCCATGCAAGTCTCGTTTTTTTTTCTCCACCAAGAGCTTGGAGCTCGATTTTTCCTTCTTAGATTGGTGAGTTCTACCTTCCCTTGATGATCTAACCTTGAATTGAGATGCAAGATGACAAATTAAAGCCCTATTTGTTTAGATCAATTTTCGTTCTTCATCATCAACTCTCATGCATTTCTTAAATTTTCAAGAATTATGCTCTACACTTGATTCAATGATGATCTATGTAAGATTTGTTGAAAACCCCTTTCATTCCTTGATGATTCGATTTCTACAGCCCCTTTCATGTCATTTATTCATGTTCTTGAGCTCAAATGATGGTTTAAGATGAGCTAGAGCCGAACCCGTAAGCATTTTTTCAGGAAATTGAATGAAGCCTTTTATCGAACAATTGGTGTGCGTGTTCTGTTCAGCATTTTCAAGCATGTTCCCGACCTTATCTCTTTTCAAGTCCTAAATGAAAGTTGTATCTCATGTTCTCAGCTATCCGTAACCCAAATTTTGTCTCGATCCGAGTCCATATGCATCTGTTATGATAAATTGAAATTCAAATCTCATCTCTTTTGAAATCTGGAAAACAGCCCACTTACGGGCTAAACTGAGAACAGCTCCTTTGAAATTCGACATTTATTCTTCTTCCATGTTGAAGTACGTTCCATTAGCCTTCTATACATATCTCGTTCACTCAAAACGGAGTTCGTATGAATTTACTATGATTTTTCAAAGTTTATGTCACTCTGCCAAAACTGAAATACCCCAGCTGCCATGTCATTTTTAAACCTCTATATGAGGCGTTTTCGTTGCTTTTCTGAGTGTAACCATGAGACATGAAATTATTCTACACACTCTGAATTACAGTTTGATAACTTGAACAGTCTCTCATTATAAGTATTGAATGACTTATGGCCTATCAAAGTCAGTACTGTAAACCTGCCATGTTTCTGTTTTCAGAACTCATGACCTTGTTTGATGATTGTCCATATCCCAGCTCGTGTAAGATAAAAATCTGGATTTTAAGTATGTCATACCTATATGTCTTAGAATTCCAGATTGATAAGCCAAGCCTTGATTCAGTTAGCCATTTGTGAGAAACAATTATTCTCCTAAAGTGTCGCAAAACTGTTCTCATTATTGAATCGAGCCAAAGATTGATTCATGGATTCTAATATACTCATTCCCCGAATCAGGAATTGATTGTATTAGAAAGATTAGCTTCCTGTGTTTCCATTCATGTGTCATGTGCCTTCATTGATAATCAAATACTCAAGTTATAGCCAAACCGTTCAAGTGTGGCAAATCTGTCAAGCCTTGTATCAAATGTTCAACTCCTATCCATCTTTGAATCATGAATATTCTTTGTCTAGCTTTAACCACCGACTCTTCAAGTTCATTGAGGACCTTCATTAATCCTCATTTCACTCTCACACGTTCTTAGCCAATGAGATTAAGTAGCTAAGTATGAGATAAGATGGGATAATGTTAAGTATATAAGAGATTAAGTTACTAAGGAAGATAGAGTATAAGTATATGCTTACTTATAAACTAGTATTAACCTATTATGCTTGTAAATAGGTTAATAGCTATGGAGGCAAGGAGATAAGAGGATCCGAAGTTGACCGATTGCTTGCTTGATTGCTACCTTACGGTGGGCTTTACTTCCAAATATATTTTGAGTTATATTATGCTCTGATATTTACAAAATGAAAACTGTTTATCCATAAAATGTTTTTGTGCGCTCTACAAGTTTAATGCTCTGAAGTTAATCGATCGAGGTTCTTAGTTCAGTCTTAAACACTAACTTTGAACTGTGTATACACCCTGATAGTATTGCGATTGATTGATCTCTCTCGTGTACTATCGATGAATGGGACTCTCTGGGTTTCGACCCGAAGTCCAAAATGAATGATGAATGGGACTCTCTGGGTTTCTATCCGAAGTCCAAAATGAATGATGAATGGGACTCTCTGGGTTTCGACCCGAAGTCCAAAATGAATGTTAATGGACCCGACAGTGGCTAGAGGTCCGGGGTCACAGTAAGAGTAACTGTAGAGTGTGACAAATGCGCGCTAAGAAAAATGATGATGTTTTGACATACTTGGATGTATTTCTTTTACAAAACCTTCCAGGTTATGTCTTATCATAATGGATAAACTGTATTTTGTTTTTGATAAACTGTATATCAAATGCTAAGCCCACTGAGTACATTAGTACTTAGCCCAAATATTTTCCAAATGTTTTCAGGTTAAGCAGACAGTGTTGACGGGGCAGAGCTGAGGCGAGGGTTTTTCTTTTGTTAATAAGCTTCCGCTAGTTGCTCATCTTTTGTATTCAACTCTCGACTTTGTTCCTTGAAGTTGTTATGTCTTTTGATAAGAGCTTAGACTCTTTAACTTCTTTTTATGTATTAAGTCTATCCTTTATATCTATGGTTGAACCATTTGAACTTAAACAATCCTTATGCTATGAATGAACGTATCTCTTTATTATCTCTTGTCATTTTCGATTTTAGGTTCCTTCCTTTTATAAGGGAAATGTTGTCAAATTCTTTGGGCACATTATCCAGTTTATTTATATAAGATAAGTTTTCCCCTTTCTTTCCCCGCCTCTTTTCTCCAACCTCAGTCACGCCCTAATTCACGATTTCCTCTTCCTTCGAGAATCGGGGCGTGACAGAATGGTATCAGAGCATAAGTTCTTTCATGGCTCTGATTATTGTAAGTTGATTCATGTCAAGTTTAGAATAGTATCTCTGGACTTCTAAGTGTCTAAGGTAACCCTCAGCTCGCCGTCACACTGCAATCAATGAAGGTTAGTATTTCAAACTTATAAGTGCGCGCAAGTAAATGAAAGTTAAGAGTATAATTATCGTATTAGGTTCCATGCCTTTACGACTTTATGAAAGTGTTCTCTCAAAGGTTTGAGAAGAAAGAAGAATGTCTTTTAAATGTATTTTGATATTTTCTTATGGAAAATGTCTACGAAGAAGAATGCGATTATTTGGACTTTGTGCCTTTTAACTAAGAATGAATATCGCCTTGTTGGATTCCCCGAATACTTCAGGCTTGAAATGAAGGTGTTTTGAAATGAGTCTCTTTGAGCCTTGTTACCAATGAAAGAATGTTATGAGAATGATGTCGTTAGGTTACTTGCCTAAGCGATCAAAAGAAAGTGAATGTTAGAATATTAGTTGTTTTGGCTTAGTGCCTCTACAATTTAAAAGGGGCATAAATGGATATAAGAACCATAGTCCAATAAATAAAAATGAAGCAAGAAAGCCTCTTTTATGACACGAAGTATGAATCGAAAGTAGGTTATGCGGGAGACGCTAACTGTTTGACCTAGAAGCTATCGTCCTTATGTTGTTATGGTTTAAGTTAACATACTTAAGCAATGATTAAAGAGGTCCTAGATAGACAAAAGTCTCATACTCATAAGCATTTATCCAGATTACAATTTAATGTTGGAGATTGAGTTTATCTCAAGGTTTCTCCTACTAAAGGAGTGATACGTTTTGGCAAGAGGGGAAAGTTTCGACCTCGTTATATAGGACCTTTTGAGATCCTAAATAGCACTACCACCGAGCATAGAAGACGTGCATAATGTGTTCCACGTTTCGCAGTTAAGAAAATATGTAACAGCTGTAAAAGTCCTTCCATGAAAGGTGCGACCTTTCCCATGACCAAAAGAAGCCCTTCGAAGGAGGCAAATTCCCTTACTTTGAATTCCTCCAATCATTCTTTCAAGTTACATTTATTGAATCCTTATGAGCTCAGTCTCTATTCTCTAGTCAAGTTGCTCGAATCACGAAACCCCCTTTTGTTCAAAGAAAGTTTATTCGAATTGAGATATTTTCTTGACTAGCAACCATTTGAAAGTCGATTAAAATATCACGATTCATGTTGATCATTATTTCCCTCTTGACCGTTGATCATCTCTCATGTCGAATGATTCTCGTCGAAGTAGTTTCTTCATATTTTCGTTGATGCTCTGACTTTGACGACTTATGATTTTGAGGCCCTCGAGATACGATGATGTTGAAACAAGTTTTGATTCATTCCTTGTGATTACGCCGCCTTGTTCACGGCTATGAAAATACTTATAGAGGCAATGGTTGTAAACCTAGCCAATTTATTCCCAAGAATCTCCAAGAAGCAAAATCCCTTCATCAAAGCAAGAGCCGAACTATGATTGATCATAAAAGCTAGTTGATCTTGGAAACTTTGAATCGAGCATTATTGCTACATGAATGATAGCTTATAGCTACTAAGTATTTACATTACCCGAATTAGACTAAGGCTTGAGGCCTAGATACCCAAGATGCCCACGTATGAAACAAGATCGGATTCGAATGATCAGGAAATACCTATTCCCCAACGAACGGTATGATAAGGTGACGATCTTTGAGTGAGGTAATATAAGATATCTAGAAAGCAACGAACGTGTATGAACGAACATGTACAAATGCATACAGGGGATACGTGTGAGCGTGATGGTTAAACTTTACGCATTGATAACAAAGCGCTATACCCACGCGGGAATAACGATAGTCTTTGCATGAATGTCCGGAAACGTGAACTATTAAGAGAGCATGAATGTAAGGGTTTCCCTAACAATGAAGGAGACGAGATCAGCCTGCAAGGCGAGATAACGATGAATGTAAACGTAATGATGCTAAGCCATAAACGAAGAAAATGTTCGTGCCTCTCGGATCGAACCATTTCAAGGATGACTAGTGAAGATAGGGACCTCTGCGTCAATAAAGGGTGGATTACGTGATGAACCGGAGGCGAATACGTTAAGTAAGAAGTTAAGAGACGCGATATACGAACAAGCTTACGATTCGAACAATATTTTGATACCCATGTAGAGGCAACGTGAAGCGAGAGATACACGGCTTGAGGTACGAATAGAAATTATAATGGCAATGATAAAATGATGGCAAGGACGACACGATTATGAGAAAGATCACACGAATGGAGTCAATCGGCGAGGCAGCAAAGTGGCTCCAAAAGGGGGATACACAAGCAATGGATCGATGAAGGTATACGAGATTCGACGAGCGACGTCCACTACGCATGACGCCGCTAAGTAACGATGATCGATTGGAAGATAGTGATAGGTAACGACGATCGACTAGGAAATCAGGATGAGTAGACAAAGGAAGTAGAATGCACGTCAAGACGGAACGATGGCAAGGCAACGAGTTGAGCTGCTCGGAACGCGAACCAATGATAATCCTGAGGAACGAGGGTACGAGAAGCACCATGCCAAGGCAAGACAACGAGAGGTGAACACGATCAACTCTTAGCACGATGCTTCCATTACAACATGAAGTCAGCTAGAATGCGAGGCAAACAATCAGAAGTATGCATGGGAATTTCACTATCCCGCCAAGCGATTAATGTTAGTAAAGTCGACCACCCGATTAAATTATACACGTATAGAGGAAATGTTTATCGCTACGAAGAAGCAACTGTTAGCACGGTGTCATAGAATTTAGATTGCCGAATCTCAGGGTTGCAAATAACAACAAGAAAATGATCAATCCTAGCACGAAGCTGAAAAGCTTAGATTATCGACAGCAACAAGAAAAGCGAGAATGTATCTCAGAATAACAAGACAAATGTGTCAAGCATGACTCAGGACCAAATGCAACTGCTAGATGAATGGTGATGGACGCACAACGGTGCTACGAAGAACTACAAGGGAAGTTTAAGGACGGGTATGAGTGACCTACCCTAGTACGTACATTAGAGGGTACGAATTTTGAGGACGAAATTCTTTTTAAGGGGGTAGTATTGTAATAGCCGTAAAAATCTGTTTTTGGAAAAAATTAGAATTTCGAAGGAGGAAATAAATTTTCCGAGTATTTGAGATCGAGCACGGACGAAAATGAGCTTATGGGAATTTTATAATATGTTGGAATTATTCCAATGAAATCTCGAGAATTTTTGAGAATGAAGGAATTATGGCAAGGCAAGAAATTACCCGGAATGATTTTCGGAGAATGTTATTCTGTAAATATTTTACAGAAATAAGATGAGATGTGTGTAGAGATATCCAACTAGTGGGAAAATACTACCACATCAATAGACATGTGGGTGTGTCGTATGAGAGGAAATAATTAAATAAATAAAATTATGTTGTGTATGTGTGTGTTACGTGTAAGAGAGAGAGCTAGGAGAGTGTTGCTTGTAGCACACTCAACTCTCATTCTCATCACCACCACCTACCTCACTTCATCTTCTTCTCTCCTCATCCTCATAGCCGAACACCCCAATTTTCAGCACCAAAAACACACGCTAAAACACACACTAAGCCACAACTTCCATTCCACATCAAGAATCAAGCCCAAATTATACTATCTTTCACCATTCAACATGAGGAATAAGAATCAAGCACCAAATTGATGATCAAGAAGCTCTAGGGCTCCATGCAAGTCTCGTTTTTTTTTCTCCACCAAGAGCTTGGAGCTCGATTTTTCCTTCTTAGATTGGTGAGTTCTACCTTCCCTTGATGATCTAACCTTGAATTGAGATGCAAGATGACAAATTAAAGCCCTATTTGTTTAGATCAATTTTCGTTCTTCATCATCAACTCTCATGCATTTCTTAAATTTTCAAGAATTATGCTCTACACTTGATTCAATGATGATCTATGTAAGATTTGTTGAAAACCCATTTCATTCCTTGATGATTCGATTTCTACAGCCCCTTTCATGTCATTTATTCATGTTCTTGAGCTCAAATGATGGTTTAAGATGAGCTAGAGCCGAACCCGTAAGCATTTTTTCAGGAAATTGAATGAAGCCTTTTATCGAACAATTGGTGTGCGTGTTCTGTTCAGCATTTTCAAGCATGTTCCCGACCTTATCTCTTTTCAAGTCCTAAATGAAAGTTGTATCTCATGTTCTCAGCTATCCGTAGCCCAAATTTCGTCTCGATCCGAGTCCATATGCATCTGTTATGATAAATTGAAATTCAAATCTCATCTCTTTTGAAATCTGGAAAACAGCCCACTTGCGGGCTAAACTGAGAACAGCTCCTTTGAAATTCGACATTTATTCTTCTTCCATGTTGAAGTACGTTCCATTAGCCTTCTATACATATCTCGTTCACTCAAAACGGAGTTCGTATGAATTTACTATGATTTTTCAAAGTTTATGTCACTCTGCCAAAACTGAAATACCCCAGCTGCCATGTCATTTTTAAACCTCTATATGAGGCGTTTTCGTTGCTTTTCTGAGTGTAACCGTGAGACATGAAATTATTCTACACACTCTGAATTACAGTTTGATAACTTGAACAGTCTCTCATTATAAGTATTGAATGACTTATGGCCTATCAAAGTCAGTACTGTAAACCTGCCCTGTTTCTGTTTTCAGAACTCATGACCTTGTTTGATGATTGTCCATATCCCAGCTCGTGTAAGATAAAAATCTGGATTTTAAGTATGTCATACCTATATGTCTTAGAATTCCAGATTGATAAGCCAAGCCTTGATTCAGTTAGCCATTTGTGAGAAACAATTATTCTCCTAAAGTGTCGCAAAACTGTTCTCATTATTGAATCGAGCCAAAGATTGATTCATGGATTCTAATATACTCATTCCCCGAATCAGGAATTGATTGTATTAGAAAGATTAGCTTCCTGTGTTTCCATTCATGTGTCATGTGCCTTCATTGATAATCAAATACTCAAGTTATAGCCAAACCGTTCAAGTGTGGCAAATCTGTCAAGCCTTGTATCAAATGTTCAACTCCTATCCATCTTTGAATCATGAATATTCTTTGTCTAGCTTTAACCACCGACTCTTCAAGTTCATTGAGGACCTTCATTAATCCTCATTTCACTCTCACACGTTCTTAGCCAATGAGATTAAGTAGCTAAGTATGAGATAAGATGGGATAATGTTAAGTATATAAGAGATTAAGTTACTAAGGAAGATAGAGTATAAGTATATGCTTACTTATAAACTAGTATTAACCTATTATGCTTGTAAATAGGTTAATAGCTATGGAGGCAAGGAGATAAGAGGATCCGAAGTTGACCGATTGCTTGCTTGATTGCTACCTTACGGTGGGCTTTACTTCCAAATATATTTTGAGTTATATTATGCTCTGATATTTACAAAATGAAAACTGTTTATCCATAAAATGTTTTTGTGCGCTCTACAAGTTTAATGCTCTGAAGTTAATCGATCGAGGTTCTTAGTTCAGTCTTAAACACTAACTTTGAACTGTGTATACACCCTGATAGTATTGCGATTGATTGATCTCTCTCGTGTACTATCGATGAATGGGACTCTCTGGGTTTCGACCCGAAGTCCAAAATGAATGATGAATGGGACTCTCTGGGTTTCTATCCGAAGTCCAAAATGAATGATGAATGGGACTCTCTGGGTTTCGACCCGAAGTCCAAAATGAATGTTAATGGACCCGACAGTGGCTAGAGGTCCGGGGTCACAGTAAGAGTAACTGTAGAGTGTGACAAATGCGCGCTAAGAAAAATGATGATGTTTTGACATACTTGGATGTATTTCTTTTACAAAACCTTCCAGGTTATGTCTTATCATAATGGATAAACTGTATTTTGTTTTTGATAAACTGTATATCAAATGCTAAGCCCACTGAGTACATTAGTACTTAGCCCAAATATTTTCCAAATGTTTTCAGGTTAAGCAGACAGTGCTGACGGGGCAGAGCTGAGGTGAGGGTTTTTCTTTTGTTAATAAGCTTCCGCTAGTTGCTCATCTTTTGTATTCAACTCTCGACTTTGTTTCTTGAAGTTGTTATGTCTTTTGATAAGAGCTTAGACTCTTTAACTTCTTTTTATGTATTAAGTCTATCCTTTATATCTATGGTTGAGCCATTTGAACTTAAACGATCCTTATGCTATGAATGAACGTATCTCTTTATTATCTCTTGTCATTTTCGATTTTAGGTTCCTTCCTTTTATAAGGGAAATGTTGTCAAATTCTTTGGGCACATTATCCAGTTTATTTATATAAGATAAGTTTTCCCCTTTCTTTCCCCGCCTCTTTTCTCCAACCTCAGTCACGCCCTAATTCACGATTTCCTCTTCCTTCGAGAATCGGGGCGTGACACAAGGTATACGAAAGTTACTACATGTGAAATAAGAGTGATGTAACATATGCATGTGAGTGGCAAACACAACAATTAAAGCAAATGTCAGGCGCATGTGATTGAAAACAATTTGAGTTGTCAAGTTCATTGTCACCTAGTTTAACAATAATTAAGATCCTTTCATCATACATAGATTGAAAACAACAAGAAATATATCTTCATGATTTTGCTAGTGAAATTATGGAAACTGGAATATCATTAATTAAAATCACGAAAAGTGAAAATTACATAAATTGAAATTATAATAATTAAAATCACAAAAATAAACAAGCACTAGCAAATAAAAATACAATCTCCTAAGGAAACAATTATGCCATTAGACGATGTTTTAGGGCTTCTTCATCTGGAGATAAGTTACTCTTTCCCATCAAGGTATTGAGTATAGTTGATTTCGTCCTCAAATCTCCCAATTTAGTCATTGCATCAACTTCCTTTTCGCATGTGATTCTCATTGCTCGCAGTTCTGAAGTGAACTCATTGAAAACACCATAAGATTGTGATATTTTACCTTTTCCTTTTCTTTTTGCCTTAGCTTTAGCCTTATCTCGACCAACTGGATGATGGATTGTTGCTGCATCACTGAGAGGAGTTTCTGGAGTGGAGTCAGTTGGATCATCTCCATCGGTTCTTGATTTCTTTGAGCTGCCATGATCTTCTTCAACGCTATCTTCATCTTCCATACGAGACCGTGTGCGATCTTCACTCAGATCCATCTCCCAATATGGATGGCGACACATCACTTGTACAAAAATATCTTTGTGCGAAAATTTAGACTTCCCATAGAGTTTTTGTGCAGTATCTTCAATATCATCATTTGACCAACCGCTCTTTTGTTGGCGATAAGCTTCCTTGTAGCATCCAATCCACTTGGTTACATTTTGATTAAGACGCTTATAACGAGCTCTTAGCGACTCCACACTTCTTATGTCGAACTTCGGTATCTGTTCGGTATCTGTTTTTCTCTTCCGGACCTTTTGTACAGCTCCCAAATGCCATTCCAAAACGTGAGGCTCTTTTGATCGGTTCCAATAGCTGGATTCTCACTAATGATAACTCAAGAAGACATAAGCATAATGTCTTCTTCACTTGTCCAGGCTTTTGGAGTGTTTGAAGTGTTTGTTTGTGGAAGCTGAGAATTTTGAAGAAAATTTTGAGAGATATTTGCAGTGGGTTGGTAATCTTCGGAGATAGGAGATTGAGTGGAATTTTAAAATTCTTCAGAGTTTTGGATATTGTCAAGACTAGGATAATAACTTTGAGAGGTGAGGAAATCTTGGTAATTTGAGTAGGGATTATTGGGATCCATTGAAAAGGCTTCTCGCAAAAATAGATATGATATGTGAAGAAAAGAAGAATATCGAATGATTTTTAATTTGTGAATAATTATGGCAACATTGGTCTCTATTTATAGAGGGGAAAAAATATAAATTTTAGTATTATTTTTAATTTGTTTTAATATATTATGTAAGAGATAATATGATTTTATCATAATATCATGATAAAACCTATACAACCACTAGCATTTTGACATTTGGAATAACTTGAATTAAAATAAATCAATAAATAAATGGTGTGTGGAGGGCTGTGGTGGCCTTCAAACCCACCGTCCACAAATTATGGGGATGATTTGTTCTTTTCTTTTAATTGATAATGGGATGTGGGACCATCAATATGGGCGCCGATAAACTTCGCCTTATAGTCGAACGTAATGTTTTAATTAGTTGGTACAATTTATTATACTATGAATTTTACTAATTTGGTTAAAAATAAAATTTTGCGGATTTTTTAATTTTTTTATTAATTTTTTTTTTTGGTATTGTGTGTTTCACGATGCAAGTACAACATTTGTCTGTACTCACCATATTTTATAGATCCGCTTAAATGTATTTGAAATATTCCCTATGTCTCACTATGATTGACCTCTTTATGTAATGTTGTCTTTTAAATTCAATAAATGAAATTTTTAATGTCTTGAACTATTTTGTTTAAATAAATAAAAATCGCAATAAAAAATCAAAATCAAAATAAAAATCGAATTCAAAGTAAAGATCGAAATAAAAAAAATAAACATGACAATTCGATTTTTGAATTATATAAAAAAAAATCAGAGAGAGCCTGGAAAAAGCCCAACCACTGGGACTCGATTTGGGAGTGGGCTCTCTCCGCCAGAAAAGTGGAGAGAGCCCATTTTTTGGGCCTCTCTATTGGAGATGCTCTTATACTCCATCCGTCCTACTTTATCAGTCCTCTAGATTTAGAGGACTACTGAAGTCAGACGGAAGGAATAAATTAATACACAATTAATTTATGAATGGAAAAAATATTGTTTTATGATTTCTAAGTACCTCAATTTTTAATTATTGTGTATCTCCTTTTTATTCAAAAAAATATGAGAATGTTATTTACCATTATTTTAATTTAAAATAACTATTAAGAATCATATGCACGCATTAGATAAATTTAAATTGAAGTAATTAAGCTAGTGAAATTGGAGGAAAATGAACTTCAACTCCAATAATGGGGCATTTAATGCTTAGTCACTAATTGATTCGAATTGGTGGAGATACTCGGATAATTAGTAAAATGTCATGTCCACTAGTCAAAGAGTCGATCACGGGTTAGAAATTTTTGTTAAAAAAAAATTATTTTACTTGAAGTCATGAATCGATTCGAATCGGTGGAGATCCTCAGATAATTAGTAAAACGTGATGTTCACTATTCGAAGAGTTGATAAGGGATTAGTGGTTTAGTAAAAACAAAAGTTATTTCATTTGATTAGTCACTAATCGATTCGAAATGGTGGAAATTCCTGGATAATTAGTAATACGTGAAGTCTACTAATCGAAGAGTCGATTCCGAATTTTCATTATGATGGCCCAAATAGTATTTTTGTTATAAAAATTGGTCATTTTTAT
Source organism: Mentha longifolia (assembly GCA_001642375.2). Lineage (NCBI taxonomy): Eukaryota > Viridiplantae > Streptophyta > Magnoliopsida > Lamiales > Lamiaceae > Mentha > Mentha longifolia. The sequence continues at coordinate 27,795,957 of CM038112.1, forward strand.
GTATTACACTTTAAATTAATCCTTATTTTACTTAATTAATCCTAATTTTTTTAATTTGTGATCCCAAACCCAAACATTAGAAGAAAAAAAAATGAATATAATAATAATTAATAATCTTAATTAATTGATCATGATAAATAATAATTTTAAAATAAAACTTATTATTCATAATAATTAATTTAAAATAATAATTTTGCAATTAACAAATTTAAAATAATGATAAAAAATAATATTAATCAGATAACTTACTACCCTTAATAGTGCAAACGAAACCTTATTTCACTTGAATATTCACTAATCAAGTAAAGTCGGTGTACATCCTCGGATAATTACTGAAATTTACAATCCACTAGTTGAACATGCGATCATAGTTTAGTGGAATAGTGATAACGAAACCTTATTTCATTTCACTAGTCACTGGTTGAGTCCAATCAGTGAAATTTACAGTCCACTAGTTTGTTTTGCTCATTATTTCGATTTTTGTGTTTTACCAATTATCTAATAAACTCCACCGATTGGACTCGATTTGTGACTAATCAAGTAAAATCACTGTTCGTTTTCACTAATCAACTATTTTGGAATCGACCCTATGACTAGTGGACTTCACGTTTCACTATTCCACTCATCTAGGATCGACTATTCGATTAATGGACTTCATATTTCACTAATTATCCGATGATGCCGGCCAATTCGAATAGATTAGCGACCAATCAAGCAAAATCCCCCTTCATTTTTGCTATTCATCTATGATTGACTATTCAATTTTTAGACTTCACGTTTTACAATTTCTCTGAGGATGTCGATCAATTCGACTAGATTAGCAACTAATCAACCAAAATCCCCTTTTGTTTTTCCAATCCCACTAATATAGGTTCGACTATTCAATTAGTCGACTTCATGTGTCACTAATTATCCGAGGATACTGACCAATTTGACTAGATTACCAACTAATCAACCAAAATTCCTTTTCGTTTTTACTATTCCACTAATATAGGATCGACTATTCGATTAGCGGACTTCATGTTTCACTAATTATCCAAAGATGCCGACCATTCGACTAGATTACCGACTAATCAACCATCCTCTTTTCATTTTCACTGTTAAACTCATCTAGATGTAAAATATTAAATGTATAATGCTAAATGTGTTATAAATAAACGCTTATCTATAATATTAAATTATTGCACCGTTACACCGTGCCAAATATAAAATCTATCTATACTTATATAAAAAGAGCCTTGAGTACTTAATGTAGATTGCATATTATATCCTTGTAGTATTTTAATTTAAAGATAATTATGTGATACATAATATATTATATGCATGTTTATATACAACATAACAATTTATCAGAAATAAAGTTTCCCCTATATAGTTAGATTATAAATTTAATTATGGTACATATCATTTTGAATTATGGAAGAAATTAAATACGAAGAAGATACATAATATATATAAAAAGTTAATTTGTTCCTAGACTATAAGATTTTGAGTACGGGGTGAATATGCCTTTTACATGCAAACAAAATAATTTAAGTGTATGACTTTACAAAAATAATGAGAAGAGGTAGCAGAAGGAATATTTTAGACATTTTCAACAATATTTGAACAAGACCGAGTCATCATATCATATATTAATGATATCAATTAGTCAAAGCACTGTTAAAATTGCAAGAAATGAGTAAGAGATGGAGGGATTAAGCTGTTTGACTGGTCAAAGTCTCCTACGAACAAAGAACAAATAACCTCAAATTGAATTGGTCTGGTAAAACACTATCCACGTTTGATTAGTCAACTATTCTCCCTCTCCTTCTCTCTATATATATGTATATATATATGTCCACATTAATCCAATAAATCCATATTCAAACATCAAATCCTTTACACAAACAGAACATTAATCCTCAACTATATTATTCCACTCATCAAATAAAAGATACAAATATAGAAGCATGGAAACAATTGGCGAATATATGTGTAAGACCCCACACCAGTTACATCATCATCATCAAGAATCAATAATCGTCGCAGGTGAAAATAGTTTCTTCTACCAATTTCAAGAAAGACCAGAAGAAAACTGGTACTGGAAAAGCTATGAAGAAGAAGAAAGCAGCTCCATGGATGAGGAGGATGATGTTTTGGAGAGATTCTTGAAAGAAATCGACGCAAAAGGCATGGAATGATCAAGAAATTGATTTCCAAGGTTGAAAACAATATCCCATTAGAAGAGGAATTCAGAGACGCGTGGCACCATCTCGGGGGAAACCGTGCTTCAAGAATGTTGGAAACGATTGCAAGAAAAGTGGGTAGAGAGAGAGAGGGTGAATTTGTGAGGAGAGAGAGAGGTATAGATTTGGAACGGGAATTGAAGAATGAGAGGTTCAAAATGAAGACTGTCAACATTGCAGGTTCTGGAGTTGTCAAGGAAGAGGGGAGACAGTCAAAAAAATAAAAAATAAAAATAGGGATGTAAATTTCTTTAGATTTTTTTTTTTTAATGATTGATTGAATTGATTATATATTTATTTCTTATTAATTAATTCTTTCTTGAGCTAATACTTATTGTATTGGGATCTCAAGTTTTGTGATTATTAACGCAAATAAGCGCTTGCTTGATGTGTTGGCATTGTAGAGTTTATAAGTTGGTACTCTAGAATCTAGATATATCTCATTACCTATAACCTTGAAGCCAGAAGTTCCAACATACTGTATAAATTAATTAAGAGAATTTTTTAATTAACATAACATAACATAACTATAATTAATTAAAGATAAACAACCTGAGTTTGTTGAAACCTTAATTTGCATGTCTGTTCTGTTGGAATTTCAGAAAATTAAAGATGTCTGATCATCTGATGCAGTGGTGAGTGAATTCAAAATCAAAATGCCGCTGCCTTGTCAGCTTCTCCGCCCCATTCCAGCGGGACAGATCAAATTCAGCTCTAGCTCAATTCTTTTAAATTGCTACAAGTTTGGCTTGTCTACGTGGGCCTCATGTCCAAACATTTTACCATGGCCGCTTTTCCATTAATAGATGAGTTTATAACTGAGGGTAAGGAATCAATTAGAAAATTAAATAAATTTATAATCAAATTGTATGATTGCACGGGGTGAATATGCCTTTTACATGCAAACAAAATAATAAAACTAAATAGGGATTAAGGAGTTCTTATCCTTTATTATTTTTCTTTTCCTATGAAGTATCTAAAAGTGACAATGTTGCATTTTTTTTTTTGAGAAATAATTTGCATTAAGGTATTATAATATTATGAGAAATTTATAATTTGTTTGAACTTATATATATATATTCTTATAGGCTCCCTGTGTCCATTCATTAAAAAGTTTCTTATTCAACAATCAAACAAAATTCTTGTTATAGACTTTTACGGAAGGTACAATCACATGACTTATTAAAATTTTATTTAATAATTTATTTGATTATTATCAAATTGTAATTCGTACTTCTATTCATATTTTGTACACAATATCTTTTCTTCTTTCTTTCAATTATGCGTTTTCTTCACCATAAATCAAACGGAAGCTCCATCTGTAGATAAAGATGGCCGCCGCTTTCAAGATTTAAGAGATGTGTTGTTCCATTGGTTCCAGAAGCTTAGTAGGAATCTTGTCATTTAGAGTTTAGTTTTTTGTAATAAGGTTTAGGTTTTTTTTTTTTAAGTAAAATTTATTTTATAGGGTCTATTAATAATAATTTTTCGTTGAACATAATACCGCCATGTCAGTCATTGACACATTAAATATATCCATAATGGAGCATTACTCTATCCTAATATATTCATAAATATTGATTCGAAATCAACTATAAAAGTATAAAAAGTAAAATATATTACGTCACTTAAAATTGAGAAGCATAACGATATAAATGAACATTATATTATAATAAATATGCATTTGTTGTTCATCTAGGAAGAGCATAATACAAATATATTGAGGTACATCCATCTTATAAAGTAAATAAAATATTCAAAAAAACACATTAAGTATTTAAAGTAAAATTATTTCCTACTATTTTTTAACTATATTTATGTACAAGAAGTATTCATACGTAAGTCATAGAAGAAACTGTTATATTCCATCAACTATTTTAGTAGAAAATTTACTTCAATAGAACTTTTTAACTTATTATACTTTATAACAATATAATGTTAATGTTATAGTGATTTGTAAAAAAAGTGTTGAGTTAAAATGTAAACTTTGATAAATTATTGAATTTTAAATAATGTTACGGTAATTATTGGAAGGTAAACAAATTGCGCGTGTTCTTTACAATAAACAATTTTAACTATTTGATAAATAACCGTAAGAAATTTAATACTGTTAGAATTATTAGAGCATCAACTCCTAATTTAGTAATTGCAAGTACTTTGTATGGATTTAATTTATTTAATAACAATTTAACAATACTTTTATAATGACACGCATAAAAATGATGAAGTAAAAATGTTAACTTTAATTACCCAAATCTAGAAATTCACGGGCTTACGTACTATGGCGCTTGTAAATTTTTGAAGACGAATAACACAAAGAAATTGAGAGCACTCTTCCCAATAAAATATTATGACTATTTTTTTTTATTTTATTAACGACCATACACAAAAATTTAGGAAATTGCAAAATTTTAATGATACTGCCGTATCATAAATCCCCTGCTCCTCTTGATCATCTTCTACTTCCACTGCCGTATCATAAACTCTCTGCCTCATCAGTAAAATGAGATCGTATTAAAGTTTATTTAAAAATATTTAAATGCATTTTACAAGAAAGTAATTAGATATTAGAATTAACGTTATTGAAATTAGATTGTACTTGGATATTTTGTGAGAAAAATAATTAAATCATATTTTATACTTCATCTGGCCACAACCTACGCGCGCTTATTACATATTCGGCCATCCACAACCTATGTGCTTTGTACAGTTTTAGACGTGGACCCCACATCTATTATTCTCTTTCCACCTCAAAAGTTAACCAATATACAACTTTATATTCATTTCACTTTAATACTTCAGTCACACGTTAAGTGGGATCCAAACATTACTTTAACACCACTTATTACAAAAATTAAAAACCATGTAGACCATATAAAGATCCTTACATATAGTTACAACTTACAAATAGTATTTCACAATGTCAAATTTCATTATCAATTATTTTATTTTTAGATAAATCATTATTTTTGAATAAGCTATTTCACTCTTGTTGACAAATGCTTGTTAGTATATACAAATAATTCAAGTGATACACCATTACAAAATACTTCCTCCATCCGCCATAATGTTATAAAGTACGCTTTCCATCTGCCATAAGTATACATATTTTTTCGCACGAGTTTAAATATTTGTAATGAGTTGATGAGTGGAGTTTTAATATTTTCGTTTTACTTGATTTTTAGCCCTAAATTTGTATCACATGTTCATTACGATCCTTACAACGTAAAGGTGTAAGGAAGTCTTGTGATTTAAAATAATTTTCCTTGATTATCAATAATCTCAAGATTCATTTTTTATTTTATTGTAATAGTATATCTAATATTTTGTGTATATTTTTTACGACTCAAGTGCTTCATTCGAAGAGTTCTATGCTAAAACATTTCTTTCTCAATTTATTGTCGCTATAATATATAATTATTTAAGTTTATAAGAAGTAATTTGCACATATTTTCTTTTAATATGAATCAAAGTAATAACAATGTAACAAGCATAGAGTAGTTTTGATTTTTCTCATTCTTCAGAATTGGTTATAAAATTACAAAAAATCAAAAATCAAAAATATAAATTTACTCAAGTTGAAATAAAAGTTGCACGTGCAACGCACGTTAGATTTGTTAGTATATTAAATTAGTATATGCATGAGAATCACGAATTAATACTCCATATTTAACTTAAAATATTAACTTAAACTAACATAGAAGAATTACAATCATTACGACTCCAATTAAAACTTAATACATATAACATGGATCTCGCTCCAAAACAAACAACATCGATTTCTCTTCGAAGCAAAATCACAAAACATGATTTGCATGTCTTCTTCATACCCGACCCAGAGTTTCACTAAGCGAGACCTCCGGGTTACGATTCAATTGGTTGAACCATTTATTAATAAATTAATAATAATTCATATATATATATAAAAAAGAAGGGAGAATTCAAAGTTGGTCGTTTATGCTATTGTTGGTCCCGAAAGTGACTAACACACGTAGAGGGGGGGTGAATACGTGTGTTGATAAGTGTTTAACTTCTCTTTCGTTTTTCATCCTTTTTACAGAGTAGACGCTTCGAATGCTAGTGAAGCTTTCGAAGCTTCTCGCTCGTGTGAGATGTGCGGAATGTGGTGAGACTTGAGCTTTTCTTGCAAATTAAAACCTTGTTAATATTTAAAGTGTGTGTGTGTGCATGTAAATAATTAAAGCAATAAATAACTTAAGTAAAGAGACGCAAACAATTTATAGTGGTTCGGAGAGCCTCTCCTACGTCCACTCTATCCACGACGGGATGAATACCTTCACTCGGTATCCCTTGTTATACTTCCAAGGGGAAGTGATTCAAGGCTAGTAACAAACTTGCACTTGAATCCTCAGAGATTTCACGGGCTCTCGAGAAACCTTACAACAACAAACTTTGCTACAAAAACTTTACAACCTTACAACTCAATCTAACACGATAGACTTGGTTTTGGGGTTTTTGGGTTTTCGTAAATGAAAATCCTTTACAATGAAGATCACTAGTAAAGGGATAAGGATTCTCGAAGCTAGGCTTTGGATATATGCGGTTGAACCTAGAAGGAAAGTAGTTGCAATACTCAAGAAAGTATATTTCTTGAGGACACACTAATGTGAAGCGCTTTGAAATAACTAAATGAATGTAACGGATGATTTGCTTGAGTTCTTGCGAGTAGTATGCTTGAATTGTTTGTACGTGCGTTATTTTAGTGTGTGTGCAACTCCTTCTATTTATAGCGATAGGAACCCTACTTCCCGTTGGATAGAAGCGGCGCGTGTTCCTCACTTTCCCGTGAATTATGGGAAAGTTGCTATTTGTCAGGTGCTTAATCATCGCCTACAGTACTGAGAAAAGTCACTGCATGGTGGTTGAATCAGGGTATGGCAGTCTGCACCTTATCATGACTTTTCTACCAAACCGCTTCGTTGAGCAATAGTGTGATTACACGTGGACTGCAACTGCGGCGCACGTCAGAGTTTGAAATTCAAACTGGAGGGTTGGTGAGTCAACGTAGCATTTTGGATAACATGGACGCTTTGGGTGAGCTGACTTGAGAGCACTTCGCTTCCATTGAACGAAAGCTTCGTTCTAGGTAACTTTATCTGAAGCGTTTCAAAGACGCTTTGTCAATCTTAACTGATGACGCTTTCACTGCTGGAGCCGTTTTGCTTCCTGACGCTTCGCGAACTCTGATTGCATTATCCTTGGCGCTTCTAGACTTAAGTAAAAGCTTCCTAACATGCAAGCTTTGCTAATTAATTTGTCTAAATTCATCAAAAATAATAAGGGAAATATTCTACTTAGGGTTTTAGAATCGAATCAAAACAAATTGTTTATTTAACTTGATTCAAGTTCCCTTTAACATTATATCCAACAGCTATTATTATGTTGAAAAAGTTTATAATTATTAAAAAAGTTGATTTTTTTTTTCAATAATCTTGCTAAATCAGTTGGCTATAATATCAGGCTTTCATGTTTTATCCATCAATTTTCTACAAAATAAACAACATAAATGTATAAATAATTATATGAATCTATTACCATTCAAAGTAACATGATATAAAAAATTGTCGGTCATTGCTACTTTGTTTAAATTGTTGTTTCCTAAATTCATTAATGAAGTTTTTATTAGATCTTAGACTTGTACTTTAATTCATAATAATAATAAAAAGTCAAACTATTCCCTCATTTGTTTATTGAATACCGCTAAACAATTCATTTTAATTAATGATATGTATACCACAATAATTAATCAAAATGGATAATACGAAATAAAATAATTGGAAAATAAACAAATTAATATGCCAAAAGAAAAGATTAAAAGGGGACCACATTTAATACATTGGGGTTAGTAGAGTCCACGTTGGATGGGTGGTCATGGTTAGGGGTGGGAGGGGTTCTGCTAAATGTCTGCAAAGTTGCAGAATTTAATATTCAAAACAACTCTAACTGTGGGGCCAAACTTGTTTTTGCATTGCAAAAGTTTGCAACCAAGAATTTCCCGTTAATTAAAATGCATGTATAGAAATTATCATCCGGGGGAAAGTAGTAAAAATCTACATATTTTAATACAAATTATATCTCTTTAAATTAAAACTAATTTAGTGCTCGTTGAATTTCGATATATTATAATTTTAAGTAAGTAGTAACGCATAAAAAATTGCATAATTATTTATTTTTTTAATAATAGTACAATACTTATTAGAAAACATGTTATAATTGAATTATATTAGAAAATAATATTGATCAATGAGGGACAATATTTTTTCATTTAATTTTGCATGTTTTGAATGGAGGCAATAAAAAAAGAGAGGGGAATTAATATACTTATGTGGGGATAATATACACAAATTATAATACAACAATAACTTTATACAAAATATACCCATATTTTCAACTTTCTTCTCACTTTACCTTTACTTTTCCCCCTCTCTCTCCTCTCTCTCTCTCCTCCACCTCACCTTACACCACGTGATCTCTCTTCCCCCTCCCCTTCACGCTTCTCTCTCTCACACACACATTCTATTTCTTTTTATTTTTTCTATTCTTTCTTATTTTTCATTTATTTTTTTTCATTTATTTTTTCTAGCTTATTTCTTATTTGTTTTTTTTTTTAATTTTTTGTTCTATGTATATTTAAAAAAAATTCAGTTTTTTTTAATCCTTTTTTCATTTCCTTATCTCGTTTTTTTTTTAAATTTTATTTTAAGTTTTGAATTTATTGTAAATGGGAATGAAGATATCAGGTTCGATATTGATGAAATCTTGTCATTCATGGTAAGCTAGTTGGCAAGATGTCAATAACGTCTTGCCAAAATATATTGTAAGTGGGTGTCGAATGTAACCATCAGATTTTGCATAGATAGTAAGATATTGATGTGATCTTGCCATTCATTGTAAGATAGTTGACAAGATGTCGATAACATCTTGCCATTCATGGTAAGATAGTTGACAAGATGTCAATAACGTCTTGCCAAGTTATATGCAAAGAACGCAAGACCATGTGATTGTGTGACATTCTTGTGAAATGCAATACAAAGAAGACAAGTAATTAAGATATTTTTACCATTCACATTTAAATATTTGGTAAGTTATTGACGAAATCTTACAAAAGTTATTTGCAGCTATCAAATCCTTACCACTTATGAGAACTAGACATAGCATTAGCAAGTAATTGCAAAACATGGAAAAAATAAAGTAATACTCAAATCTAATGAAATATTGTCGGGCATTGGATTTGCCATTCCAAAAAAATACACATAAGTATTTAAATTTTTTTTGAAATAGTCGGTATTTTGTAGCTCTTACTTACTGATGACAAAAATGGTGAAACTCTTACTTAATGTTGGCAAGAAATGGTTAATTTATTGTCTTGATAAGACAAAAAATGAGGTGATGTAACTACCAGTAATTGCAAAAAAGACGGGGCAAGAATTTATACGATTTCTTACTTACTGATGGTAAGAAATCGTTAGTTACTTGCCCGTAGAAGTCAAAATATGAGGTGATTTCTTACCTACTGAAAGCAAAAGTTTTGATAATTCATTGCAAGTTATATGCAAAAGAACACAAGAATAGTAAGAAAATGAATTAAATCACCATTAAAAAATTACCCTCTCCTTTGAACAATCCTCGAATTAAAAATATTTGTTTTTATTGTTCTTGCATCTCAAAATATTAACTAATAGCTCTTATTTATTGATGACAAAAATGATGAAACTCTTACTTACTAATGGTAAAAAATTGTTAACTTATTGCCTTGATAAGGCAAGAAATGGGGTAATGTTACTATCATTAACTGCGGAAAAAATGAGGCAAGAAATTATACCATTTCTTACCCACTGATGGCAAGAAATCATTAATTACTTGCCCGCAACAGGCAAGAAATGTGATGATTTCTTAGATTAGAGAAATTGTTTAAAAGCCACGTTACAGTCGACTTATAATGAAACTCATTCATGGTAAAACTCTTACTTAGTGACGGCAAGAAATGATTAACTCATTACCTTGATAATGTAATGCAACTACCATTAAGTGGGAAAAATACGAGACAAGAAATTACACAATTTATTACCTACTGATGGTAAGAAAACGTTAGTTACTTGCCCGCAGAAGTCAAGAAATTTCAATATCTTGCCTAAGGTTGGTAAAATTTTGAACAATTATTTTCATCTCAATTTCGAACAATATAATAAATTCAACTTCTTACCAATTATTTCACATTCTAAATTTGCAACAAAACAACAAAATAAGAAATTCATAAGTCATGCATAGCTAATTCAGATCAAATGTGAAGACAATTATGATAAAACTAACACTAAAAGTTGGTTAAAATAGAAGCATACAAACACAAAATCAAACCAAAATTAATTTTATCATGAAAATTAATTTTATTAAACTAAAGGCACAAGAAGTGCACAAAAAGTACAACAACACAGCAAAAAAGTCGCATTACATCTAAAGACCATTATTCAGCTAAAGACCATTACTCTTCCCTTGAATTAAACCATGTCGCCTCCATTTTCAACAATCAAAGCTTTACAAATTATTGTTTGTAATTCTATTGTTTTCAATTAGCAGACAAAGAAGAAAAAGAAAAAAAATTGCACATCAACACCCAAAGTGATACTGCGAAATGAATCTAGATCGGGAGGGGCCTCCGGCGATGGCTTCACATTCATCACCGTACGGTAGGGAGGATCCCCAAGACGACGACGGCGAATGAGGCGTAGTCTTTGGAGCCCGAGTCACTGCGAGCCTCGACGGAGACAGTGAGCCTCCAGCAATTGTGGCGGCCACGACGCGGCAACTCCACCACAGCAGCACCAATTCCCGGCCAAAATGTTGGTGACGACAAGAGCTCTGGACGGAGGTGCCTTCTCCGAGCTAGCGACGGATATGGGCAGAGAAATAGAGAAGGGAGGCGGTGGAGAGAGAATGAGGAGGAGCTAGGTTTGGAGTGAGAGAAAATTCTGTAAAAATTTGAAATGAGGGAAAGGGAAACACGGTCTGAAGGTGAAAGAAAAGAAATAGATGAGAGACAGTGTAATGAGGGGTGTTTTAGTCCCATGTAGCAAAATGTAGGTATAATTTGTATTTTTTTATATTTTGCATAGGATTTGATTTTATTATGTGTTCTTAGGCATATTGGGGTATTTCCTCAAAAAAAAAAAAAAACTCAATTTAAACATTGTAAAATCAATTTTAGGTATGTAATATAAAAAATACAAAAACTACCCAGTTTTTTAAAGAGGAAATACCACAATCTACCTAATATCACATAAGAAATACAAATTTTATCACAAATATAACATTATACAAAACTTACTCATATTTTCAAATATATGACTAAAATACTCTCATATACACTCTCTCTCATCTCTCCCTTTTTTATCTCTAGTGAGAACTCTCTCTCACTACTCTCTCTCTCTCTTCTTCTTTGTCTCTTATCATTTCACTCTCCCCCAACCCCATATTTTCAATTTCTTCCCCTTCTTCCTCCTGCAAAATTTAGGAAAATAATTGATGCCGCCGGAGCAATTGTCGTGAGATCGAAGGGATTTTCAGAAGCATGAGAGTTCCGGCTCGCACTCGCGCTTCGGTGGAGGGGGATTCGGCAGCGGCGGGCCTCATAGATTGCGGGAGCAGAACCACCACCACGCGCTTCTCATCTCGAATTCTCAAATTTGCTCATCCTCTGTTCTAGACGGGTTTGTAGTAAAAAATTTTTTTTTGTAGATTAGGGTTTTTTCTATTTTTTTTAATTTTTTTCGATGGAGATGGTCGGATTTGTTGTTTTAGGGTGTGAAATGTGAAATGTGTAAATATTATAAGAAACAAAAGATGGAAAAATATGAGAATTCAAAAATGAAAGAAGAAATAAATTTTCTTACTGCAATTAATTCTTTTGAATTTTGAATTGTGTGGATTTTGATTGGGGTTTTTTGCATTTTGTTTTTTGTGGGAGTATTGTGATGTTTTTTGCGGTGAGTCTTTCGTTTCTGGTGCTAAATTGAATCGTTTCCCAGCACAAGAAGCATGTGAAAAATACTTATAACTATTTTCGTACATGTGAAAAATACTTGGTCTGCCTTCTTGCAATTATTTGGCAAGATATAGTCAACTTCTTACCATCTCACAGAAATGACTGGGCGAATTTGATAGATGGCAAGAAATGTATCACCTCATACATACAGATGATAATAATTGTATCATTTCTTATCTAATCATATACCAATATAATGTGGGATTACCTTAATATTCATACAAATAGATGACAATAAATGTATCAATTCATACATACAGTGTTTTGTCTCTGGATTTTGAATTTGGTGGTGATCATATTTTGGATTTTGAAGTTTTCATATATGGTGTTTCTGTGTTTGTTACGTGATTGTGCATTGTGAGTGTTCAGAACTTTCAATTGTTTATTACATAGCATTTGTTTTCGACAAGAACTCATTATAAGTCGACTGTAATGTGGCTTTTAAACAATTTCTCAATTTAGCTAAAAAATCACCCTATTTCTTGCTTTCTGCAGGCAAGTAACTAACGATTTCTTACCATCAATAGGTAAGAAATAGTGTAATTTATTGCCTCATCTTTTTCGCAGTTAATGGTAGTTACATTACCCCATTTCTTGTCTTATCAAGACAAGAAGTTAACTATTTCTTGCCATCAGTAAGTAAGAGTTTCACCATTTTTGTCATCAGTAACTTACATTCATTACTTGCATTCTTTGTATTGTCTTTTACATGAATGTCACATAATCTCATGTTCTTGTGTTCTTTGCGTATAACTTGGCAATGCGTTATCGATATCTTACCATGAATGGCAAGATTTTATCGATATCTTACCAACTATAAAAACCTGATGGTATGAATGTCTTCATCGAAATCAACATACAGTAAAAAAAAAAAAAAAAAGGTTAAATTCAAAATTTTTCTTACTGGTAAAAAAAATAAAAAAGAAAAATATATAAAAAAAAGAGTGAGAGAAGAAGAAAATGTATGTCTTCAAAAAAAATAGAGAGAAGGGAAAGTGAAGATAGAGAATAAAGGAGAAGAGAGAAAGAGACAAGAGCACATGGCCACATGGGGGAGGGGGGAGAGAGAGAGAGAAAAGTAAGGGTAATATGGGAAGATTTTTGAAATATTGGGTAGATTTTGTAGTTTTTTAAATGTGTGTTATAATTTGCATTTATTATGCACAATAGATAAAATAATTCCCATCTCTTTTTTAAATATGGGACTAAAATGCACTTACTTTTGAGCACATGACCACTCCCTCCCTCTTCCCTCTCTCCTAGGGTTGGTAAAGTAGCAGCCCGACCCGAAAAATTTAATCCAGTTTTTTTTTTTAATCTTTCGAAATGTGCAATTACGCAGTATGCTTATGTTCATTTAGTATTGTTTACCCGGTAAGTGGTAAACGAATAATGTCAATTTGTAACTGCATTACGCAGTACATTTATGTTCTTTTAGTACTGTTTGCCGGTAAGTGGTAAGTGGTAAATGGATAATATCGAATTGTAACTGTATTACACAGTACATTTATGTTCTTTTAGTACTGTTTACCGGTAAGTGGTCGGGTCAGGCCGAGGCAGAGCGGGCCGGGCTGAGCTGCTACTTTACCAGCCCTAGGGGAGAGGGAAGGGCATTTTTGTCCTCCAAAGTAAAAATTGGGTATTGTTTGTGTAAATTATATTTCAAAACTAAAATTGATTTCACAAAGTCAAATTGGGTAAAAAGGTATATTATCTCTTTTGAATGTCAAGTCGCCCGCTGTTTATAATAATTGAAAAAATAGATTAATGAGGGTAGCCCTTTTCTCGGGTAGTCGTATTCATTCGAATTTTGAATGCCGAGCTAGTCATTATTCGTAGTAATTGAAAAATAGATTAATGAGGATAATTTTTTGTTTTTCTCAAGTAGGCAAATTCATTCAAATTTTGAGATAAAGTTGCACGTTGTTGATAGTAATTGAAAAATATATTAATGAAGGCACCGTTTTCTCGGACAGATGTATTAATTCGAAATCAAGAACTCCTTGACATGAGTATAAACTAACTAATAACTTTAATACATAAGATTTATCCCTTTTCACGATGTCGAACATGAATAAGTCTCAAGTAGCATTTGTGGGCACATGAATTTTGAAAAAAGAAAAAATGAAAAATCTTTATTGAATTATATATATATATATATATATATATATAGGGGATAGATCAGGTGAAAACTAAATATTTGGTGAAATCTAGAAACTTTTTTTAACCCTTGATTTGTGTCATCCGGTGGTTATAAATTAATCTTGTAGTTTCATTTTTTTATGATATTTAATGTTTGTTTTAAGAATAATTCATTCATTAAGAAGGGTGATTATGGTATTTATACTCATGTAACCGATTTATTTCCTTAAATTAGGGGATATCAAGTTATGGAAATGATTTCTTTTTCATCTGCAACATGTTATCCTCGAAAATTATTTATTCCTTGTATGGATTCAATTAATTGCTACATAGTATTTAATATATTTTTTTTAATAACTAACAATTTTGAACTTCGCTTTTAATAAAACATATATTTGTCTTTAATTCCTTTAAACTAAAATGCACCGTGAACAAAAGTCAAATGTACTATTAATTAGCATGATGCACGTACTATATATATGCATGATGAAATAACAAAATATGCATTATCACTTTATTGTAAATGCACAAGTAAGATTTCGTGATATTGAATATGCACGATAAAATAGCAAAATATGCATTGTCATTTTATATAAATGCATAATTAAGATAATATATAAGCATGCCTATTAAAAAATTCTATACATAATGCATTATGATTGTAATTAAAATGTGTTATTATAGTAAATATTTTTTTTTATCTACAATTTAATGCATAAATTATCTGAAAATGCATTATGACTAATCATTACACGATCCGATCAAAATGATGCATAATGAAATAGAAACATACGCATAACACATGACAAATCAATGCATCTGACACACACTGTAACTTTAATTTATTCTACCTACACGAGTCAACAAAATGATTATGCATTAGATAAAAGTGTTTATGCAACATATTGTAAACAATATGCAATATCATTGTGATTTGATATCAATAATTTATTAATAGCAAAATATGCATTATCTTATCAAGTAAATGCATGATAAAAAAAATTAAATTTATAATTACGGATGCATGACATAATAAGTAATATTAATACAAGTGAGTGCCTAATAATATATCTAAAAATGCATAACAAATTAATGAAATATGTAGAAAGAAATATATGTGGTGCATTATCATTGTAAGTTGATACCAGTAATTTATTGATAGCAAAATATGCATAAATGCATGATAAATAAAAATTAAATTTATTACTATGGATATGATGCATGACATAATAAATAATATTGATACAAGTGAGTGCATGATAACAGGGCCGGTCCTGTGCCTCGTGAGGCCCTAGGCGAAAATGAAAAATTAGGCCCTTTAAGAAGCGAGGAAAAAAAAACACGGGATTACTACGTTCTACAAAAATGATAGAACATATAATAAATATTAGCATGAAATGAGAGAAAAAAAATCTTATCTTAAAAACGAATGATTGAAAATATGATAAAATTTAGGGTTAAATACAACAAAATATACAAACTTAGGTTTCGCTTTCATTTTTAACATAATCTTTCAAAACTTATAAAACGACATCAACTTTGATCTTGACGCAATGTCATTTTTAGATACATTACTATATGCAAGGATTGTCGGGTGGAACTTCACCGTGTGCACTATGCCAGAATCAAATTGGACAGAAGTCAGATTCAGTGTCAAAATTGAATAAAGATTAAAGATATATATTTTTTTGAAATTGTTGAAAGATTATGTTAAAAATGAACTTAAGTAGTTTGTCCATTTCGTAACGTAATCAAAAAATTAATTAAAAAAAAATCCACATTAATATTTAAAAAAAAAATTATGGGCCCTCGAATTTTTGGGGCCCGAGGCGTGGGCCTCTTGGGCCTCCACACAGGACCGGGCCTGCATGATAATATATCTAAAATGCATAACAATTTAACGGAATATGCAGAAAGAAATATATATGGTGCATTAAAATATTGGTTACACAAAAAAATAATAATTAAAATAAAATAATCCTCATAATTTCATTTTTGAGATGCATAAGCTTACGTTGGCCTATTGCAAAATAACTTTTGGTAGTTAGAATCAATTTTATAAATAAATGAGTAGATCCCAAATATAGCGGCGCTAATATAGGTATACGAGTTGTGCAAATTTTTAGATGACACTAATACCCTCATTTAGCACTAAAAATTGATTATAATAAAATTATTTATTCCATCCTTCATCCATGTGTATACATCTCAGCCCTCTATTTTCTCTTTATCCATAGACTAGAAAAGTTTCTAGTTACTACACTAAGAGGAGTTTTCACCGGAATCAACTCTATATATATATATAAATCTGAAATCTTAAATAAACATATTGAATATAAAAATTAGTAATTTCTTTGACAACTAATCAAATATTTTACTGATAACATAAATTTTTTTTAAAGTGTCAATAGAATTGCAACACTTCAAAACCCAACATGAAGCCCAGAAGCAACCCATGCCCACTATTCTCACATCTATAAATACGGGTGCAGAATTAGAGTCAGAAATCTTGAGTTACAAATTCAGGGGGGAAAAACAAAGGAAAGAAAAAAGAATTGTCTCAAATTTCATTCCCCTGAGTTTAAGAATCATAGCCGTAGAGACGAAGAAAAGGAAGTTCCGTTGCAAGGTGCTTTCTTTAACACTCCATTTATATTTTATCGCGTGTAAAATACTGAGTATTAGGGTGTTCAAATATCATAATTATACATATTATGTTCAATTTTCTGCTATTGTTCTTTTAGAATTACTTCCGTCCCAAAAATGATCGTACAATTCTTTCCGATCTCCGTTTGATTTCTCAGCTCTACTTTATTGGTGCCACGTTTTGCTCAGTAAAAAAAAATTTAAACTAGCTCATAATGTTGAAGCCTATGCTATAAAGAACAAATAAATAAATAAATAAATAACAACAAGCTTCTCTAACATAAACATTCGCTCCTTTAAAATTTAATAAAAAATATTAAAATTCTCTATATATGTTCAAAAATCAAAATAAACAACAGCAGCAGTCTCAGCCCATGTTAATTACTATGCATGTACACAATATAACAAATATGAATGACTATAACTAAACAAACAAACCATAATTCTATAGAACAAAGAATATGGAGTAAGTTGAAATAAGGCCAAAAATATACAACAAAAAAACCACGCCTGCTTACAAATCAAGATCAATTGTCACACCTCCATCTTGATGTTGGAACACAGCTCAAGTAATGACACCAGCTACATTTGTCGTTGGCGTTTTCACCCTTGAACAGCATCACCGATCCCACTGTGAATCTACAGAATCGAGCGAATAATAACATCTAAGATGAGTCTTGTTTTACATAATCTTGAGACACTCTACAACTCGCATGAAAAAGAGTGGACAGTTTTAAGGAAGTGTATTTTAAATGGCGGAAACTTTGGTATAAAACTGTAGTTTTCCCATAATTTTATATGAAAAGACAAGTATTTGTCATGCAAAATCAACCATAAGGCGTAAGAAACCTTACCCAACAATCAACAAAATAATGGCCAAAATCCAGAAAACATATTGGTGGACTGTGTATTTGGACTTGAGCCTGGTATCAGCTGGGCGATGCCGGCTTTCTGACCAGCCAAACTGGGGACGAGCAAGAAGTACAAATCCGAGGAGGAAACCCGAAAGAAACCCTCCAATATGTGCAAAGTTGTCGACGTGTGGTAGCATTCCAACGGCCAAGTTTATTGCAATGATGACTATCAGAGTAAATAGAGCTGCCGCCTGTTTAAACAAAGACTTTTCAACGCTTGTTATGAAATTTAAATATCCATCTCAAGGGATCTCCATACAGGAATGATTCTTGCTTTGTACAGTAGAGAAATGCAATGCTTCGTATTCAAACATGAGATTAAGGTAGTTTTCTCTTGGATTAATTATAGTTTATGGTCTGACCTTCTGGGGCAAATTTAATAAAATGATCCCACCTTCAAAATACTCATAAAAATCCTTAGCTATTAGACGAAGCTTCAATTATGGCTCATCCCAAAAATCAGGCTATAAACTTGAATTGCGCCATTTTTTGGTATGGTTGTGTGTCAAGAAAATGCTAAACTTATGCTAGCTAACAGTTTACCTTGTTCGTATATATGGTCCAGTTCGTAAATAACTCCGATAGCATTGCTCCAAGAAGTCCAAACAGAGCACCAGAAGCTCCAACAGATATGTTATTCCGAATAAAAAGGCATGATAGAATGCTCCCACCAATACCTGATAATAGGTAGATCACCCCTACGCGAACTGCATAAACACGAATCAGAAACTAAAATTGAGATTGTGATATTGAAAAAAAGAAGAAAATAAGAAACAAAAGTAATTTATGACAACTGGGCTTCCATATAGAATGATTTTACAAAATGCTGATAAAATACTTGGAACTTTGTTTAAGGTACCAATTAAAATGCTTACCAAATCCAAATTGTTGCTCTAGGCGGATTCCAATAAAAACCAAGCTTAGCATGTTTGCAAGTAAATGAATAACACCTGCATGCAGCCAGATGCAAGTAATGAGCCTCCATGCTTCATTTTGGTGCACTATCTTGTCCCATTTAAGAGCTCCAAGTTTTTCCAGTCTGTGTAAGATGTGATAAAAAAATAAATACTTTAAAATATTAATCTCTTTATTTTCACAGATAAAACTCAGATGGAAGCTATGATAACCCAAGACTGAAGAAATAAGCTAAACACCACACCCACCTTAACACGTACCACAAAATCACTGATATTCCATTTCTTACAAATGTACAACAATAACAAAAATGATAAAAGATAAAATAAATAAAGTAAAAATATTTTCCTTTCCGATCAGAACTTTAGTACTGACTGTTTGAAAGAACTTCATGTAATAACACCAAGTAGCTGAAGATACTGGAGAAAGGCATCATGGGCGATCTTCCACTAATTACTAAACTTAGCAAGAAGCAATATAGAAGGCTCCTAGTTTATATAGCTCATGCAAAATTTATTAACAAATACCAAGGACGTCGTAAAACGGGCTCATGTTTTGTGAAAGCTGAGCATGGAGTGTGCCTATTTACTCTAGATGCTGATGAGTGACGATCGGCCCAATAAGAGGACCATTCCTATTTCAAATTTTCAATAAAATCAAAAGAACAAAAAGAGATTCCTCGTGAACTGGAAGAAAAGTCCTTTAGCTTCGATGTCCAAGATTCAAAAGTTGCCAAACTATTAAAAACAAGGTAGATATATAGATGCTTTCTTTATCAACTTAATACAAACTCTCAGGTGGAAACAAATATTGTCAACAAACTAGGAGTTCACTATGACTTGAGCATAAAAGAGTTCGTAATGAACCAAAGTTTTGCACACACCACCAGTCAATCTATCAATATGTACAGCCATCTTCTACAATAACAATTAGTTCAATTACAAATTTAAGATTGACAAAATGTGAGTGCGACATCTAGAGGAACAATATTTAATAGCATGCATCAATCTTTTTATATAAGCTTTCTATATGATGCAGACAGAAGAACTATATAATCTCTCCGGATTGAGAACAGTGCAATCGACATGATCTCTAGATTTGATAACTAACTCACATTCTTGAACTATTAGAATCCGAACTAATATTGTCGTAATATCTCTAATTCACAATCTCAACTATTAGCTAAAATGTTCCACCATTGAAGAACTTAAAAAAACTTTTTCTCAAACTGGAAACCAGAGAATCAAAAAGCACTCACCAACACCAACCCATTTTGAACTAAAGTAATTATGACCACGCAAATTTTTTACTGAATTATCGAGACATAAGATCACCATAAAAATTGATATAATTGAAATGAGATGCCATTTCCTATGAAATATAATTAAGAAGTAAGTAATCACAAATTGCACAGATGAATCCATTAAAATAGCCATCAAGCTAGTGCCAGCTAAAAGAAGAAAGTGATGAGGCAAAGACCAATTCAACCCCCAATCATTAGTTAACAAATTAATCCCAAAATAAAAATAAAAAATGAGAGGCAAGAAATTGAGCAGAGAACACATTTCAACTTTCACTACAATCCGAAATCAAAAGTCAACCAAAAATAGAAAATAAAGAAAGGAGGTTTACGCAGAGGAAGAGGGGCCGAAAAGAGGGTTTTCTCGGAGGGGCTGAAAGGAGAAGCGGCCGAGAAACTTGGCGACGCAACCACCGCGAAGGGCGTCGTGATTTTGAGGACAATTGTTGACGAACATGATGACCACGAACATGGCAACATTGGCGACAACGATCATCGGGACAAGCCATGAAGTCCACTGGGTGTCGGAATACTCAGAGTCGTATGCTCCAGCTCCTCCACCATAGTAACTCTGGTTTCTGTGCTTTCTAGCCGCTGCTCTCTCTGGATCTCCATTTCCCATCATTCTTTCTCTACAGTACACGCCTACCTCCAATATACAGTATGTTTATTATGCAACCTCAACCTGAGCTAGTTATAGAATGTAAGTGTATATGTATTTACTCTGTGTGTGTGTGTGTGAGAGAGAGAGAGAGAGAGAAGAGAGAGGGAGAGCGACGGGCGAAGGTGGATGGGCTTTGTTATTTATGGATTGAAACTTGAAAGCGCGTAGGCGTTGCGGTTGAGGAGAGGAGAGAGGAGAGGAGAGTGTGATGGCAATCATATGTTATTTTATTTTTATTAAAAAGACAAAATGAAAATGAATCCTTTGTTTGGTAAGAGAGAGAGAGAAGGAATTTACGTTTGAAGACAAATTCTGTTTGTGCCTTTTTCAGATTCCAATGGCAATGATGCTAAATTAAACTCAATTGAACATGATAATTTATACAGTAAAAAATAAATAAATTATAAAGTGAATTCTTTTGAGAATTATGACAAGGTAAAAAGTTCAAGATTCAATTGAACCGAATAAAAATTCTAGGATCAATGAGTACTGGTGACATTTTATGCATTGTTCCTCGTAAGCTTGTACAAACGTAGATGAATCTATGTTTATTTAGGAAAAATTGTATATATATATTTTTTTCTTTTTCTTTTCTGAATAATCTATAAATAACAGCTATGAACTGTCATTTTTAGTAACTTTAGCAATTTGTAACTAGTAAATTTTATTTTTATTATTAAAAAATATAAATTTATGAAAATAGAATTTACAAATGGTATGTCAATATGTCATGGTTGTGTATGAATAATTTATAATTAATAATTAATTGAAGACGTTACAAATGCCAAATCTAAATTTCATTTACAATAAATCACAATGGTTTGCTATAAATATACTCCGTATATGACATTGTTAAGGTATAAAATCATAAACCCTTCACGTTAGTGTAATTACTTTAGATTATCAATATTTTGTATTCAAATTTTTTATGTCATGCAATGCAACTACTTAAAACACACCAAGTGCATGGGCGGCAATTGAAAGATCAAAATTTAACCAGTTTAGGCCGTCTATCAATCTTAATTTTTACTTTACAACAAAGATAGATCGTAGCATATGGGTTGTTTTATTTATTTGTTAGGAGACAATTGGCAACAACATATGAATCCATATTATTATTCAGATCATGCCCAGTCAAAACATTTGTTAATTATTGGCGGAGAAGAAAATACCGGTCAAATATTAATGACAAATGAATCCTCTTACTTAATGTAATTGAAATGAGAAATAATCACATTTATTTTGAGTTGATAAAAATGGGCATATTATATTAGACGTAAAGTACAGTATAATTAAAGTCTATAAAAAATCCAGTACTCTAATCAAAATCAAAATCAAAATCGAAGAAAGTATTTCTATGAATATATATCACCTCAATTAGTGAAATTAGGGTTAGCTTTTATTAATTTATTTTAAATGAAGAGGCAAAAGATGGGGTGCGTTTTTTTTCTTGTTAGCGGAGAGTCTTTGCTTGATAATATGTTAGTTATATATCTTACTTGTAATCTAAGAAGGTGGTAAGATGAAGTGGAAGTTTGAACAAATCAAATCAAGACAGCTATATTATACTGTATTTGTGTGTGTTTTGAGTGTGAAATGGCAACCATTTAATTTTCTTATCTTTCAAATTTGTACCGGCAGGAAAGGTGGAATTCGGTATTCTATTGCCTTCAACTGCTATAGCTTACCATACTATTATTAGGTTATTATTAGATGAGGAAAAAACAAATGAAAGAATTGTATTTATTATTGGGTAAGGCGCCGTTTGTTTCGGGGTAATCAAGAAAGGAAAAAGGAAAAGAAATCAGTAGTTCTGATTCCCTTTGTTGGTGTTTGGTTACACTTTTTAATCATTCATTTTCCCCTCTTTAAGGGAATGGATTACCCCCTTTTTGCCTTTTCTCATTCCTTCCTATTTCCCAAGAAATGAGATTCTCTTTCCCCTTATTACTCTTTCTACAAAAATTATACTCTAAAAACACTAATAATAATAATAATAATAATAATAATAAATTAGTATATTATTTTAATATAATATTATATTATATTAAATAATGATTATTC
Organism: Mentha longifolia; assembly: GCA_001642375.2. Taxonomy (NCBI): domain Eukaryota; kingdom Viridiplantae; phylum Streptophyta; class Magnoliopsida; order Lamiales; family Lamiaceae; genus Mentha; species Mentha longifolia. The sequence goes on from CM038112.1 coordinate 27,818,890, forward strand.
ATCCAAATATATATTATTACTTATATAATATTAAATCAATATAATAATAATAATATATTATTTAAATAATAATAATTCATGCAAATATAATAAAATTTTAATTCTCTTTCCTGTTCCGACCAAATGAAGTGAAAAATGGGTAATCATTCCCATTCCATTTGATTCCTTTCCCTTTCCCTCCTCTAAACAAACAGCCCCTAAATAAAGTCGTTCTAGCTGTTTTGCAATTTGTAAATTAATTGTAGTTTTGACATTAAATGCCTAATATGTCCTTATTTGTTATTCAATTTCATTATGTATTCATAAATTCTTTTCATTGGGATAAATGGTAAGTTAACACTAATTGAGGGTAACGTTAGCCCACAAAAAAAAATAAAAAAAATAAAAGAATAATAATAATAATAATAAATAAATAAAATAAAATAAAATAAAATAACAATACAATTAGTAACCATGAATGGTGAGTGTGAGTAGCACATATTACTTTCAGCTGGGTTTAAGAAATTGATTAAAATTTACCACCTTTCAAACAGCACAGTCGACAAAATGAGCAACCTAACTTCAGAAAGCACATGCTATTTCTAATGAAACAGTCTCTGATAAACCTTACAAGATAATGTTCAAGAACATAATACTTCATAGCTCCAAATCAAAATCATCACAAAAAAAGCAATGAATTATAACAATTTGTGTACCTCAACACATAAAATATATAAAAGCAACGATGCCTCTGCAACTACTTTTAACGCTTGCCACCGCCACCTCCAAGCTTGGGACCACCCTTCGGTGCAGCACCCTTGGGTACATTGGCCTTGCCTGTCTTTTGTTTTGACATAACTTCAGCCTTCTTTGCCTTCTTCTCATCTTTTGTCTTCTTGATCCTCTCCTTAATTTCACTGACAGGAAAAGGAAGTTCAATCATCAACCATTCTCATTGCATTCCTATCTCATTCTACTATTTACTCAAATAAAACAGTAAGAATTTATTATTTGAACTAACAAAGTCATTCTATTGCTTCTTCTCATACCGTAGGGCAGCTTCACGTGCAGCATCACGGACCTCTGGCTTCTCAGATCTCTTCTTCTGAATGACTTCTAAAGTAGCACCGACAATGGACCTAGAGTAGGGCTTCTTGTTGGTACGGCGCCTCTTCTTCACAGCTTCAGCAGCTACGTCCTATGCCAATGAAAGAGCCCATTTAGAAACATAGGTAATTATTATCAAACACAAATGTGTGGATCGATATATATCAATAGCGAAAACAAAACCAATTAAAAGGTGTGATAAGATTATTCACCTTCTTGTGTTGTTTACGGTACATAGCGGTCCAAGTGAGTTTAGCGGGCCTCAAGCGATTGTGGAAGTACCTCTTGCATTTCGAGTTAACAAAGAGGAAAACCTAAAAAAAGCAAAAACTCTTGTTTCTTAAACCTTAATAAGATGAAGAGATAAGCATTAATGCTTTGTTGTACCTGAGAGTCTGATCGAATAAACCTAATGCCCCTTCCAGGGTAGATCTTGGCACCACTAAAGCGGCAAAGCTCCGTCCTGAAAAATCAAGATAGATAGAAAGTAAATATCAAAATCAAAAAGTAATTAGACATCTTACAGTGTAAAGATACAGCAGATGCACATCCAGCACATCCAATATAAGACATGCAATAATGAGAATCCAACAACACCAGATATAACAAATAAAATTGGAGAATACGCAGAAATACAATCAGTCTCTCTATATATGTACATGTACATATATTCTATTAATGAAAAAGGTATGCTGGTCTTAAAAAATCTGATATCTGAATAATTCTTATGACATTTAACATTATCAGCATAAAAACAAACTGGTGCAGTTCCTATAAGTTTTAAAAATACATGGTCATGAGAGTGATGAACACAGTACAGGAGAAAAGACAAGCAATCTACTTCAATGGATGACAACTAGAAAGAAAGATTGTCCTTCACATCACCTCAGCCTAAACTTAAGATCAACCGAACTTAAGATAAAGGTCCATCTTCAGATTTTTAAGAAGGTTCTGCTTTGAGCATCCCTTTGCTGGACTTCAAATTCATATCTAGTTAGGATGTTGTATAGACATGTTCCGAAAAATTATCGAATTTCTCAAACACTTACGGTTATCTTCAGATCCATGCCCTTCTTTCTTCTACACTATTTGAACGTTGCTACCATTACATGACCATCATTATTTCACAAATACATTTTTATCCAAATAATAAAATTCAGGATCCAAGAAGTAGAAATCTACCCAAACTTAATTCTAATCATCATACACAACGCAAGTTCACAACTGACCCCAAAACACAGGCGCTTATGTCCATTTTTAGAACATATTGAACTAATGCATAAATGAATAGCACTTAAGTTTCATGGAAGCTAATTTTCTTTTAAAATAAGACTGTTCTTTCCTTATCATAAATTGTTTTCACTCCACCTTTTCTTCCACCTTAATAAATTATAATACATACATAAATAAAGAGAAATTGGTTCTCTAAGAGGCTCTTGTCTTTCTCTTGCTTATCCAGAAATAAGAGGTCCATACCCATGATAAATAAGGGGGTAACTAAACCCTCATAAAATCTGCCAAAATCAACAACATAAAGAGTGAAGCCAGTCATACAAACTCAGCAAACGTATATTCATTGAGGATCTTCGATTACACTGACCATTTAACAAACAATAAGACACACAAATAATGATTTAAGAAAAAATACCCAGTAAATACTGTGACAACAAGCAGAGAATCGATTCAGTGAAGAACGAAAATACAAAATCAAACAGAGAGCGAAGCATCAAAAACAAAATCACACAGAGATTACACAACAGAGAGAGAGGAAGAGATTTACTTGAGAACCATGGCTGCAAAATGTTGATGAGGTCGCCGCGGTAGGTTATTTTCTGGAGTTGCCGAAACGAAACCACTCTATCTGCCAAAGGGAAGAATATATTGCGTTGAAAATGGGCCTAGGGTTTCAAGTCCACCTGCTTTACATTTTCCTCTTTTTTTTTTCTTTTTTTTTTTTTTCCTTTCGGGCCGTGGTCATATTTTCTAAGATACAGTTGCCATCCTAAATTTGATGTTCTTAATAATAATAATAATAATAATAATAATAATATATTATTATTATTATTATTTATTTATTATTTATTTTTTTTAAATTGTTAGTGGCTTGTTACTCTTCCGTCCATGAAAATTGTGGCTCGTTGTTTTTTTGCCTAGATTCTAATAAAGGTTAGTGTGGCCCATCATGTGTGATTTTTTTTTTTTTTTTTATGAATAAAATGAAGAGTTTTGAGTGAATTTTGTGAGGCCGTGTGTGGTTTTTTAGTAGATATTGGTGGATAATAAAGATAAATATATATATATATATATATAAATCATGTGTGGAAAAAGGAAATAATTACAATTTTTTTGGACGCATCGAAAGAAAATAGCCACAATTTTTATGGATTGATGAAGTATTTTCTAATACAAACACAAAATTAATGAGAAAGTCGCTCACAGATAAAAAGAATTGATGACATGGATGGATGCCCACAAAATTGTTCATATTATTAGTTCATCTCTCTATGCTTGGGCTCAATTTTCCGGTGGATAGCCTCCAACATTTTCGTTAGATGGTCAATAGTTATGCATTTACTCGTGGAATATATGACTGCAGGCTACTTAGATCAAGTTTATCGGCAATCTCTACATGGGTCAGTCAACCTTAAACATTAAAAAAGAAAGAAAAGGATATAGTGTTTATAGGCGGTCCAAATAAGAAGACTTCCAACCTTGAGTCCTTTTTTAATCTCATAATGCCACATGTTAGTATTTAATTGGCTGGATAAATTTTATCCAGATATTGCCATATATAATATATTAAAAAAATTACACCAAAATTCATAATTTTTTTTCTCTCTATAAATACAGACCAAATTTCATATAGTTATTCACAGTCACAGATTAGAAATTCTTTTTTTTTCTTCAAATATCATAACATTTTTTTTACTACAATTTTGTAATATCTTAAATTTTCTTATTAAATTTAATTAGTTAAAATAAGTCTCCTATACGAATTTAGAAAATTTTCTAACTCTCTTAGGGGATTTGTAATAAAATAATATACTTGTACATTACAATACTCCTAAGCTAATTTCAAATAATTTCATGTGTAAATATTTCATAATTAATGCACTCTGTAGATATTTTATAAATAGATATACTCCCTTCATTCCGCTGAGCTTGACGAGTTTCATTATTTTATACCTTATATATAATCAAGAAATGCATCGAGTTCGGTGGGACGGAGGGAGTATAATATACATAAATACACACTTTGTATATGAATGGTTAAATATTTAATACTCCCTAATAGATAAAAATGCATATCTATTATAATACCTAGGCGAATATAATAAATGCATGTATAAATGAACGAGTTTTGCCTTGTCAAAAGCCTACCATTAATAGACCTAACACGTCTCCTTGTGAAAATAAAATAAGAATATAAGATTGGTGAATAGGTCTATAATTGATGACTACTTCAAGCTATCTTGATGACTAAGCTACAAAATGTTCCCTATAAATAGAGGGCTACGAAACCTCTTTCATTACCAGGGCCGGTCCGACCATGAGGCGGCTGAGGCAGCCGCCTCAGGCCACCGGAAAATTAAGGCCTCCGATTAAAAATTGATACGTATTGTATATATAAGTATAAACATTTGCGGATCAAATGCTAAATTGTTGGTTTGTCCAGTGGAAGCTCTATTTGCCTATGCAATTTTGCACCCATGTTCGAATCCTAACTAAAACAATACTTATATACTTATTTTTTCTTTCCTTTTTTTTTTACATACATTTTTTTTTTCTCTTTTTCCTCATCTTTCTTCTAAGGCCCATTTTTTTCCTGTCATGTTTATATCTACAAGGACTATTTTTCTCTTCCCTTCTTATATTATTACTTTCCTTTCTTCCTTTAGGGCCTATTTTTTTTCCCCTCATATCACTCTAAGGCCTATTTTTTTTTTCTTTCCTTTATATATATTTATGTTTTCCCTTCATTCCTGGGACCTATTTTTTCTTTCTTACCATGTTCACATAGGGAATATACTATTTTTATAGTTTACAAAAGAAGAAATATAAAATTTTCAACACTAAATAAAAAAGTCCTACTTTTTTCTATTTTTATAGATACACTAAGATTAGAGCCTTACATTTCTTCTATCAACACTTAATAGAAAATTGTACTTTATTATTTTGTTAAGAAAAAATATAAAATAAATTTTAATAGCAACATATATTTTTTCCCACTTATCATGTATCGCCTCGGGCCTAATTTTTCGTTGGACTGGCCCAGTTCATTACCACCCCTTTCAATCCGTATTCAATTGTGGTAGTAATAAGAGTGTTACGAAAATTAGTAAGGAGAATTTGTGGCTTTTGAGATCGAGAAATAAAAGTTTTCGTTACGCCTATAAATAAAGTTCATCTCGTTATGTATATTTTCCTAAAGCAATTTCATATTTTGAAATAAAATCTCTATAATTTTTTATATGTTTCTTCGATCATCCTTGTCTAAGAACTAGCCTGAAACGAGCCCTGATGGCTTTCGTCTGAATTGAAATCGTCACTAGCATCTTCATTAATATCTACCCTTAGACGAGTTGGTGCCATAGTTCGCATCCTAGCGACTCTCGTGGGTCTCGGTCCATTTTCTATTGGTGGTGTTGGTGTTGTAAGCATTTCTCAGAAGGTGGCATCTCTATCTGAACTCTTGCCCTAGATGGGCCTGCCTCAAAGTCGCCCTAGAAAGGCCTGCTCGAAACTTGGTGGTGTTAGTGTTGCAACCATATTTTTACCTACTGCATGGCCCATCTAGGGCAAGAGTTCAGACGGAGATGCCACCTCCATTTTCGAGCAGCGAGGAATGGTTGCAACACCAACACCACCGGTAGAAAATGGACCAAGACCCACCAGAGTCACCAGGATGAGAACTATGACACCAACTTGTCTAAGGGTAGATATTAATGAAGATGCTAGTGACGATTCCAATTCAGACAGGAGCCATCGGGGCTCCTTTCAAACTAGTTCTTAAACAAGGATGATCGAAAAAATATATAAAGAAAACGTAGAGATTTTATTTCAAGATATGAAATTGCCTTAGGAAAATATACATGAGGAGATGAACTTTATTTATAGGCGTAACGGAAGCCTTTATTTCTTTATACATCAACAACAACAACAACAAGCTCCACTTCTCCAGCTTCGTTTATTCCACTAGCTCTCTAATCCGTAAAACATTTTGAAATGAATTGCAGGGATGAGTACTAATTAATGTACTCAGCGAACTTATGCAGAAAATAATTATGACATTATTGCAATTTTTAAAATATTAGGACATTATTGCAAAAAACATTGTATACTGTTAGGACATTATTGCAAAATTTTAAACGCCGGGACACTATTACAAAAAGTTAAAACGTTAGGACAATAAGTGATAATAACCCTTTGTAGGTCCCGATAAATAGATATTGGTGTATGGGGGGGGGGATACACCAATTAGCCAATAGTTTTGACTTTTCAAAACAATTTGATCTTACTGAGTCGTCACTTCAGTTTATCAGAGCAGTTTAGTTTTTCCAGCTCAAACAGTGAACTGCTGAGCTTGCAAAACTAACCTGCGTGCGGAAGTTTGGTGGAAAGGTTGGCTAACAGGTTTCAAAGCAGTTTTAGAAAAGACTTCAGTTCATCAACGATTTATGCAAGACAGGTTGCAATGGTGCAGGTTGTGAACATGCAAACTGTGTAAATAAAGATGGAAGAATAAATAGCGAGAAAAACACGAGGAATTTTTATCGTGGTTCGGAGTAAACAGCTCCTACGTCCATGCCAGATCCCGTCGAATCTGTAATCCCTTAACTTGAGATTTTTCGCTCCTTTTAACACTGGTGGAGGTTCCAGTCCAAATTCAAGTCTCTCTTCAGACTGAATCTAACACGATTCTTGAGTCGTGTCTCTTCTAACTTTGCATACAAACTTACATACAATCTTACTAATGCTAAACAACTAGCACTAATAATCAAACTGGAAAGCTGTGAAAAACTATCACCGTTTGGAATACAAGTCTATCAACTACCCTGAATATCAACAGCGATGGTAGTGAGAGTGTGGATTGTGTTCTAGTAAGACAAATTCTAGAAAGAATAGAAATCTACAAAGATCAACACTTGGGAAAGCTCTAGTGATTTCGAGTGTTGATTGTGTGAATATTTAGCTTGAGATTTCTGCAGCGTTTCAGCTTGTAATTTGAGTTTCCCGTGCCTTCTTTCTGGAATGACTTGAGGTATTTATAGAGAAGCGTTTGAAATAGAGCCGTTGTATGTGTCAGGATATGCAGAACCGTACACTGACACAATTATAGACGATGAGTTGAGGACAGGTTCCTCAGCCACAGCTCAGGTTAGACTTTGCAGGTCAAGCTTCCTATACCTCGAGCTGTCTTCAGTCTTCTGTAATCTTCGCGAGAAATCTTCGAGTATGGTTAGAGCAGATTACATAGACATATTACATAAAGGAACATTATGACAGGTTTGAGTAGATTAGGTACAAGGTTGCACTACCAACCTTGACCTTTACATAGCAACCTGTCCGGGTTAAGCTTGACTGATCCAAACACGGAGACCAGTCTGTTCCACTTAAAATCTATTGTCTAAGTGTGGTTTCTAATAGCATTATCAAAACTTAGTTCAAAGGAAAAAGGTTCCCAACAATTTCCCCCTTTTTGATAATGCCGAAACCCACACTTTACATCTTGACTTAGAAGTTTTAATCTTCACACGAAAAGGTGATCAAGGTTTGATGTTCAGCTAGCTGCATGAGAAAAAGTGTTAGGAAATTTAAAGCATAACATGCAAAGGCCTGGACAATGAGATTTTGTCATCAGGAACAAAATATGATCATTTTTCATTTATAGTATCAACTGAATTGATGTACACAGATTACAGAGTTGATACAACAAATGAGTGAAAACGATCAAGTCACTTCCTCACAGTTTTGAATCTCTCTTCAGCGATCTTCTCGTTGCTTACAGATCCCATAGCTGCGTAGACGCTGTCACGGATCGACTTGTACTCATCACAGCCTGTGGTCTTGCAACCATACTGAGCTGCGATTCTTCTTATGAAAGTATTGATCCGGTCGATATCTGGAGTATCAGTGCCGCAGATAGTGGGAGGTTGGAAGGTCTCTATTTTAGGCGGTTTGATCGTGACCTTCGCCTCTGCAGCTTTCGCACGGACTCTTATGATGAATTCGCGGTCGGGGAAGGTTTGCATCCAGCTGTGGAAGGCAGATTTGGTATCACCAGTGTAGCGAGCATCAACCTGCAACCAGTAGTGGTGTAAGATGAACTGGTTCAGGAACTCATCCCACAAAGGCTGATCTTCCACTGGGAGCCAATCAGTTGGCTCTCTCTTGTCAGCTTGATCCTTGCAGCTTTCAAGACATTGGAAGCTTGCCACACGAGCTTTGTCCCTTGCTCTCTGTTTCCTCAGATCTTCGAGAAACAGCTTTTGCTTGCCTTCATTCTCGCATTCATCTGCGGTGTAGCCAGCTTCTGCCATCAATTGAATAAGAGAGGCTTCACCCTGTGCTCTTTCTTGCTCAGACAGCTTCTGGGCAGCAGGTTGAGAGATAGCTGTCACAGGCGGATTAGCTTCTGATTGAGTGATAGGAGGTTGGGTGACCTTTTTCTCCTTGCCTTTTGCTTTAGCAGCAGTGCGTTTGCCTTTCCCTTCCCCCTTTTCGGCATTATCAATCAAGTGCTGAACAGTGGTATTGAGGGATGCTTGCTCATTGGAGATTAAGGACAAGTCAGTGCTGATCTTCTCTTTAAACTGGAGGAGGGAGTTGATGTTCCCTTGCATCTCTTCTTCTTTCTTCAGAGAGCTGGATGAGGCTTGAGCGAGCTTTGAAGAGAAGCTGTTGACAAGCTGGTTGAGCTATTCAAACTTGTATCGCAGGTTGTCAACTGAGGATGCGTAGACGACCTTTAATTCGGATAGCTGGTTGGGAAGCAGCTTGTCCATTGCAGCTTTCACTCGCATGGAGATGAAGGTTTCAAGCTGGCTTGCCACTTCATCCTTGATAACCTGTGGCATCTCAGCCTTGATGTTTGACAGCATGGCAGATGCTGCTGTGTCCATAGCGTCAATTTTGTCCGCTATTTTCTGGTGTTCAGCAACCTCGGTGGCCTTCACCTTGGAAACTTCCTTAATGATGAATTTCTTCAAATTTGCTTGCACAACAGTGAGAGGAGTTCCTGCGGTTGCTGCTGAGTCGACCGGAACACGATCATGATCGGACAGTGCGTCTCCGCTGTTCTGGGATGGAGAAGGAATTGGACTGAAATCTTCATCCTCCAGAAACCTGTAATTGTAAGAGTCACGATCGTGAGAGTAGAAAGGTTTCAAGTCGACATTGAGTACCTTGGCCTCTCTCTTCATCCTAGAGAGGACGAACTTCTTGAAGCAGTCGCGAGCTTCAGGAATGGAAGCATAGCCAAAATACTTCCCAAGGTTGTGCTCTTCAATCTCTAGCTGTTCGATGGGGTGAATAAGGAAGATGGACTTCAAATCACAGTAAGATCTATCCTTCCCATCGAGCAGGGCACGTAGCTGAATTGCCAACTGCCTGGTCTCGGGAGTGAGATCAATGCCGGGAAAAGACTCCATGACAGTCTTCTCAGTGTCGATCTCGATGGAGTTGACCAACATGGCAGCTGCAGTCTTGATCGGATCTTCTTCTACATCATCATCATCGGATGATAGGATAAGATGGAGGTCAAGCTCTGGAGGCGAGCTGTGATGATGAGAAGCTTCACTGGACTGCTGGTGGATGATGATGGAGGTATCAAGATTTTCTTCCTCGACATCGGTGTCATCCTCCGGTTGAGATTCGCTGTGGCTTTGGCCAGCTAGCTCCGAAGCTGTTGACTGGAAGATATCACGAACATAGGGTATAGGTTTTGAAACCTGTGCTTCGAGAACTGTCTGTTCTGGGATGTCTTCAAGTGTTTGACGAGCAGGTTGGTGCTGAACTTCTATGGTAGCAAACTCCGTATGCAACCTGCGTGATATGGGAGTTGGAGATTTGATACGCACAGACTTGGCTGGTCTGTCAAGCTGCTTGCTAGGGGCGAGCTGCCTCTTTCTCCGAACGTCACGCTGCTCCGGAGGTACCCAAGCTGGGTTAGATCGACCCATGTCGTACAGGAACGACTTCACCACATCATCATTCTTGGCAAAGACGGTCATTGTTGGGGTTGTTGTATATAGCTAAAGCAAAAACGTGTTTTAGTATATATGACATGTATTCCACTGGTAACAATCACCTATCTGAATAAATATATTAATAAGAATAAGCCCTATATCTCATGTTTTAGAACACGTGGACGGCTCGGGTGTCAGGGAGATCACGCAGCGTTCGACAATAATTATGAGATATAAACAGTGTCACAGTCGAGATAGCTTGGGAAAACTATCGGTTTAGACTGCAACATAACGGTAGTGGCGGGTCTCAGTCGCTAGTTATGTTGGTACGGTGGAACGTATTGACAGGATCGAGTGAGATAAGGTTCTTCTGATACTGACCCTAGCAATAGGTGAAGAACTAGAGATCTCGGGATTTAGAGATATGATCTTAATCTCGATATGCTATTAGAGATATATGTGTTGTTCACTGTTACTTTGACTTGTATAGCTAAGGGTCTATCACAGCATCCCTGATGACTTGCATCTTGGGTAACATGAGGGCACATAGTATGTCTAATTAGTTATATCGAGACACCGTGTCTGTATTAGGTTGAGAGATATCCCCTCAGGGAGTTCACAAGGTTTATTATACCAAGTCATGCATGCTGATTAAGTTCAGGTATAATAATAAGGGGTGAACGGGTACTACTTGAGGAGAATAAGATGTTAATTAATTATGAGCAGTCAGAGGAGCTCTAATTAATTAATGGATATCGGAGTCATTAAACATGGGGATAACTCTAAATAAAGTATCAGCCCCAATCTACAAATTGGGACAGAGCGGTGATTCAGTTGTGATTCTTTAGTGAAATGCATCACAGCTCTAATGAAATTAATGTTCTGGGTTGATCATGGTTATTTCATTAGGTAAGGCTAAACTCTGTCTGGTACATAGATCCCTGGGGTGGCCCAAGAGCTCTTCAGGAAAGGAATTCAAGGTATTATTGAGGGATATCAGTTTTGAACTAAAAAGAGGCATTATGGGCTTGAGCCCATTAATGTGGCGCCTACTGTAGTGTAGGGGACGCCAGTTTCCTCTTTTAGTGTCCATCTGATCTCAATAATTGTACTCTGGTTAATTATATAATTATGGAATAAATTAATATCTAATTAATTAAGATTTATTCTTAATTAAGGAATTAGATAATTAATTTAATAATTATATATTATTTTCCTTATAATAATTAGGATTAATTCTAATTATATTTAATTAGAATTTGTTCCAGTAATTATTAACTAAACCGGGCTTTAATTAATTAAAGCCCGTGACTTAGTGGACAAGGAATAGGGGCGGCACTTCTCCTTATAAATAAGGAGGAGGAGATTCTCAAAACCTAAGTTTTGAGTGAGGAGAATCGGCGCCTATCATCAGCAGAGGGAGAGTTCCTGGTTCCAAAGTTCCTAGACGCCCACACAGTCGAAGAACTTCGAGGAAAGGGATCACACCTCAGTAATCTAGACCTGTAGATTACTCCGTCGGCACAGATCTGAGGTATAATATTCTGAACTCGATTATATGATTTAGTTGCATTTAAATTATCACATCCAATTCGAAGATCCTGTGGGAAAAAGGAATGCTTTCAAGCAGCAGTTCCAACAACTGGTATCAGAGCCACGGTTCTAGAATTGGCTCTGTGATAATTGGATTAAATGTATGTTCATGCATTCGAGTCAATTATGCTATAAACTGTGCATGCTGCTGTCCGGGAACAACGTGTGTTGTTTTTGATCCCGTTTTATTCGGTTTTTTCGTGTTGTTTTTCAAATCGGTGAGAAATAAGGTACCGATTAGAATAGGATTCGTTTTTCTGTAAATTTCTTTGTATTTGTCGATTTCTTGTAAATTCTATACGGTGGAGATCGAGTGAAGAAATTGAAGAACGAGGCACGAGAATCGAGGGAGACGGCGGCGACGACGCGCGTGGAAGCGCGTGTCACACACGCGCGTACACGGCAACGACGGCAGCAGCCGTTCAGCCGCGATCTCGGCGCTGCAGCTTCTTCGATCGATCAACATCGGAACCCTAGGGCTCAACGACGTCGATCGGAGGCTGAGGCAGTGCCGGGGCAAAGGCGGCGGCGGTCCGAGGAGGTGGAAGCAGCGGCGGCCAGAAACCCTAGGGTTTCTGGCTCGCACATGGCTACTCGAGCCTTGGGCTGGCTGCGTCGTGCACCTGGGCTCACGCCTGGGTGCTGGTCGATGCCGGGCGAACACGGACGGAAGTGGTGCAGAGACGGACGACTGGCGAGGCGATGACGGCGATCGGTGGCTGAGCGAACCAGCTAGGATTTCGCGAGCTTGATCGCGATCAGCGTCGAGTCTACAGCAGCAGCAACTCAGCACCGGCCCAGGTGCTGAGCGGAGGTGATGGCGGACAGCTGCGGGCGGAGGCGGACGACGGCGGCAGCGATAGGGTTTTTCGCTGCACGCACGCCGTCGAGGGCTTCTGCTCCGACTGCTGCGATTGCTCCAACTGCTGCGGCTGCTGCTGTGGTTTCTGGGCAGCTGCTGGACGGCGGACGATCGCGGCAGAGGTGGGGGCTGGATGTTGCAGCAGCCATGGCGACGGGCGGCGGCGAAATTTTTCCGCGCGCAGACTCGTCGTCTACTGCGGCTGTTCCGGCTGCTGCTGCACGCGGTGGCTCGACGCCGGGGCCCTCTTGGTGCGGGGAGGCTCGTCGAGCCAGTGGGAGCGGTCGGCAGCGGCAGTGGTTTATCGGCGAACGGGCTGCAGCGGCTGAAGTTCGAAGATGAAGATGAAGACGATGATGATGATGGTGATTGGGCCGGGATGCCGGGCTGGGCTCGGGCCGGGCTGCAATGGACGCAGCTGGCCCGTTTACCCAGCCCACGCGCGATCCGACCCGATCCGGCCCGTTTGACACGTACGATGACGGCGCGTGTGATGCACGCACGTATGTCGTCGTGACACGTGTCAGTGACGTGGCAAGCGAACGAGGGCTAAGGTTTTCCGAAACTTTAGTGTGATCGTTGACGGTTAGGTTTTCGTAACTTAATTCGTTTCCAAAAATCATTCGTCTCGTCTCATTTTGGAAATAGGGAATTCTGCGCCCTAATTCCATTTCGAGCTACTTGCTAATTATGGAAGGTGGACTTGAAGACCAAGTGAAGACTTTCCAAGACCGAAGCTTGTTTCGGATTTAATTAATTAAATTGTAATAGATAGGTTTTATCCTTCCCGGTCGGCAGCCTATTTATTTATTTAATTAATTATGCATGCTATGGATGGTTTAAATTACGCAATGAGATAAAAACATGTTTTGCATGTTATTGTTGCTTTTATTAAATGCGTAATAGAAACGAACATGCCTAAGGTGTCAATAGCATGGATTTATGATTTCAAAAGCGCATGTTTTATTACTTGCGCTTAGAAATCATGCGGTAGGACTTAATTGTCAACGTGCTTCGTATATCGCATAAAACCCTTTGAAAATAAAAAGACTAAGCGGTAAAATCAATTAGTTTTAATTAATTAATTGGGGACCTCCATATTTGGTTTTAGACGAAGTCAAGGATTAGAATCGGATAGACGTCCACCTACGTGGCCTACACGATATTGAACCCCTTGCCCGTATATTCGTCGGTAAAATTTCTCAATAACTTAGAATATTCTTTAGGAGAGTGGGAGTTGTACGAGTAAACGTCCACCCTACGTGGCTTACACGTACAGGCTCTAACTCGGTCCTTAGTGGAAATTTTAAGTGAGATAATCTAAGAGGGCATCTACAATACCGGCATAGTTCTCGTTTTCTATGCTATCTTGTAGATAAACTCGGTTAGGTGAATAATATGGTTAAAGCTTAGCTACTAATTGATGAATCCTCCCTACGAGGTCACTTCTCAAAATAGTAGGGTCCGGTTAAGGTACGGGTTATTATTTCTTTAGTTCACAAGGGTCCATGTGATGATAAGAGAAATAAACTGGCTCTAGAAGTCATGGTCGAAAATTTCATGCTTGCCTGGTCGCCCTACGTGACTCAAGTATAAAATTTTTGGGCTACTCGTTTGTTGGTTCAATGTTATTTATTCAAAGGGTTATAACATTGATAACATAAATTATTTTTATTAAATAAGTTGTTAACTGTCAACTTATGTTATTTGGTTTCAGCTATGTCTTTGTCCTCAATACGCAATAAAATAAATCGTTTGCTAAATTTCCCTAATGGAATTCCTGAGGATTTCCGTGAAAAGCTGCTAAGAACCTTGGCAAGAAAAGAAATGGAGTTAATGAGGTTTGTGGATTATTTCGATATGAAACGGTACCTCAAGGTGTTCACACATTTCTCTGTCACATACTTCTTAAATGGAGGAAAGATGGCGGGAAGAACGAGGTGTGAAATCTTGCTTTCTACTTTCCCTGATTGGTTTTTGGCCTTAAGGGAAGAAGTTGTTGGTGAAGTTCATCATGAGGATGTCTTTGCTTTATGTGAAGAATTACTCAAAATTGATGAAGTCAGGATCAACTTAATCCAAGAAGCAAGAAGGGAAAATCGACTCGATCAAGGGAAACCTCCCAATGAAGAAAAGGTTATGAGATACTCATCGACCTGGGATGAAAATGAATATACCATAAGTGACTATGTTCAGTCACAAAGGTATAGGAGGTTTCTTGATTTTGTTGATACAACCAGAGCTAAGGTTCAGTTAGCATGCGAACATAAACTTCCAGCCAAGAAAGTTTATGTAAGGCGGAATAAGAAACAAAAGATGGATGAAGGTATGTCTCTAAATGTAACATGGTGAAACATATTAGCATTGGTTTAGTCCTTTATTGGACGGATTGAACTGGTGGATACTAATTATGGTTTGTTACATATATTTCTTTGTAGGCGATGCCACAAAGGATGATGAGGCGGCTTCGAGTCCTGGCGTCAGCGAGCATTGATGGTAGATGCGGTTGCTGATTACTCGAAGACTTCTGTTTCTTTGTTTTATCTTTTGGTTTTGAGATAGATGTTTGGGATGATACATTACTTTACTGTTTTTCATTACATTGGTGCCAAGTTTTGGCGGTACATTTGTTTTGAATTGGTTTATGGATGATTTCAGTTTTAACATTTGTGTTAATTTGAGTTTAACACTGGTTGTTAAATGTTTTTCATTCATGTGTAGAAGTAATTATCTAGTAACATGGAATATCTCAAATATGATTAGATAAATGTAGTTGTTTCTTTGTTTCTCACCTCTTTTCTCATCTTGTTTTGAAACATTACTAAACTATGTCAAGTATCTATAATTCTACCTTACAATTTGAGTATAAATTGGCATTATGACCGATTTTAACTCAAGATTGGATATAAGGGATATTTGCGTGAATTGCAAATTAGTTGAATTAAGATTGGTGATAAGTTGGATTAGTAAAAGTTTCAATAAAAGATTAAAAGGATAAGGTGATAAAGATCGTTATTGAACGAATGTTCAAAAATGATAGGATCATTCAAGGAATTTCAATAAGTCAAGAAGTACAAGAATGAATAGTCACAAGTATTCTGCACAAGGTCATCTTTATTGAAGTGGGAGTGTTTTTTGAAATAGAACACTAAGTCGTTTTCATATACATCAAGAAATTAGGTTTCTTGGAAAATGTACATGAGGAAAGAAACGACCACATGGAAAGTTTATATGAGAAGGTTAAAGTAATTGATACGATCCATGTTAATTTGCAAGGTTCATTGTTGGATTTAGATTCATGATGAAAAGTGCAAAGGAAGAACAAAGTTGATATGGAAAATATAGAAAAAGTTTTCTATATTTCTATATTAACACTTTTTGTACCTCATAAGTTACAATCCAATATCTATTTAAAGTCAATGGCTTTTGGCAGGAAAATATTTGGATATAACGGTTATGTTGGATCAAATGTGTATCAATTAAGGACATTATTCTGAATGCTTGATAACTCTTGCGGAAATTCGAATAATAGGAGCATTTGTGGAATGACATGCATAAAATCAAGTTTTATGGAACGTGTCAATAAATGTTATAGTTCTCATGGTAATGAAGATGATAGGTGTGATTTTCTTGTACATTATGTGATGATATCACTAACTTTGGCAACATTGTGAGAGTATTATCAGACATAATGGTGGTGGTTATCCGGACAGTTTAAGACGCAGAATTTGAATAATGTAGGGTATATCCATAAGGATTGTATACATGATTCAAGTATTCTACGTAGGTTACTGTTCTGACTAGGTTATCGATATAAATTATATCGAAAAAGTGTCAGATATTTGCTATTGTTGCGTGCAAGGTAACAAATATAGTTCATTAATGAACACGGATAATCGGGGAGTGTGTTGGTAAATGAGGTAATCGACCTTAAATCTATGTGTTCACTTAGAAAAGGAGAACCATACCTTGGAGAATCTCGGAACAGTAAAATGTTTATGAGAGTTCTTTCATGACAAGCTAAATATGTAGTGGGAGCTACTAAAGCAGCTGTATGGTTGGAAACTTTACTTTGTGAAATGGTAGTAATCCTATCTTGCAAGAAATCTCACATGAGTTTTCAAGTGCAGAAGCAAGATCTATGGATTTGTCAACCTGGGAAAACATATAGGAGTACCGATTGGTTTATGTAACCATAAGGCGATATTGCGTGTATAAAGGAACATTAAAGCAGGAATGTGTATATGGCGGTTTATTCACTAAATTGAGTATGCCGGCACCTCGGAAGCACGTGGTGGGCATTGTCTTAGTGATCCTCCCACGGTAAAATCTTTCAGTATAAGTGGGAGAAGATGTGAAATACAGTGATGCCATATAGTTTCCGATAGACACATGGGTATACTAAAAGTTTTTACTTTAGTATAAGTGGGAGATTGTTGGGGTTGTTGTATATAGCTAAAGCAAAAACGTGTTTTAGTATATATGACATGTATTCCACTGGTAACAATCACCTATCTGAATAAATATATTAATAAGAATAAGCCCTATATCTCATGTTTTAGAACACGTGGACGGCTCGGGTGTCAGGGAGATCACGCAGCGTTCGACAATAATTATGAGATATAAACAGTGTCACAGTCGAGATAGCTTGGGAAAACTATCGGTTTAGACTGCAACATAACGGTAGTGGCGGGTCTCAGTCGCTAGTTATGTTGGTACGGTGGAACGTATTGACAGGATCGAGTGAGATAAGGTTCTTCTGATACTGACCCTAGCAATAGGTGAAGAACTAGAGATCTCGGGATTTAGAGATATGATCTTAATCTCGATATGCTATTAGAGATATATGTGTTGTTCACTGTTACTTTGACTTGTATAGCTAAGGGTCTATCGCAGCATCCCTGATGACTTGCATCTTGGGTAACATGAGGGCACATAGTATGTCTAATTAGTTATATCGAGACACCGTGTCCGTATTAGGTTGAGAGATATCCCCTCAGGGAGTTCACAAGGTTTATTATACCAAGTCATGCATGCTGATTAAGTTCAGGTATAATAATAAGGGGTGAACGGGTACTACTTGAGGAGAATAAGATGTTAATTAATTATGAGCAGTCAGAGGAGCTCTAATTAATTAATGGATATCGGAGTCATTAAACACGGGGATAACTCTAAATAAAGTATCAGCCCCAATCTACAAATTGGGACAGAGCGGTGATTCAGTTGTGATTCTTTAGTGGAATGCATCACAGCTCTAATGAAATTAATGTTCTGGGTTGATCATGGTTATTTCATTAGGTAAGGCTAAACTCTGTCTGGTACATAGATCCCTGGGGTGGCCCAAGAGCTCTTCAGGAAAGGAATTCAAGGTATTATTGAGGGATATCAGTTTTGGACTAAAAAGAGGCATTATGGGCTTGAGCCCATTAATGTGGCGCCTACTGTAGTGTAGGGGACGCCAGTTTCCTCTTTTAGTGTCCATCTGATCTCAATAATTGTACTCTGGTTAATTATATAATTATGGAATAAATTAATATCTAATTAATTAAGATTTATTCTTAATTAAGAAATTAGATAATTAATTTAATAATTATATATTATTTTCCTTATAATAATTAGGATTAATTCTAATTATATTTAATTAGAATTTGTTCCAGTAATTATTAACTAAACCGGGCTTTAATTAATTAAAGCCCGTGACTTAGTGGACAAGGAATAGGGGCGGCACTTCTCCTTATAAATAAGGAGGAGGAGATTCTCAAAACCTAAGTTTTGAGTGAGGAGAATCGGCGTCTATCATCAGCAGAGGGAGAGTTCCTGGTTCCAAAGTTCCTAGACGCCCACACAGTCGAAGAACTTCGAGGAAAGGGATCACACCTCAGTAATCTAGACCTGTAGATTACTCCGTCAGCACAGATCTGAGGTATAATATTCTGAACTCGATTATATGATTTAGTTGCATTTAAATTATCACATCCAATTCGAAGATCCTGTGGGAAAAAGGAATGCTTTCAAGCAGCAGTTCCAACAGTCATGTCGACACCAATTATTAGTTTGAGCTGCTTCTGGTCCTTAGGGACCTTTTCCTTGTTGAAATGAGTCATTCCACTCCAGTTGAGGTTGGGGTGGAGGCAGTGAATGAGATAGCATATCTTGGTGCCTGGGCGCAGATTCCTGGCAATACGGAAATCGGTCACCACGTCACCTTCATAGGTGATCAAGAGCTGCTTGACTTCTTCATTGAGGAGCTCGAGGAGAAATCGGGCCCAGTTCACGTTTAGACGCTGCACGATTGCAGTCATCACTCTAAACTTCGCTAGAGTGACAGCGTCGTGGTTACCAGAGTAACCAAGGAAAACTTTGTGAACGAAGTCAAAGAGGGCTCTGTACGCAGGTCTCAGCAGAGGGCGCGATAACCTCTTACCATCATACTCGGCTGCGGGCTGCATTAGAGCTTTCTGGTAAACTGCTTCCAGATCTGCATCCGGAACGTCCAAAATTAAACCCATTGGCTTGTGATACAGGATCTCCACAGTTCCTGAATCAGCGATGTCATAGGTTCGAGAGATGAGCGAGAGAATCAGAATGGGCTCGTCGGGCACACCAGGCAAAGGAAGATGGAATTGGGCAGAGTCGACATCTTCCGGGCAAAAATATAATAGATAGAACATCGCGACTTGCTGCGGAAGCCATAATTTTGGCTCATGAGTAATAATCTTGAAAAATCCGTCCGCTTCCTGGATGGCGGAGTACATCTCGTTCAAGCCCGCGTAATCATAGGTTGAGAGATTTGCTGCAGGCTCTGTGAGAATGTATGGCTGTAGACATTGAATCTTCTGTTCCGTTGTTTGTGGAAGAGTCTGAGACGTGGATTCTCCTGCCATTTCAAGAACGTATAAATGAGAACTGTTAATTTGAAATTTTGAGAGAAAGAGTTGCAGAAAAAAAATGGTGGAAGAATGCAGAAAATTGAATTGAGAACGACGATGCACAGTCATATGAATATATATAAAAGATAAAACGGGCGGTTGAGATTGAAGCAAATCAACCGTTCAACGGATGGGATTGAATCCCTAGAAATCCGTGAGATAGTGGGCGCGTGGGGTTGGTTGTGTATCCCACTCGCACTACCCTAACACTTAACCGTCGCCTCGCATTAAATGCGGATTTGATACTTTGCATGCGCTTTTTGACATACATGGAAAGTGAAGCAAGAATGTTAAGTACTATGTCAGAATATCCTTAACAAAGATTTCAATAAATAACAAGACACATGCTTCAATAAATGAAAATGATTGATAAGGTATATAATTGTTTAAGTGAAGCAAAAATATTTCATTGAAATTTGAACATTTGGAATAACTAAGGCATATCTTTGACATATATAAAATCATAATTCAAAAACATGGAGACTGATACAGGTCATCCATGACACTTCCCTATGCAAACTGTCTTTTTCACAGTTTCTTATCAAACAGGTTCCACTGTTTATGAGTTCACAGCTTTTATCTAGCTGGACTGTCCTCTGTCCTTTGTGAACTGCTCTTGTGCATCCTTTTCACCAATGTGAGCTTTGATGAATTCCCACAGCTTGGCGTTCTCAGTTTGCAATGCTGCAACCTTTTCATCAATGTACAGCTTGCTCTCCAGTTCCAGCATGTTAAGCCTTCGAGACATCTTAAGAAATTCCGCTTTGTAAAAGGATAACATCTGGTCTACTGCTGTGGAGCTGTTGAGAGAGGATGTAGGAGTTGCTGTGACAGGAGCTTGGGACTGAGCTTTGGACGGGAAACCTGGAGGGGTGCCTGGAAGGGACTGTTCGCCAGTAGGTTTCATTCCAACCTGTGGAGAGGCAGGTTGCGTTGTAGTCGCAGGTGGTGTGAGATCTGCCTCCACAAAGGTTGCTGCTGTAGATCGAGTGGTGCGCTTCTGAGAGGGCACAGATTGCAGATCCTCCAGCTTTCTCTTTCCTTTTCTGACTGACTCAACCTGGACACTGTTTTCTTCATCATCTTCACTGCTATCTTCTTCTTCAGCTACATCTACCTTTGAGTCACGCATTTCTGTGAGCAGAAGCTTGGCTGCACCTTTGGCCTTGTTGATCTTGTGAGGCAAGATGCCAAGAATCATGATCAACTGGTTGCAGGTGTGAGGAACAAGCTTGTCATCAGGAAATCCAGTGCAGACACGCCATACGCGATTTGTAAGCGTTCTCTGCAGAATGATAGAGAGCTTGGTGCCATGACGAAGTTGCATGTTGGCCTTGATCCTAGCAGGTAACTCTGCAGCTTCCTTGATGAACAGATTGACTAGTAACCTGGCCCAGTTAACATTTAACTGCTTCACCACAGCAGTGAGCATTTTAAACTTCGACAGAGTGATAGATTCGTTCGAGCCTAGGTAGGAGAAGAACACATTGTGAACGAACTCGAACAGAAATCTGTACTCGGACTTCAGGTCGTGGCGGTTGAAAGTTCTCTGATCATAGATTTTCTTGGGCTCAAACAGAGCTTGTTGATATACATCGTTGACGGATTCCATGGGCACATCATCAACCTTTGTGATAGCCCCTGTATCCGATAACCTGTAGGTTTGAAGGACGAGTGGAAGAAGATGACGCCTCTCTTCTTCGCTGTTGACGAGAAAAGTTGCCATTGCGGGGTCTCCGACCATTGATTCCAGAGAACACAGCAAGTAAGCAACATTTTCTGGTAGCGTCATTTATGGATGTTGAGTGATGATGTTGAAGAAACCATCACATTGGGTGATAGCCTCAATCATCTGATCCAAACCTCTGTATCCATATGAGTCTAGCACATCAACCTTCTCAAAGAAGATGAGAGGGGTTGCTTTCTTCACTTGAGCACTCAATGAATCTGCAGACATTTTGGAGAGAGAGAGTAAGGATTTTGAATTTCTAAGTTTATGAAGATGAAAGAACAAAAGTAATTTCTCAGAGAGAGTGAAAGAAGATTTGAAATGTGATTTCAAAGGATTTCAAGAAACGCGTAATGAAATCAAGAATTTTCTCTCTATTTATAGACTTCTCCAACGGTCAATAATATGATAGACATAAATTCCTTGTTTTTCGTGAAAAACTTTTCTAATTCTTAACAGTAATAGGATTTTAAAGAAAATAACATATATGACAGAATATATGTGAAGAGGAAATAATTTCAGCTAAGATTTAAATGGAGATTGATACGATATCTCCAGTTCCCCCTTAAAGGTTGACCGGTGATTGTTGACTTTCAACGCAGTTTGTGGATTCAAGCTGCGTGTCACCTAACTGGTTCTCGTGAGCTGCAGTTTTCAAGTCTGTCTGTCTTTGGTTGTTCTGTACTAGCGAACTGCCTTTTTGTTAGTCTGCAGTTTTCAAGTCAGTCTGCTCTTGGCTGACCTGTGCTAGTGAACTGCTGCCATTCTCTGACTTAGGCTGTGTATCCATTCTGAGCATTCCAAGCTTTCCACACAACATTTTGAATCTCTCCTCCATGAGAGGTTTTGTTAGAATATCGGCTCTTTGGATGTCAGTATGAATTTTCTCAACTGTTATATCTTGTTTTTCCACGTGATCTCTTATGAAGTGATGCCTTATATCAATATGCTTGCATCTGGTGTGGTAGACAGGATTCACAGTGAGAGCTATGGCGCTTGTGCTGTCACAAAAGATAGGTACTTTTCGAACAGTGACATCATAATCTTTGAGTTGTTGTTTCAACCAAAGCATCTGTGCGCAACAGGTTGCTGTTGCCATGTACTCAGCTTCTGTTGTTGAAGTAGCAACTGAAGTTTGCTTCTTTGAAAACCAAGAGATTAACTTGCTTCCAAGAAACTGACAGGTCCCTGATGTGGACTTTCTATCCAGTTTGCATCCTCCATAATCTGCATCTGCATAGCCAGTTAGTTCAAAATTATCATCACAAGGGTACCATAAACCGAAGTTTGCAGTTCCCTTGACATATCTAAGAATTTTCTTGGCTGCTTCTAGATGCGAATCCTTTGGATTAGCTTGATACCGAGCACATATTCCAACTGCAAAAGAAATGTCAGGTCGACTTGCAGTAATATAAAGTAAAGAACCAATAATTCCCCTGTACAAGGTTATGCTGGCAGGTTTTCCTTCAGAATCTGGATCCATCTTGCCATTTGCAATCATTGGAATCTTTAGAGGTCTGCTATCTTGGACACCAAATTTGGTTGCCAGCTCTTAGCATATTTGGATTGACAAATAAAGATACCATCCTCAGATTGCTTGACTTGAAGGCCGAGGAAGAAGTTCATCTCCCCCATCATGGACATTTTGTACTCACACTTCATGAGTTCTCCAAACCTGTCACATAGAAATTTTGACCTAGATCCAAAGATAATGTCATCAACATAAATTTGTACAAGAAGAATATCATCCTTGTACTTGAAAGTAAATAAAGTTCTGTCGACTGATCTTCTTTTAAAACTAGAATGCAGTAGGAATGTAGACAACGTTTCATACCAAGCTCTGGGAGCTTGTTTCAAACCATATACTGCTTTGTGCAGTTTGTAAACTTTCTCTGGACCTGCTTCCTCGAAACCTGGAGGTTGTTCAACGTAAACTTCTTCTCCAAGAATTCCGTTGAGGAAAGCACTCTTTACGTCCATTTGATAGACTTTGAATCTCTGATGAGCTGCATATGCTAGAAACAACCTAATTGCTTCTAGTCTTGCCACTGGTGCGTAGGTCTCATCATAGTCTATTCCCTCTTATTGACAGTAACCTTTGGCAACTAATCTTGCTTTATTTCTGATTACTTCAGCATTCTCATCTTTCTTGTTTCTGAATACCCATTTTACATCAATCACTCCTTGATGTGTAGGACGATCAACTAGTGACCATACTTCATTTCTTTTAAACTCATTTAGTTCCTCTTGCATGGCTGTAACCCAGTCGTGGTCGACAAGAGCTTCTTCAATAGTTTTGGGTTCAGAGTAGGATAGATAACAGCTTAGTAGACAGCTTTCACCTATCTGTCTCCTTGTCTTCACACCTGCCCTTAGGTTCCCAACAATGAGATCTTCAGGATGAGCATCAACCCATTTTCTTCGACGAGAGATTTCTTCTTCTGTGAGAATTGGTTCAGGGTCTGGTATGGGATCTTCAAACTCAGGTAGAGGTTGAAGAGTGAAGGGGTTAAGCTGTTGAAGTTGTTCAGCAAGCTGATCCACTGACAGTTCTGCATTGTCTGCAGGTTCTATTGGAGTTTCTGGATCAGTTGAAAAGGAGCTGGTTGGAGGAGCTTCGGTTCCCCCTTGGTTCATTCCCCCTTGCTGAATGGGTGGATTTTGTGAATTAGAATCTTGTACAGGCTGAGCTTCTTCTTCTTCCAAGTCGGTTGGACTCCATATTAGTATTTCATCTCGAAACTGCGTGTTGGAGCTTGTTTGATTTTGACTTGCACCTGTACTTTCATCCGGTTGGGTCTCCCTGTACTCACAGATAGATTCATCAAAAACAACATGTGGGGTTACTTCCACAATATGAGTTTTCTTGTTAAAAACTCTGAAAGCTTTACTGATCTCTGAATATCCTAAAAATATTCCTGGATCTGCTTTGCTATCAAAAGTTTTCAACTGTGATTTCCCATTGTTATGAATGTAACACACACAGCCAAAAGATTTAAGATATTTAAATCGAGGTCTCTTATCCTTCCACAACTCGTATGGAGTCTTTCCATGTCTTGTATGAATGACTGATCTGTTCTGAGTGTAGCAAGCTGTGTTGATTGCCTCCGCCCAAAACTTCTTTGGAAGATTGGTTTCATTCAGCATTGTGCGAGCTGCTTCCTTTAGAGATCTGTTGCGTCGTTCAACAACACCATTCTGTTGAGGTGTGCGAGCTGCTGAAGTTTGATGAGTAATTCCACTTTTGGTGCAATATGATTCAATCATATGATTAAGAAATTTTGTTCCGTGATCGGATCTGATTGAAATCACACTTTTGTTCTTCATATTTGATAGTTTGGTGAGTAGTGCAGGTAGCTCCACTAGTGTCTCCTTCTTCTTATGTAAGAAAATAACCCAAGTATATCGTGAGTAATCATCAACAATAACGAGAGTATACTTTTTACCATTAATGCTTCTAGGAGTTATTGGACCGAATAGATCCAAGTGGAGTAATTCCAAGATTCTACCATTGTTGTGAGCTGCAATGCTTGGGAATGATGATCTGATCTGTTTTCCAGCTTGACAGGCCTCACACACATGATCTTTGTAGTAGACTTGATCTGGAAGGTCATCTGCGAGCTTCTTGCGAGCAAGTTTGTTGATGGCTTTGAAGTTTAAGTGACACAGTCTCTTGTGTCATAGCCAGCTTACTTCAGGTGCAGATTTGGTGACCAGACAGGTTTCTTTTTCATCTGACCATTGTACGATGTACAAGTTATCCTGCAAAATACCGGTAAGAAGAATTTCTTCTCCTTCCTTGTTCTTTATAGCACACTTGTTAGCAGAAAACTCTACTCTTTTTCCGTTAGAGCAGAACTGGCTTACAGAAAAGAGATTATGATTTAAACCTTCAACATAAGTGACATTAGATATTGTTGTTTTACCAACAATTAGATTACCGTAGCCTCTTGTTTTCCCTTTAGAGTCTCCTCCAAAAGCAACTAGAGGTCCATCACATTCAATGAAGTTTGTAAGCAAGCTTTTGTCGCAGGTCATATGCTTTGTGCAGCCGCTGTCAATGATCCAGATCGCGCCGTGAGCTGCTCGCTTCCTCCTTTGAGTTTTCCCATCCTGCAATTAGACAGATTTAGCAACCCACATGAATTTGGGTGCTTTGTTAGCAGGTTGAGTTTTAACAACTTGGTTTCCAAGCTTCTTCTTTTGGAAACTCCTGTTGACTCGTGGCTTGGTCCGTTGCACATTTGAGTAGATTCCATTTGAGTATGCAGTTTGCAGTTGGTAATGAGCAGGTTGATAATGTTCATTTCGATAGCACTGCTCCATATATCCACATCTGCATCGATCATTTACAAATCCACTTCCGTGTGGAAATTGATAGTGCATACTTGATAGCTCAGGATATTGGTACCATTGATGGTTGTGCCAATAACCTTCATTGTCAAGTCTCTGTTGGTTTGACCACTGCTCATAGTAGTTTCGTTGTGGTCGAGCAGTTTTCGGTTGAGAAACTTGTTTTCCTTTGTTAGCAGTTTGAACTTTTCTTTGAGTAGGTTGGCTTCATTTTTGATAAGCAGGTTGACCATGCAGTTTCCTAGGTCGCACAACCTTTTGCTGTTCTACTGGCGGTCTCAGCTGCTGTTTCCTGATGGGTTTTCCATGCTCTTTTATCAGGATTGCTTAAGGTTGCCGGGCTGGATTCTTCAATTTGATTTGTTTATCTAGCAGAGTGTGATGAGCTTTGCCTTCAGCCAATCCTTTTTCTTTTACAAACAGGACCTTCTCTTTATCCTTGACTCCGCTGGTTTGACCATGGAATCCGATGCCAAACTTTATCTGAGCAGGTCTCTGGGCAGCTTGCAAGACTTCAAGCTTTTCGCCATTTTTGTTCATTCTCATTAGGACTTGTTGAAGCTTGAGCTCTTTCTGCAGCAGCTTTTCATGCTCATTTGAGAGATCTATGAGTTGGCCATTCAGTTTGTTTATCTCATTGTCCCTCTTGATAAGCATTTCCTTAAGGTTTTCTTCCCTTAAAGCTGACTGACCCATTTGGACTTTTAGGGTCTCTATCTCCCTTTCTTTTGCTTCATCATAGAGAGTGAAGTCTTCATTCATAGCAGCTTTGAGTTTCAAGTTTTCACCCTCCAGCTTGGATCCTTCTATGACCACTTGCTTAAACATTTCTGAGAGCTTCTTGTAGTCATCAAGCTGTTGTTGAAACTCTTCATATGTTGGCATTTCAGGTATTTCAATACCTGCATGTTCAGAGTTAGCTGAATATGAAAAAGAAGTTTTAGTATCAACCTTGTTTTGAACAAGATTGTGGTCTTTTCCCATGAAGCATTCCTCATATTCAAATTCCTCGTCAGCTAATCGACATTCCTTCTCATCCAATTTATCATCATCTTCGTCGGAGGAGGTTGAGTCTGATAATGTGGCAATAGCTTTGGCCTCTTCCTCGGCTGCGATCATGGCATTGCGCTGCTCTTTAAGCTTTTGATCTCTTTTTGCGCGGAGCTCTTCGCGTTCAGCCTTTGATAAGTCTGGGCAGTCTGACTTATAGTGATCTGGTCTGCCACATTCAAAACAACCACCCGTGGGAGTGCTAGAAGAATTGAATTTAGAGGGTTTTGATATACCTTCACCTTTCTTGTCGGAAGAAGATGTGGTTTGATTTCTCTTGAAATCTTTGTGATATTTGCGGAATTTGTTGAAGCGTTTTTCAAGCTTTTCATTCCTTCTAACCATAAGTGCATAGTCCTTCAACAATTTTTCCATTTTAGAGCATAGATCTTTTGGGATTGCTCTTTCTTCTGTAATTGATGCAGCTTTGAATGCAGCATCTTTTTCTTTCTTTTCGGGCTCGGTCTTCTTGCTTGAAGACGTTTGTTATGACCCGTGCAGTCTGATCATTTCAAACTCATTCCCGATGAGCAGATCAAACAGTTGCTCGGTTGACAGGTTGCTGATGTCCGACCTGCCGCGGTGCATGGCACTGTACACATGCCAGCTTGCTGGAAGAGATTGGATGACTTTGAGATTGAGTTCGCGTTGTGTGTATTTATCCTTCTTGAGAGCTGCGATCTCCAAAGTGATCATTGTGAATCTGTTTTTGAGCTGGTTAATGGTTTCCATTGGCTGCATTTTGAATTCTTCAAATTTACTGCATGCCACTGACAGCTTGTTTTCCAACATCTCTGTTGATCCAAGACTTATTGCTTTTAAGGTGTCCCACATCTCCTTAGCAGTTCCAAGATTTCTTATCTTGGCCAGGTGGACGCCCTTAACTATGCTCGAGATTAATCCTTTAGCGAAGCTGTCAAGTCCAGCTTCCTTTCTTTCCTCAGTTGTGTATTTTCTGGGATCTTTGATCTTTGGCACATACGTTGCTTCAGAAGCTTTATCTCCAGATATATCGGTTTCGTAGGGTTCATAGATTGGTGTTGGACCATTCTCGATAACATCCCACATCAGCACATGATGAGCTTGGAGGCACATCTTTATTCGAAAACTCCAGTCTTCATATCCCTATATAGAAAAATCTTCACAGACACGGAGAAGTGAAGCTTCCATATTGACAGTTTATATATGCGCAGTTTGCAGATACATAGATCTAGTTCAATTTGACACTTAAGCACAAAAAGCTTCTAGTATACAGAAGCAGTGGTCAAAAGAACCACCGCTCTGATACCACTTGTAGGTCCCGATAAATAGATATTGGTGTATGGGGGGGGATACACCAATTAGCCAACAGTTTTGACTTTTCAAAACAATTTGATCTTACTGAGTCGTCACTTCAGTTTATCAGAGCAGTTTAGTTTTTCCAGCTCAAACAGTGAACTGCTGAGCTTGCAAAACTAACCTGCGTGCGGAAGTTTGGTGGAAAGGTTGGCTAACAGTTTTCAAAGCAGTTTTAGAAAAGACTTCAGTTCATCAACGATTTATGCAAGACAGGTTGCAATGGTGCAGGTTGTGAACATGCAAACTGTGTAAATAAA
This sequence comes from Mentha longifolia, assembly GCA_001642375.2. Classification (NCBI taxonomy): domain Eukaryota; kingdom Viridiplantae; phylum Streptophyta; class Magnoliopsida; order Lamiales; family Lamiaceae; genus Mentha; species Mentha longifolia. The sequence goes on from CM038112.1 coordinate 27,847,275, forward strand.
GATGGAAGAATAAATAGCGAGAAAAACACGAGGAATTTTTATCGTGGTTCGGAGTAAACAGCTCCTACGTCCACGCCAGATCCCGTCGAATCTGTAATCCCTTAACTTGAGATTTTTCGCTCCTTTTAACACTGGTGGAGGTTCCAGTCCAAATTCAAGTCTCTCTTCAGACTGAATCTAGCACGATTCTTGAGTCGTGTCTCTTCTAACTTTACATACAAACTTACATACAATCTTACTAATGCTAAACAACTAGCACTAATAATCAAACTGGAAAGCTGTGAAAAGCTATCACCGTTTGGAATACAACTCTATCAACTACCCTGAATATCAACAGTGATGGTAGTGAGAGTGTGGATTGTGTTCTAGTAAGACAGATTCTAGAAAGAATAGAAATCTACAAAGATCAACACTTGGGAAAGCTCTAGTGATTTCGAGTGTTGATTGTGTGAATATTTAGCTTGAGATTTCTGCAGCGTTTCAGCTTGTAATTTGAGTTTCCCGTGCCTTCTTTCTGGAATGACTTGAGGTATTTATAGAGAAGCATTTGAAATAGAGCCGTTGTATGTGTCAGGATATGCAGAACCGTACACTGACACAATTATAGACGATGAGTTGAGGACAGGTTCCTCAGCCACAGCTCAGGTTGGACTTTGCAGGTCAAGCTTCCTATACCTCGAGCTGTCTTCAGTCTTCTGTAATCTTCGCGAGAAATCTTTGAGTATGGTTAGAGTAGATTACATAGACATATTACATAAATGAACATTATGACAGGTTTGAGTAGATTAGGTACAAGGTTGCACTACCAATCTTGACCTTTACATAGCAACCTGTCCGGGTTAAGCTTGACTGATCCAAACACGGAGACCAGTCTGTTCCACTTAAAATCTATTGTCTAAGTGTGGTTTCTAATAGCATTATCAAAACTTAGTTCAAAGGAAAAAGGTTCCCAACACCCTTGTTCATTTATATAACCCTATTGTCTACAAAGAAATTGTGTAGCTCGGTTTGTTTCGTTGAAGAGTCAAAAAACTCTTGTTGCTTTCAACTGACGCATGCAAAAAGCTTGCAAAGCATTCACATGCATTTGTCTGACAACTTGATAGGCTAGCATTATTTTTTACCATACTTTTTCTTTACCCATCTAATAATTCATTTATTCATATTTATTTGTCCATATGCTTTCACACTCATATGCATATGTCTATCCTTTTGCCAACATCACTTCTATTTTATGGAAAGAGATTCAAATTTCTATATATATTATTATTCTTCTAACATTGCAATTTATATCACTTGTCATTGTTTTGTATCATATCTTCTTCATAGTTTTCAAACACTCATAAACAACATCAAACTCAAAATTTTACAACGGTTCGAGTTCCACATTGATTCTAACTTCATTGAATTTGATGACTGGGAAGAACGCATTGCTGATCAAAATAAACATGTTGATCGCATCATCGAAGATATAGTCTTTCGTATTCCAATTATATCCATTCAACCTCTATATCACTGATCACTTAACTAATTAAGCTACCCACAAGTGTATGGACTATCATAGTATAGAGTAAGCAAGGTCATTTCCACGGAGACTAAATCGATAGAAAAACATAAGTACCGTTACTAAATTCATTAGATTTATCTAACCTAACAATTTTTAGTTGGTTTTTGATTTACTTCTTAAGCAAAATAATATAAAAAAAACAAGAATAAGAACCAAGACAAGCAAATGCAATTAAAAAGGTGGAAACAAATAGGGAGAAAGCTATCTTAGGAATATATCAAGCATCATTGAGTTTGTAGTTGAAATGACAATGATCTCACAACTTATGTTTTAGTTAATCTTACCTAGGTTGATCGCGAATTAGACTTAGCCCCCTCCCGGGTGACTAACTCCTTTGATTAAGAGTTAGTTATATTGTGTCCAATAAGAATCTAACCTATAACTCCACAAAGCTCCCAAGATCATATACCCTCACAAAGACTCTCAACCTTCCGGTTTATTGAACCTTTATGCCTAGTGATCAATTTCTATTATCGAATCTCATCTCCCAATTATTGATTCAATAAAATAAACAAGCATAATTAGTATCTAAATATGCAAGCAATGAAAGCCATGATCACTATGAGAAAGAAATAACTAAATCATAAATTGCTAAAAATAAGGTCAATTCATTACAAACCCACTACAATTCCCAAGATATAGAAATTTAGCTACACATAATCATATCTAGCATAATTCCTAAATCAATAGAAAACATAGAACAAAAACTAGAGAAAAGAGAAGTTGAGAAATCAAATCCTATTTCCAAGTCTTGATCCTTGCTCCTTGATGCTTCCCTTCCAAGTGTTTCCAATGGGTATGAATTTCTCTCTCTAAAATTAGGTGGAAAATGGATGGAAAATGGTGTAGAGATTTGGTGTGTGAAATGGGTGTAGTGTGTGTAGGTAGATTGGGATGAAAGATAAGATAGGAATTTGGATCAAGAAATGGTATTTATATGTTCATGTGAGATGGGGTTTATTTCATAATTTAGGCAAGATAGAAATGAGGGTGAGAGTGTAATAACCCGGGAGAATGGGGAGAAAAACAAGAAAATTCGGAAGAAGGTTGGGACGGCGCGGGCGCGTGGGAGGTCGCATGGCTCAGACCATCGCTTGAATGGGCACGCGCGACCCGGGGTTCTTTCTGAAGTGAGCGCTCGTTGGCTCGCTCTCGAGCCCGCTCTCTCACTTCAGAGCCGACTCTTCTTTGCTTCTCCGCTTCATTTTCCCTCGTTCGAGCTCCGATTTGATTGTCATCTTTTCTTACGGACTCCTCTCGCTCCGAGCATCGACATACGATCATCCTTATTGCCTCATTTCTGCTCATTTTTCCTACAAAATGCTAGAAAACACCAAGAAGCAACTATTTCGACAAATAAAGAAAATCACATGCAATGAGGTATAAACGAACAACAAATTCACCTAAAAACCATTAACTTATATCCTAAATTGACAAGTAAAATCCATGTTTGTCAACCACACTTATAGAGCAACTAGATGGTGTATTGAATGTATACGTAAGAAGGGTCACGAGAGTATGTACTAACAATACTTTGCTCCTGATCGCATCTACATTCTAGAATCTTTTTGTAGAAGGATTCGCATGCAAAAGTCATTATTCAAACATATAATGAACAAGGTCGTCGCTGCAGATGATTTGTGATGCTATCAGTCATTTAGGCATATCTTCGATTCAAAAATGTACTATAGATATGAGGTTGTTGGCCTATGAAATGGGAGCAGACTTGCATGATGGGTACCTGCGGATGAGTGATGCAGTCATAAGAAAATCACTTATCAAATTTGTTGAGGGTGGTGTCCTTTCTAATTGCGGCGATGAGTACTTATAAAGCCAAGTGAAGAAGAAATGAGATATCTTTTGCATGATGCTGGACAGTGTCGAATGTATGCCTTGATAATGAAAAAATTGCCCTAAAGCATGGGCGGAGCAATATGGAGGAAGAAAGGGTAAGTCAACGATCATCTTGGAAGCCATTGCTTCGCAAGACTCGTGGATGTGACATGCATTTTTTGAAATTCCAAGTTCAAGAAATTATATCACTATACTAGAACAATCTCATATTTTTAATGTCTTATAAGGTCGTGCTCCAAAGGTTAGTTATGTTGTGAATGGTCAGGAAAGAAATATGGTATATTATCTCACCGATGGAATATATCCTTTATTGGCAGCATTTGTCAAATCTATTATTTCTCCATAAATTCAGAAGCATAAATTGTTTGCTCAACATCAAAAGCTGCCCGAAAATATGTTGAACGGGCATTTGACGTTCTATAAGCTTGTTTCTCTTTTATCAAATGTCCATGTCTTATGATGACAAAAATAATGATTGTGTGCATCATCATGCACAATATGATAGTGGAAGATGAAATAAACACTATCTAAACTATCATGATTCAAGAGGATTTATGAAAAATCGACTACTCAAAATAGTAGACAAAATAAAGCTATATAAGAAACTGATGATAATACATACTCCCCCCATCTCTTCTTAAATGACCCCTTTTTTTCGGCACGAGTTTTAAGGAGAAAGGGTTTAAAGTATAAAGTGTATTGTATTTAAGGAGAGCGTGTGGTTTATGTATTTAGACATTTTTAAAACTAGAGCATTATATATGCATAAAAACATATTGATGTCTGATCTTAAATGAAAGATCGTATCAAGATCTTTAATTTGGTATAAAAATATAAAAAATGAAAATCAAACGAGCAAGTTATGATAATATAAAACTTTAAAACTTAAATTATATTGGGATACGTGCTGAGAGGTGTGAATAATAAGATTTAACTATGGAATGTTAAGTGTAATAAGAGATTTACTAATTGTACTCTTATGTGGGTAATTATTTCTTTATATGGAAATGGGTCATTTATGGTGAGACGGCCTAAAAAAGAAAGTGGGTCATTTAGGAAGAGACGGAGGGAGTATAATCACTACTAGAAAAATGCATGTAGATAACTATTAAAAACCGTTATCTATGTGCGTTGAAAACTGTTATATATACTGATGTTATGTATAATACCCACAATTGATAACGATTTTAAACTGTTATCTATAGCAAAACATACATAACGGCTATAAACCGTTATGTATATAATTTTAGAACCGCTATGTATATATGTGTATAAATAGTGGTTTTTATGAAACTGTTATGTATGTATGTTTTTAACTGTTATGTATGACTAGGCATAGATAACGGTTTTGTTGAGTGGCCTGTTATCTATACTTATTGTAAAATCTAAAATTATTTTTTGCTGATTTATGTAGTTTTTTTAATTTGTAAATTACCTGCTTTCATTTCATAAAAAAATAAACATTAAAAATTAATAATTTCAAACATACTATATTTCATTATCCAAAATAGCCAATATGTCACAAAGTTTAATAGTGTCATACATAAAAGTGATCCAATCTAATCTACAACTAAATTAAAACTACCATCGTATTCAAAATTACAAAATCATCACCAAAGGAAATTAATACTAGCTACAACACTCAAAATGTAGCTTCTCCTTCCAACTCTTTGAGAATGGCAACAACTTTCAACAAGGAATTCATGAACCTAATTATGAAAAATCAATCTTTAAGCATCGCATCAAATCATCAATCAGTAGAATACCTAATAAAAAAAACTAATAGAGAGAAATAAGAGTATTTTCGCTGTCCTCAATAAATAGAAGAAAATGAAAAAAGTACGAATCGAATACCTTTTATTGAATATGGTCAATTACACAACCAGCTCATTCCTCACGAACCTCATCAATTTGTGCTTCAGTGTATGGATCTTCCTTAAACTATGCAAATAAATACATTTTTTTTTATGATCAATAGTTGATACTTTAGATATTTGTGACACACAAGATTAGCCATCCAGATATATTTTAAGAATAGAAAAGGGAGATATGAAACTAGAGAATGACTCTTGAAAAATGAACTACAAGATTGTTTTTTGGATGAAACCAAAACCCACCATATAACATCTTCCACAGTCTCAATTATATTAAAACCCTCCTCTAAACTCAACAAATAACACATTTGATAGTATGAAAGAAATAAAAACCCTTGTAACGGAGGAAGAAGAAGAAGTGTTTAATTTACAGATGATTAAAGTTCATATCACCCTAAACTTAACCCCATTCTCAACACAACCTTTGTTCTACTTAATCACAAGAGATTTATTGAAACTTCACAGAAAAAAGTTATGTTCATTCACTTAAATTATAGACTACTTAGGAATTTCAATAGTTACAGATTCCATTGAGGAAAACTGCACCAAATCCAAACATAAACCACTACTAAAATATGAAATTCTCAAGCTTTCAAATGCCCACGAGCCCCCAAGGAATAATTATCATTTTTAACAAATGTATAGATCCAAATGCATCACACCAAAACCAACAGTTGTTGTTCATACTCGCAATAACGTGAAAAAATGAGACAATGTCAAAAAAGTTAATTAATAAAGACAATTCGCACTGTAATTAGTAACGTCGTTTTAGCTTTAGTAAGTACCGCGCGAGTTTATGGTTTTAATTATTAAAAAAAAACACCCAAATCCTTCCATTCCACAAGCTTCCGGTTGAAAAATACCATCGTGATTTCAAATTTAGCGGGAAAAATTAACAATTGTAGAACCTTTAACCTTTTGCCCCAACTTTAGCACAAAATCCCCAATGAAACACCACAAATGGCAAAATCAAAATCTAGAAATAACTTACGTTTAAGGAAGTTAGAATGAGGTAGCGAGCAAGGCTAGCGTATGCCGATGACGATGCGCCGCCCATGGAGGATGCGGTGGAGTCAGGAATCGCGATGGAGCAGGGAGCTGAGGAGATGGAGTTGATGAGATTAGAGCAAATTGAAAGAGTGAGGGGAAATTTCCAGGGTTTTTTTTTTTCAATTTTTTAAAATTTTGAATTCAATTTAACATTTTTTTAATATTCTTTAAATAGATAGATAAGGGTTTTATTTAGCACCGTTATGTATCAAGTGCTATAGACATAGCGATTTTATGAGAAGTGATATCTATTATAAATGTAACACTCACATAGATAACATTTTTACTTGAAACCGTTATGTATACTAAAGACACGCACATACATAACGGTTCTATTTAAAAACCGTTATCTATGTTGTGTTATCTATGTAGAAATTTGTAGTAGTGAATTAAATTGTTATTAAAAATTATAATTAAATATATAATACTCCATCTATTCTGATTATAAGTAGATAACTTTTTTGTAGCACGGAAATTAAGACCGAGATGATTAGTGATGAGTTATATGAATTATACTCACTATTAATGATTTGTAATTAATATTAAGTTTTTTAGGAAAAAAATTGGAAATCAGTATTTAGTGATTTATAATTATGATTTACTATGTTATTCTGATATAATCAGTTTTTTTTGGCAAAAATGCAATTAAATACACCAACTATGTTTGACATTCCGGTTTAATCACGAACTTTCGATTTTTTTTGTAAATTCACAAACTTTGACCTGTGTTCATTTTTTCCACCGATCATGTTTTCCGTCTAATACGTGGCAATCCAAAGTGACATGTCAATATATGTGGTAATTTTTGCCCGCGTTGAAGAGCTCTTCGTGCTTCGTCTCGTGGTAAACGTTGGGGTGGGCCAGTGGCGGAGCCAGAGGGGATCATGGGGGTGCAGCTGCACCCCCAATTTTTTTAAAAAATATTAGTTATATATATACAGTCACCTAAAAATTATAATAAATGTTTGGTGCAGTGGTTATTCTTATGGGAAACCAACCCCTTGATCAAGGGATCGAAACCTTGCAAAGGCTCATTTTTTGTTTTCAGTATTACCAATGTCCTATTTTATTTTTGGTTTGTTTTGATTGTATAATTATTTTTCTCCAACAAATTAGAGTAACCTAAAATAAATAAAATACCTCTAACAGTCCATTATATATTTACCTTTAATGCTTAGGTTCAAACTAAATATATATTTATATATATAATGGATGCTTAAGTTCAAACTAAATATATATTTATATATGTAATGGTGTTATTGCCGAACCGCCATTGCACAACACCATCTACAAAATAGTATTGTAAATAAAAACAAATATCCTATTTTTTGTTTGTTAGTTTTGATTGTATAATTATTTTTCTCTAATAAATTAGAGTAGCCTAAAAAATAAATAAAATACCACTATCAGTCCATTATATATTTACCTTTAATGCTTAGGTTCAAACTAAATATATATTTATATATATAATGGATGCTTAAGTTCAAACTAAATATATATTTATATATGTAATGGTGCTATTGCCGAACCACCACTGCACAACACCATCTACAAAACAGTATTGTAAATAAAAACAAATATCCTATTTTTTGTTTGTTTGTTTTGATTTTATAATTATTTTTCTCTAACAAATTAGAGTAGCCTAAAATAAATAAAATACCACTAATAGTCCATTATCCATTTATCCTTAATTGTGCTACTCCCGAATACATATTATATAATTGTGCTACTCCCGAATCGCTGCTGCACAACACCATCGATAAGTATGACAAGTATAATTTTTCGCACCCCCAAATTCGAAATCCTGGCTCCGCCATTGGGGTGGGCAAGGTCGGGGATGCTCACAGTGGAGGCTTGGCCGTTGCGGGCAGCGGTCTCATGGGCGTAGATGGCGAGGAGGATGAACTCAAAGTCGGGAGAGGCTTGTGGAGGCCTTTTTGGTCCCAGAAGGGAGTATACACACGTAGAGGGGGTGAATACATGTGTAGAGAAGTGTTTAACTTATCTCAATTTTTGCTTGTTTTAAAAACAGAAGAGCTTCACTTTTAAAGAGCGGATCGCTCTCAAATAAAATGCTTGCGGAATTTGGTGAGCAGAAAAACTCGCTTGTAAAAATCTTGCTTGTTAAAAACCGTGTTCATTGTTTAAGTGAGTTGTGTGCATGATGAATAGATAAGAGCGAAATAAACCGTAAAGCACATGAAGCGATTATAGTGGTTCGGAGATGAAACTCCTACGTCCACTTCGTACCTTCCCTGGTACCAACGAACAAGTCGTAGTTTTATACTTCCTAGTGAAGTGATCTAGAATCAAACCTGACTCTAAATCCTCAAGAGATTACCACGGGCTCTCAAGAGGCCTAGCAACAACCAAACATAGATCTACAACCTTTCACTTGAATACGCAGATTCAAGCTTCACAACTTTTGATTTAAGACACAAAGACAAAACTCAAACTTCAAACTTATAACTCGATCTCAACAGATTCGACTTTAGGGTTTGGGGGGTTTGGTTTTAAGAGATTATGTAACACCCCGCTCCCCAGGGCATGTAAAAATGTGCCTCGGAGACCCGTGCGCTACGGGTGGTACGCAAAAGGCGCCGATGAACAATCATTGAACTTACATCTCGCTTGTGATTAATGAAAGAATTAGACAATTGAAGATGAAATATATATTATCGAACGAGGAATTCAAGGGCTAAGTGCAAGAGGATCAAGAAGGGAAGGAGGCTAAGCTTAGTTACATCTTTGACACTCCGAATCACTTTGCTTAATTAATCATGACTCGTAATGAAGAAAGAATTAATACAACAAAGGAAGAAGGATATGTACTCAATTTACAGTTTACTCTTACTATACGTCTTTAACTTAATCATTTACATTGGCAAACATCTTGACATCTACTTATCTTACTTCTTAATAACATCTTAACTCTGATTACGGAAGCATAGTTGTGACACGTGTATGGAGACACATGTCATGGGGCTACAACCATAATATCTCAATCCTTAGCTCGTCTCCCTTTCATCCCATCGCTTTCAGTTAACCTGCACATTTAGAAATACGTACAGGGCGTCAGTACATTGATTGTACCGAGTGAGCTCGTCGCCCAAAAGCAATGCCACTTAGGGCTATACACGAAAACTTGCCCAATTAAAGCAAACTGGGGTTTTGGGGAAAAGAACCTGAGTTGCATTTTGAAAATATAATTTGCATGCTCTTAAGACTCTATATGATCATAATCTGCTATGTCCGGACAATAATTAAACATGAATACCAAGTCTACAAGGATGAGATATGCCGAGAGGTTGGCCACCCTCTCGAGCACCTTACCGTTCTAGTGTACACACCCCAACTGACATCTCGATTCAGTAGGGCTGATATCATTCTGCTGGTTGTAGACTGGTTGTGCATGCATGTTAAAAGCTAGGCAAGTCCCACATTTAAAACATATATCTTCATGCAAGAACATGCTTTTAAATAATCATGGAATCAAACGCATTTGTATATTATAGAAAGTAAAGCCCACCATTTGGAAGTAAACAAACAATCAAGCAAACAAAGCTCCTTGGCTTCTCACGTCGCCTTGACTCCGTAGCTAACTATTTACAAGCATAATAGGTTAATACTAATTTATAAGTATGTATATACTTATATTTAACCTTCCTTAGTAACTTAGTCTCTTATATACTTAACCTTTATCTTATTACTCTTTTCTTATCTCATACTTGATTACTTAATCTCATTGGCTAAGAACGTGTGAGAATGAAATGTGGATGAATACAGATCATCAATGAACTTGTGGAGTCAATAATCAAAGGTGGATCAAGAATATTCATAATAGATGGAAGTTGAACACTTGAAACAAGGTTCGACAGAATTGCCATGCTTGGAAGATTTGGTTACAACTTGAACAATTATTCATCAATGAAGGTGTAGGACATATGATTGGAAAGCTAAGAAGGTAAACTCTCCAATGGAACCAATTTCAGGTTCGAGAGATAAGTATATCAGTAACCATGAATCCATCTTTGGGTCGGCTCAACAATAAAATAGCTCTGCGACACTTTAGGAAAATACTTATTTTCTCATAAATGGCTAAGTGAAACACAACATGTCTTATCAATCTAGAAGGCTAAGACACAGGGATATGACATATTTTAATTTCAGATTTTTATCTTTAAAGAGCTAGGAGAGAGGCACTCATAAAACAAGATCATGAACTCTGAAAACAGAAACAGGACAGGTTCACTGTACTGACTTTGGAAGGCCATAAATCATTCAATACTCAACATCAAGAGCTGTGTAAGCTATCAAACTGAGTTTTAAGATGTATAGAACAATTTCATGTCTCACGCTTACACTCAGAAAAGCAATGAAAGTGGCCCATATAAGGGATTAAAGATAACATGACTGTTGGGATATTTCAGTTTCGGCAGAATGACATATAAACTTTGAGAGGTCGCTACGGGCTCATATGACCATGGATTCGGGCATGTGACCCTATGTATAGAAACCTGAGACAATCTATTTTCACATGGAAAAAGAATGAGGCTCATAAGATCAACCGTTTTTGAGATATCAACCTCGTAAGGTCAGTGGTATAATCTGGAAAATTGACTTAGGTTTGTCTTTGAGTTCTACGACATCAAACACCATTCTACGGACTCTAAATCAGTGGATCGAGGCTTGAAACATCCAAATATAGGTAGGAACATCATCATGCAAAGGTGACAAGAACTCATCCTTAAGGAGATCGAAGAATTAACCGATTGATTTGCATAATTTACACATCAATGTGTTGAGAAGGTTGAGTAGAGTTCAAATATGGAAGAATTTAAGTAGTTCATCAACTTTTAGCAAAAGGGCCGAATATAGATCATAGTTTATCATGTTCAAATTTTGATATACTACATGGATTCAAGTTCATAGCGTCAAGGAAGAAGTTTTTACCGATTGTTCTTGAAGAAAAAATCGAAGAATTAAGCTTAATGAAAATTTCGATCCTTGCATGTCCTATCTCCAGCCGATTGCTTGTTGATCTATCATCGTTTTCGTTATCTCCATGTTAAATAGTGAGGATGTGTGAAATTTGGGAGGGAATGGTGGTGTTTTGGCCATCGCCGGCGGCCGGAAAAGTGGAAGGGGCGGCAGCGATGTGGTGGTGATGGTGGAGAGTTCTAGAGAGAAGTGGGACTCTCTCTAACCTTGGGCGTGAGTGTCTCAATTGAGAAATGATGTGGAAGAAGTTATTTATACCCCTTCTCCAATGCTCTCTTTATGTGACACTTGTGCACATTTCATGTGATGATATTTTCTTCCATTAATTCCTTTACTTGGTGGTCACTCTTGTGTCTAATAATCATCATGTTCTATGGCATAGCAGACCCCATGTCACATCTATTCTCTTTTATACACTCTTGCACTCCAAGTATAAATATAAATAATAATAAATATAGAAGTGACCCTATTCAATATTGTATAATAATAATCCTAGTGGATGATCTCTACCTAATAATTAAAATAGTAGAAGTGGCCATAAGACCATTATGTGTATGATAATCATACACATTTAATCATATGGATGTATAAAAATACATATGGTGTTTAGATAAAACAACATTAAATTTATAGTGATCCTCGATCACTTCAAGCAATTTCATACACATTTTTAATCATCAAATAATCATTCATATAAGCACGTAATTCACATAATAAACTTGACCATATAAATAATTTGTCTCATGCTCATAAGTCATATCTTGGGAACATAATCCCTTGCTTTCGAATACTCAACATTCAATCATACCGCTATGCTCAATTTGCATTACTAAAAGTCTAACTTGTTCCGGAATCTAATTAGGGTCTTTATAGCTTCTATCTCCGGAATATCTCTTGTTATATAACTTCTCATGCTAACATTCTTTAAATAGCTAATGCAATCAACTCGTAGTTCGTCGAGCTTAATTAAGAAATAATAGATAATTATTTTGCTAGTAATAATAATTAATAGAATAAGCTCGACACTTAATTAAATAAAATTTTAAGAAGCCCGAAATTTTCCAGTACGGATTTTCAGGGCTATTACATATTATAACTTAGAAAACCCTTTTACAATGAAGAACACGTAAAAGGTTTCCTCTAAGTCTTGACTGAATAAATTAGTGGCTAACTTAGGATGAGAACGGATTGGGTTGATGCTATGAACTTAAGAATTTTGGGAATTCTTAAGGACTAAGACTACTATGAAAAGCTTGAAGAACTTGGACAAATTTCGAATGTGAGAAAGCTTGAAAGTTCTTGCTTAGTTCTTGTGTGCAAGAGTAGTTTCAGTAGTCCTCAAGTGTGTAGCATCATCCCTATTTAAAGTGGGAGACTCGCAGCTTTCCATTAGAGAGGAGGCGGCGCATGCTCTACATTTTTTGTTTGAACTTTTGCATAAAGCAACATCTCCAGTGCTTTTGCAGAATCTCCGAATTTCAGCCGTATCTTATTGCGTGGACTGCGGACACGTGGCCTTTGACTTTTGCACCGCATTTAATGATACGTACGGGCTTGTCTCACTGCATATCAAATCGGATCTTGAACTTGTCCGCTTATCAGTTTCTCACAAGCGCTTTACTTGTATTAGATTGCTTGTATCACTGTAGCTTGAACAAATTTCACTTTTCAATGGATTCGCTTTGAGTTTTATCAGTAGAACGATTTTACTGAGAAGGTCTTTGCTTCTCAAACTATCGCTTTGCTTGAATATTGGATTTACATCAAGGGCTTTGCATGCTTCGCTTCGCTTCGCTTGCGTTTAACAGATTTGCTCGTGCCCTGAATCCACAACTTCGCTTGATGAACTGCTTCCAAAATTACACTTAGAAGATTTCAAGCTCCCTAACAAGTGAGCTTTACTAGACATTAGAAGCATACATAGTGAGATTTAATTCATCAAAAATAATAAGGGAAATATTATAAGGGTTTTGGAATCTAATCAAAACAAAATAAATCAATTAAAACAAATTGATTCCAATTCCCCTGAACTAAATATCTCAATAGGCCGGCACATGTGAGATAGAGAAAAGAGAGTCTAAAACGATGAAGTATTAATCAGAGTTGCTGAAAAACGTGTATATGTGTACTATTCCGGCTGCCATGTCAAATGTCCGGCTACCACATAACCGCCTCATCAGTTTCGATTTGGGAGAAATTTAAATTATGGAAAAATTTAACACGGGTCAAAGTTCATGAATTTACAGAAAAAATCGAAAGTTCGTGATTAAAACAGAATGTCAGATATAGTTGGTGTATTTAATTGCATTTTAACTTATTTTTTTTGGTTAAAAATTTATATTTTAGGAAATATCTCATTTGTAACGGTCACCTATAAAACTATAAAATAGAGATAGTTGGTTTGAGAGAAATAGTGAATTATTAGAAGAAAGAGAAATTGATTAAATAATGTAAAAATTGAATGGTTGGGTATAAATGAGTTTGCTAATAAACGTAGTTTTAGAGTGAAGGGAGAAAAAAAGTGGGCTAAAAATATACAATCTGAGCTTAAAATAAAAACACATTACCTCTAGTAATTTTTTTTTTGATCGGACATTACCTCTAGTAATTATTAATTACATATATTTAGGGACATTTACTTTGAGGGATAAAAAATGGATCAACATGTTTATTAACTAGAATTAGGAATTTTTGAGTGTTATCCAAAAGCTTAACGTTAGACCCTCACTTTTTCTTTGAATTTAGGACTAATCAAGTGATTTGAATCCTCAAACACATCAGATATACTCTACTTTTATCACATTTCATTAGCTTATTCTAAACTTCATCAATCGTTGAATTAAACTCTCTCTCAAAGTAAACACCATTATAGCTTAGAAGTTTCTATTTTAATTAAAGTTGTGATGCATTTATGATTGTAACCCTTGCAGTACGTGGAAACTTGTCATTCCGAGGAAAACACCAATTGATTTTAATCCATTACGCTGCAAAGACAGGAACTACAGTGGAGATCCAATTAGGGGAAACATCCTCATCTCAAACATACAAGGTAAACGTTTTACTTCTGCTAATGGCATTGCGTACTAGTAACTCGCATAAAAAGAGAACATATAAGTGTAGCCATAAACAGTCATCTCAAAGAGCTTAGGGCATCTCAAAATCTACAATGAGAAGATAGGAGCTGGTGTGAATTCAGTTCAGGAATTGTGAAATGAAAACTTTAAATCCAACTAAGGAGCTTTGGCTGTTTCGCGGGCCAATGCAAACTTTGCGAGCAAACCAGACATCTGAAGATATGAACCGACTCCGTCACAAATCCTCATGTGGGCAAATCCAGTTTCCTGTAAACCCATGACAAGAGAATTTGTGATAAAGAAAAGTGTTTGTTTAATTGCCTAATGAAAAGTTTCATTAAGAATGAAAAGGAACCCAAGAACTAAAGAGGTGAAGAAAGATATCTTCCATGGACTGAGTAGAATACAGATTGGCATGTACGAACCTTCATAAATTCCAACTTCAAATACTCAGGCATATCATAGTTCTTTAAGATTCGAATCATGGTGGTAATGATATCAGTTGGTGAATAACCCATATCATAAAGCTGCTTCAATCCAGCACAAGCATCATCGAATTTTCCCTCAATTACTTGCCGTACCATGCTTTTGACATGCAAGGGATGGGGCTGATCGCAGACCTGGAGGCAACGTGATGGAGTTGTGATTATTTACCATTCTGAAGGTAAATGCAAAGCATTGTTTTGTTCTTGCATGCACTGACCTTGAAAACATTGTCTTGATTAACAAACCCAAATCCACTGTTTGTGGCCTGTAAGTTATTCAATGCTTGCCTCATATCACCATCAGCAGTGAAAATGATTGCTTCAAGACCTTCTGGAACATAAGGTACCTATGACAATATAAGTGGAATGTAAATGGAAGGATCTGAATATTCATCTCCAGAGTAGATAAAGACATAATGTTTCTAACTCTCTTCAAAGAATAAAACATCACCACTCTCATTAACATAAAATAATTATATGATACTCCGTACTTGAGTAAGTGAAATTGAATGACACTAAGACAGTTTCTGGAGGAGCGCCCTGGCAAGAAACACTTTAGATACCATATAATGTAAGTTGTAAAAATGCTTAGTCTAAGTAAGAGATTACATATTTGAAGGATCCAGAACTATACATCAATTTTCGTTTGTGGGGAAAGATAAACAACTGAAATGCCGACCAAGGGCAGGATTAACTCTTTCCCATCAGTTAAGATGCACAATGACCATAACTAATTGTATGCCAATGAGCAAACACAACATTAGATTATTTCAGATATGGAATTTAAAAAGCTGTGTACAAAATATAGCCTTTTTATCCAACTCTAACTTTTTGATTGAAAATAACAAAATCATCCCAGAAGAAGCATGCAACCACTAAGATAGCATTCCCCACAGCTGCTCCTAGTTCAAATGACTGAATATCGATCTTAGATACTAGCTTAATCACTCCATGAAGAAGATATACATTAGACTTCACAATTCAAGGTACTAGGAGAAAAGGTCATTTGAAAAAACTCAGTATACACGTCTATAAAGCACCAAGCAAAATTTTAGAAAGAAAAAAAGAGTAGCTGCAATCATTGTAAATCTCTATGTCCAAACAGAAAATAAGTGAAACTCTGCAGCCAAAGGATTTGACTTGAAGACACAAGTCTGCCAAACAATCTATCTCTGCGATTGATTGCTAACAGCAAAATGCGAACCATAACAATGAGATTGTGACTTGTGAGGATGCATGAGAGTGCAGATGAACTAATAACCTAAACTAAAAAGAGATTACCTTCTCTGCTGCAACCACCACCATGAGACGTCCGAGGATCTCTTGATCAGATAATCTAGAAAAACGAACTAGAGCACATCGACTCTGAATAGCCTCAATAACCTTTGATGAAGTGTTGCATGCTAGCCCAAAACGAGTAGAATTAGAATATATTTCCATTGTCCTCCTCAAGGCTTGTTGAGCTCCTGATGTCATGCTAATATCCATCCAAAAAGGAAAATCAGATTAAGAAAAGTTAAACATGACGAATGCAAGAAATACAAGGAAGGTTGAATAAGTCACGAATCATGATTTATACAAGAATCATGCAACAGATCCCTATTAACTTTAGTCTGTTAAGAATAAGGACTACATGTGAACAAAAAGCCAAGCAAATGCAAAAAGATGCCATTGAATTTCTCTTAACGAGATAAGAGCCCCTAAAATGATTGAGAATACTCACCTGTCAGCTTCATCCAAAATAATAATCTTGTGCCTTCCAGGAGGCAACGTAACTTTCTTCTGGGCAAACATCTTTATTTTGTTTCTCACGACATCAATCCCTCTGGTAAAATTGAAGAATCAAAGTTTAAAAAAAGATAACAAAGAGTAAACCCCAGCACATAAACCAGATAGAAGAATATACTTCAATACCTATCATCTGAAGCGTTTAGTTCCAAGACCCCCTCTCTATAATTTGGCCCTAGGAGTTCATGAGCAAGAGCCAATATGCTAGTCGTCTTACCAGTCCCAGGAGGACCCTGCAAAAATCAATCAAAACTAATTGCTGAGAAAGAAACTTCAAAAAATGAATTCCTAATCTTCATCTTTAAGAGGTATCTAATCAATTCATATCAACCCCAAATTTCTCATCCCCAGAGAAATTCATGAGCTCTTAATTTGATCAGAAGTCCCAAAAGGTAAGCGCTGAGCGGTTATAAGAATTAAGATGGCATTACTCATATGTATCGAAAAGAAATAACAAATTTTCTAGACACACACATGTGGCAGGTCACATCTAGAAGACTAAGTAGTTTCGATAGCTGCATCATACCATTATCGATAAAAGTGACCAATCATATATGAGCAACCTTTCTTCATACCTTCTGGTTGCGTGGATGCAATTTCACCTCTTCAAACTTAAAACTAGGGTAAAAGACCTACAGATTCCAATATAATTAATCTTTCCTTAGGATTCACACATTAGCTACGAATTGGGGAGCTCGTATGCAAATTCAGAACATTACAGAATTGCTCTATCAGGAGGTACGAATACCGAAACATGTGGTATGGAATGCAGCAGCTATTAACAATTTCGAGCCTCCCAAATCAAAATTTCACACAGAAAAACATCCTAAATCCAAATTTCACACAGGAAAAGCTCCTGAATCGTAAACAAAGAATAATGGGCTACTCAAATGGAACTCAAAATTTGGATTAAAAAAAAATGGAACTCAAAACATCAAATTAAACTTCAGTCGAAGAACATTTGAGATAAAAGTAAGGCGAGAGAGAGAGAGTAGAATGCTGACAGCCAAAATAAGGTTGGGCATGTTGCCATCGCGGGCGATGACCTGAAGCCTGGCGACGGCGTCTTGATTGCCTACAATATCCGACACCTTAGTCGGCCGAAACTTCTCGACCCATGGGATCTCTGGGCCCGACGACGAAGATGCAGACGCCATTACTGTTGCAGAGACTTCAAAGTTCAATTCAGGCAAAACCCTCGCTACAATTCTGTTGGCGGGAGTGCTGAATATTTCTCTACTCTCCCCCCCTTTTTCTCTTTAGCTTTTTTGCCTCCTTTTCTTTTCTTTTTTTTTCTTTTTATTTTTTAATATTTGAAATAGTAAGTTGACGGTGCAAAGGAATACATTGGGACACACTTGGATCAGCCAGAGGCACCGTGCGGACGGCTAAAATACTGGCACTTTAATTCGTGTAGATTAGCATTTTTCTGTATAAAGATTGACACTTTTAAAAATTGACATTTTATTCGTAAAATAATTATGTTAAAGATTGACACTTTTATTCGTATAGATTAACACTTTTCTGTATAAAGATTGACACTTTGACCCGGTCACACTATGTGGCCGACCTCACCCGAGTTTTTGTCTTAATGTTTTGACAAAGATTTATATCAGTCCGGCCACACAGCGGCCAAGCTTTTTGAAAACAAAATAAATTAGTTAGTCCAATTAATCTACTTGGCCCACAACCCTAAAAGAAGGTCTCATAAAAATATTCAATGGACTTCAATGTGAGTCTGGGCTGATGTAAGTGTTTCCATAATATTTGTATTAATATTTATTTTTTATTTGAATATTTTAATGTTTTTCTAATTTGATATTCGAATTATTTCAAACTATTTAACTATTTCATACGAATTTTCAAATTTATTCTACATGATATAATTCGAGTATTCAGTATAAATTTGATTTGTATCGATACTATTTGATTCGAATTTTTATAGACAAAATGTACAAAATAACAATCTAAATAATAATGGGCAATAGAGGTGCCCAAAAGCGAAAACATCAATCCGAACCGTTGAAAGAATTGGAACCGACGGTTTTATATTCGGAATCAATAGTTCGGGTTTGGACCTGTACCTACCGGGTCGGCGGTTTGATTTCAGTTTCGAAGGGTGGGTCAAAGGTTTTGACCCGCCAAATTGGTGATTTTTATGATTTTTTTTTATAAACTTCTATCAATCTTTATACCATAATTGATCCGTGTTTAACCTTAATATTACATTATAAATCCATAATAAATATATACATCATGTACTATATGAGATTAATGGAGTTAATAACTTGAAATCTTAAATCAAATTACGACATGTTTCATTATACTCCAATTAATTTCGCTATTAATGTGTAACAATAAATATAAAATTTCGCTATTAATGTGTAACAATAAATATAAAATTTACGGTAGTAAATACAATATATGAGATCATATTCCTAACCAACATTCCCTTTAATTTTAATTTTTATTATATCATTAACATAGGATTTCATTATTTAGAAAATATATAAAATAAAGAATGAAACCGACATGACTGGTGCATCTAAAGAATCCAAAGAAGATTTTGATTATGGATTTCATGCATACATTTTACATAGTATTCGTTAGACACTCTTTTTTTCCATTTGGATTTTTTCCCCTTCGATTTTCACCAAAGAGGTTTTAACGAGATTCAACTTTTGAATGACTTAATTGATCACTAGAAGTGCTTGGTATATTGGAATGAGTGGTTGGAATGAAACGATCATTCCTACATCCATTCCACTCACTTGCTTTATACGATTTCTTTTTATCGAGAATCACAATTAGAATAGAATGTTCATTCATTTCTCAATGAGAATAGTCATTCGTTATTTCATTCCATGCCCTATCATATTAGTCATTCCTTTCGCCTATGTTTTGATTGCTTCTGTTGCTCCTAGAAAGAGTAATTTGGTGTATGGGGGGAGGAGAGGGATACACCAATTGCCAACAGTTTTGACTTTCAAGACAAATCTACGACCACATTGACTTGTCAGGTGAACTTGGATCAGGTGAGGACGATCTGTTAAGCATAGACAGGTTCACTGTTGAACTTTAACAGATCATACGTGCAGTGCGGAAGTTGGTTAGTGAGGTTTTTTTTTTTTTTTTTTTTTTTTTTTTTTTTTTTGTGTACGAAAATAATTCCATTTCACCTCAAAAACAACAATTTGTACATACCACATCTCCCATATACCTAACTATTAGCATCAAAACGCCACTACAGTATAATTATCCCTAACTTTCTATATCTTTGACAACACCATGCAATCAAAAATTTGCACTGCTTCACAAGTTCAGCTATTGAGCTATGATTTCCCTGCATCCTCCGATTGTTTCTTTCCTTCCATATAATACAAACCATGATAGTAATCACACACATGTATAATCTTTGCCTCCCACTATTTGTTGTGCAATGTCTCAGTAAAGAATCATTCTCCCTATCCCACACAACAGCTTGTCTACGGATGCCACACCACTCAGTTACTTCTCCCCATACGGCAGAGGTCAACTCACAAACAAAATAGAGGTGATTGATCGTCTCTTCATCCTTTCTACACAAACAGCAAACATGATCCACTTGTACACCAATTTTCTGCAAGTATGTGCATGTAGCAAGCTTCCCATGTAACAAGAGCCAAACAATAAAAATGCATTTGGGTGGAGCAGCATTTTGGCATATCATTTTAGCCTAAGTCACCTTCTGACGGTTGCCTAATAACACCGAGTACAACTTCTTGATGGAGAATTCATTACTTTCCATCCATTCTCTACCATTCTGGATTTTCTTTAAGTGCTCCCGAGCTCCTAGGATCTTCCTTATTACCCATGAGCATTGCATGGTGAGTGAGTTTGGCTACTCTTTAAAAATCTTTTCTTTAACTAGTATTCAACAGATTAAGTAAGGAGATTGTATGTTGTTGAATGCAGGTTAGTAAATGAAGTAAGATCAACTGTAAATAGAGTAGAGAGAGAGATATCGAGACAGTCGATTTTAGCGTGGTTCAGGTAACCTTCCCTACGTCCACGTCAGCTACCGTCGTAGCTGAAATTCCTTACTTCTTCTTCTTCTTTATACTGACTGAGAATCAGTTTCAGTCTCCGTCTTGTGACATCCCACATCGAATAAGTAAGGGATGTCAAGACAGTATAAGTATGGGCTCAATGGACTCCCTAGCAACTTGGGTTAACCATTTTGGCAAAGCGAGGATGAACGCTAAGTAGTTGTTAGCGGGCCCATTGTGCCGTTAACGTAACGGGCTCCGACCCCCGTGAGTCCGGAGCATTACAAAATGGTATCAGAGCCGACCCCAGGCGAGCTCCATAGGCCTTGGGGGCGGTCCTGCATGTCAGTCGCGATGAGGACATCGCATATTCAACGGGGGGAGAATGTGACATGGGCCTTGGGGGCGGTCCTGCATGTCAGTCGCGATGAGGACGTCGCGTATTCAACGGGGGGAGAATGTGACATCCCACATCGAATAAGTAAGGATGTCAAGACAATATAAGTATGGGCTCAATGGACTCCCTAGCAACTTGGGTTAACCATTTTAGCAAAGCGAGGACGAACACCAAGTAGTTGCTAGCGGGCCCATTGTGTCGTTAACGTAATGGGCTCTAACTCTCGTGAGTCCGGAGTGTTACACGTCTAATCTTGACGAAGACCAAACAAGAGTTTTAGGTCGTGACCCTTACAAACTTCTCTTAACTTAGAGATTACAACCTTGTTACAAACTAGATTTTCTGCAACTTGCTAAGCAGTGCTAAACTTAAAAATGGAGAAAACTATTCAGACTTCTTCTACACTACAGACGTTAGTATGAAGAAATCTATGGTGTTCTTAAGCAGCAGTGATCGCTTAAGAACTTGAATTCCAGAATCATAAATATGTAGAACTTAACACTTGGGAAATCATCTTGTTTTAAGTGCTAAGTTGAGTTTTGAGCGATAGAGATTTCTGCAGAGTTTTGGCTTTGATGATGAATTTTCCATGAGGGATAGAGATTTCTGCAGAGTTTTGGCTTTGATGATGAATTTCCCATGAGGATTGAAGTATTTATAGGCTCCGAATTTGAATTCTAGCCATTGGAAGAGTCAGTGATGGCAGAGAGACCATACTGCTGACTCACTTCTAGCCATTGGGAGATTTCGTCCTAGCTGGCAGCAGGTACCAGAGAACAAGTCGTTTGGATCCATGTAGGTGAATTTGCTTGACCTTCGAACTATGGAACTCCAGTGATCTTGAATTCTTCAAGGAGAGCAGCTGGACTTCTAAAGACAGGTTGACTCAGAAACAACAGGTTAAGACGATCTCTATAGTTCAGATCGTTAAACATGATCTTACCTTTATAAGTGATCATCTGTTAAAAACTAATAAAGTGCTGACCTGTAACAGACATGATAGGTTGTTCCAACCAACCTAAACTTTAAAAGAGTAAGATAAAATTAAGTGTGGTTTCATAAAAACATCATCAAAATCAAATTGCAAGGGGTTCCCAGCAATTTCTCCCTTTTTGATGATATCGAAACCTAACACTTTACAGATAGATCCTATAACTGATAAATCAATGAACAGATAGAGCAGAATATAAGATCACAAAAATATGAAGTAGATAAGCAAAACAGTAAAGGCATTAGCATGGACAAAGAGGTATTGTCATCAGGGCAAAAGGTGATCTCGTTTTCATTAAGGTATCAGAGCAGATGATAAATACACAGTGACGCGCGACCGTCGTTTAGCCGCGGTCAATAAATTTATATGCATATGCCCAGACTCCTATAACTAATATAGAAATGGTAAGCACAGGGAGTTGGTTTAACAATCCTCTCGAGCTGGTGGGCTCTGCCTAATCAGACCACAAAATAACAGGAAATAAAAGAGAGCGTATAAATGCAAGTTGAAAATAGTTATTAAAAGGTAAACCCATCCTGGGCAGAATCATTAATCACAAGTAACTTCACTCGATCACGGGTCTTAATATATTCGTATATAACATGTATCATCCAGTTATAGGTCACACAAGCCGAGGCCCCTTACTGTCACGCATCACGTACCTTGTCAAGTATGTCTAATTCACCCTTATAGCCTAGAGATCAATAAATGAACTCCCTAACTTAGACTCTAACATGCAAGGACTAGTTGTCATGCCTTTGCCCAAGCAACATTCAGTTTTATGGTGAACCCGGAATAGCCAATAGTAGGTTAATGAACCTACGACCACATACGCTCGTGCTAGTTCATACTATATGGAGTGAGATCTCTTTACACTTTTTACCCATATATTATTTGTAATCATGCTTGACTCGATTTGATATTGGCCATATACCCAACCAAACCCAACATGAATTGAGAAACAGAACCTAGCAAACTCGGGAACACATGCACATACTATCAAGCCCAAACCCATGACCTCACGAGTATATAAATTACATTGCGATTAAATCATCTTGCCCAAGACGGGTTTATGGAACTAGCCTAGCATGCTTCGAATTGAAATTGCAAAGAACTAAATGAACAACATAATTAAACTAAGTACTAGAAATATATTATTACTGAAATAAAACAAAAGTAGGGTGGACTCCAACGTCGGCCAAGAACATTAAAACATAAGTATTTGCCCGTAAGACTTGTTGTTCCTCACAACACTTGAAAATGAAAGCATAAAATGGGAAAGTAAAATATGCAGCTCTGTGAATGCTTATGTGTATTCCATCATTTCCTTCCTTGAAATGATGCTCGCATATTTATACTTGTAGATTGGATCGTGGACCAGACCCATCTTCGGCGGCTGTTAGGGCTGTATCACTTGCCTTATTGCACAAATTTATTGCCTTTCTTGACCATGCTCAAAAAAGGAAAGAATCTTGGAATGAATCTAATTCCTTATCAGTTCCTCCTCATTTGATACTTCCACCCTAGGCCTTGCTAGTCGTCGTACAACCCATGATCACTCTTCATAGCTCGGCCCATTATGCTTCCTCCTGCCTTCTTCTCCATCTGCCCAAGTTCCTCCAGAAATTGCCCAACCTGCTCTGCTATCTGCCCAAAATACCTAAATCTAGAATGTGTCGTCCCAAGCACAAGACACTATGCAAAAAGACTCTACTAGACCTAAATGCAGACTCAAAACGAGACAAAAATAGAGCACAAAATTGGGCTCATCACACAAATTACAACTCGATATAACAAAACACAAAATGAAAGACAGATCATCTCCTAACCATCATCCTTGCAGCTGTATCATCCATCTTCTTCTCATTAGAGACCAGTTTAACACTAGTATAAACTCTATCTCGAATACGCTTGAAGGCTTCACTGTCTCCAATGGGCACATTGAAGTGATTAGCAGTGGCAATCACATAGTTGTTGATCTTGGTACGATCTGCATGCTTTCCATCCAAGAGCAGTGGAGAAGAGAAAAATTCTTTGGTCGGGGCCTAAATTCGAATGCTAGCAAGACCAGCACGATTGTACACTCTTAAAATAAATTCTATATTAGGGTGATCTTTGAGATATTGGGAGTAGACCAATTCAGTGTCACCCTTACACTCTTCAATGCCTAATAAATAGTGTTCCATGATGAAGTAGCTGTTGAGATCTCTCCATTTGATGGCATCTTCATCATCAAGCCATGTAATAGCAGGTTAGGTTTGAAGATTCCCTTGGCATAAGGTCATGGTACGATTAATCTCCTAGCTTGGTCTGTTTGCTCCTTAGTGAATTTTCGCACTAACTCCGAATTTGAGATGTCATCCATGGAGTAACCCTGAGAGAGCATTTGTGATACCATGAAGGAGTGAGCAGCTTCAGCCTTCTTGGATACATCAACCTATTTTCGAGGGGCAGATGATGGTGAAGGACAAGATTCAGATTCAGAGATAGGTGGCTGCATTGATATATCAACAAGTGGTCTTTTCTGAGTGTCTTTCCCTCTCTTCCCTTCCCCATTTTTGACATCATCAAATAGGGTCTTGATTGCCAGGGTTAGGGAGGCATTCTCATTCCTCAATTTCTCCATTTCTGAAGATACAGATTCCTTGAAGTTGAGCAGGACAATGATGATCTGTTGAATCTCGTCCACATAAGAGTTTGAAGCAGATGCAGATTAGGTGACCCGGCCCACAAGGTTTGAATGTGCATCTTCAATTCTAGTGCACCTATCCTGCAGCCTGTTGACTTCACTCATCGTGGCTAGACTGTGATCCACGATCTGCTGGGGAAACAGGTTGGAGAGATGAGACTTGAACTGATTTTCAACAAAATTAGTCAACTGTGCTTCCACAAACTCCTTCATTAATTCCTTGAGCTGTCCCTCTTTGAAGGCCTTAAGTTGAGCATTGATTTCATCATTGGCTTTGGTAAGAATGCCGGTTTCTTGCAGTTCTACCACTTTCCCAATGGATTGAGTCAAGGTGGAGACATTTGTGCAGAAGGAAGAGAGTTGGTTAAACGACTTCATGAATTCATCTATATTGCCCCTTACTTGAATTTTTAGAAAGTTAATATGCTGCTGAAGCTATTTGGTCACCTCTTCTTGAAACATCTTGAGGGCTTCAGATCCAGATTTGAGGGCTTCCATAGAGAATTCTTCTAAGTGCTTGTTAACCAGGGAGAGGACAAGTTGCTTCACTTTCCCCTTGGAGAGAGACAGGCTTGAAGATGTTAAAGTTTCAACAGATGGGAACACATGGCTTGTAGGGGCGGTCCCCTAAGTGTAAATCTCTTCATCTGGTTGGAAGAGCGCAGATCACGAAGGGGGAACCCAAGAGTCTAGATCGGCTCTTTTGGTTGTTCCTCTGTTTTCTCAGCTTCAGTGTCGGTCTGCTTTACTTGATGTTGCTCTTCTTCGGTATCAGCAGGTGGAGGAGATAGAGCAGATTGATCATGACCGGTTTGTTCAGGTTCCGGTTCAGAGGCAGGTGAAGAAGAAGAGTGAGGTGGTGAACTGTCGACCGGAATGAGAGGACCTCCTAACTCACGTGATGCATTATATAGGTCGACTTTTTCTGCATAAATATGCTTCAAGTCAATCTGCAGAGACTTGGCTTCCTTTATCATCCTGCATAGAACAAACAAATGAAAATTTAAGCGCGCATCAGGAATAGAGAAGAATCCAAACTCTTCCTCCATAATGGATTCTTCAAGCTTGAGTACATCAAACAGGTGCTCTTGCAGAACAGATTCCAGAATGTAGTATGAGCTGTCTTTCACATCCAGATAGAACTGGAGTCGGTAGGCTAGCTGTTTTATCTCCGAGTTTGATACTGGGTAGAGAAGTCCACACTTTCACATCAGCTGCAGATCTCATGGATGATACAATGGAAGTGGCCTGGTCGCGTAGTAGATCTGCTACTGCTTCCTTTTAGAGAAGAGGAGAATCTGGAGAGACAGGTGATGATTGAGCTTCAGGAATCCACGGAGAACAAACAGGTGAAGGTGTTCGTTCTGGAGTGGTAGCTTGAGAAGTAGAGGATTCACGAACTGGTGAAGGAGTTCGTTCTGCCTCATCCATCTCATCCCTTAACTGTCGATGAAGGGGCTTGGAAGAAGTGGCAGCAGTTTCAGCTCGAGATTTCTTGGCATGCTTCTTCCCTTTATCAGCAGGTTCAGCTTTCTTCTTCTTCCCTCCAACTGCTTCTGCAGCTTCTTGTTCTTTTCTTGGAGGTTCTGTCCAACCTGGATCTGTCCGACTCATCCTCAAGAAATAAGGTCGGTAAGCATCAGGTCCACTCCAATACATGTTGTTGGAGATTCCAAGAGCTTTCTCAATCTGTCCTCTGCTCTTGGGAATAGTGAAAGAATCGTCGAATTTCGCACCACCTGACCATTTGCGATCTGAGAAATGTTAAATAAGCAACATGCATACTTTGGTGCAGAGCCGAAGGGCTTTAGAGACAGAGATGTTTACGACCTGATCATCAACAGATTCAGTGATGATCTTGCTTGCCTCATGAGAGAGACAAGAGAGCAGAAGGCAAGGCCAATTCACATCCAGCTTCAAGATCACAACCACCATGATCTGAAACTTCTGGGGAGTGACAGTTTTAGAAGGTCCCTGGTGAGATAGAAAGACCTTCTGTACGTAATCACAGAGAATCCGGAATTCTGGTTGAAGAAAATGGCGAGGAAAGGCCTTTGGAGTGAAGACAGGTGCACCCATGGTGATTTCCTTGAACACTCGTTGTCCAAAATTACTGAACCTTTGTCCTCGAGATCGAAAGCCCTTACAATTAGTTGAAGCACATTAACCGGGCCTCCGACGGATGGAGTAGAAAGATGAACGGTGATGTTTTCTGGTTGCTTGGCCTTTTTCCAGTTGTAGAAGAAATTTGCAATATGCTTTGAGAGAAAAACCCGCGGCTTCGCCGAGATAATCTTGTAAAAGCCGGAGCACTCTTTCACGGTGGCGAGCATTAGATCAAGGCCAGAAAACCCAAAATTTTTGAAAATGGCGTAGGGTTCCGTCTTCATATTCGCTTAGATAATGGCGATTTGATCTTCAAAAGACATGGGGGCCTGCCCAGAACTTGAAGGTTTTTCAGCCATTGTAAAAACTCAAAGATTTGAAAGAGAAATAATAGGGTTTTCAGTTCAGAAAGTTTGAGGATTTTCAGAGAAGAGAAATGGCAAATTTTTAGTTGAGGAAGATGAAGTAATTGAGGGGTGGTTGATATATATATATATATATATATAGCATTGAACAGTTTGTGAAATCTAAGGGTCAGGATAACTTCCCTGAACTGCCGGGAGTGGGAGTATGAGTGGGATCGCGTTTGAACAGCACACGCTCGCCCTGTCCACAAGTTAATTGGCGCCTTTTTGGTTCCAGACTTAAATGCTCCTCGTTCAGTGTGAGAAACCTTTGACATGTTGTGGACTAGCGTGTGGAATGTCTCTCTTTTGAGTCAGAACAGTCCAATCGTCTCAAGCAAAAGACTATTAAATAGAGAAACACATAAATCAATAAATTTTAATCATTGCATTTAAAGCGTATGGGAGAAGATAGAATCAGAGAATTGATATTGATTCTCTGAGTTTCCCCTAATTGATGATCTGTTTCTTGAAGAGCAGATTGACTGAACATATTGACTGAGCAGATTGAGTGAGCAGATTGAATGAACAGATTGAGTGAGTAGATTGAGCCTTTGTTAGGTTGAGCTGTATATTCCTAATTTGTTGGGTGCAGATCGGGTCGGGCTCATCTGTTATGTCGCACTGAGCATTCCTAACTTGCCACACAACATTTTGAACCTTTCCTCTTGCTAGGGTTTGAACCATTTTGAATTGGGTTCGAGGTGATTGCGATCGTGCTTGTGTTGTCGCAGAAGATAGGAACTTCACTGACTGAGATCTCGTAGTCCTTAAGCTATTGCTTTAACCACAAGATATGCACACAACAGCTCCCAGCTGCCATGTATTCAGCTTCAGTTGTTGAGGTGGCCACGGAGGTTTGCTTCTTTGAAAACCATGAGATCAGCTTGCTACCGAGAAACTGACAGGTTCCCGAAGTAGATTTCCGATCTAGTTTGCAACCTCCCATAATCAAAATCTGAGTAACTTGTTAGCTCTAGATTGTCGTCACATGGATACCATAGACCGTAGTTAGCAGTTCCTTTCACATAATGAATAATCTTCTTTGCAGCTTCCAGATGAGATTCCTTTGGAGCAGCTTGAAAACTGGGCACACACACCAACTGCAAAAGAGATGTTAGGTAGACTAACAGTTAAATAAAGTAAAGAGCTAATGATTCATCTATACTGAGTTATGTTGGTAGGTTTCCCTTCGATATCAAGATCGATCTTCCCATTTGCGAGCATTGGGACATTGACCGGTTTACTATATTTGACACCAAACTTGTCTGTCAGCTCGTGTGTGTACTTGGTTTGGCAGATGAAGATCCCTTCACTGGATTGATTAACCTGTAATCTTAAAAAGAAATTTATCTCACCCATCATAGACATCTTGTACTCGTCTTGTATGAGTTGTCCAAACTTGTCACATAAAAACTGGGATTTTGATCCAAATATTATATCATCAACATAAATTTGTACTAAAAGGATATGGTCTTTCCATTTGAGAGTGAAAATCATTTTGTCGACTCTTCCTTGTTTGAAACCAGATTCCAGTAGAAACGTTGCCAAGGTTTCATACCAAGCTTGTAGAGCTTGCTTTAGTCCATAAACTGCTTTATGCAATCTGTAGACCTTAGAATGGTTTACCTTTTCAAATCCTGGAGGTTGTTCCACATAGACTTTTTCTTTCAGTCTACCATTGAGGAATACGCTCTTGACATCCATTTGATAGACTGTGAATCTGTGATGAGCTGCATAGGCTAAGAACAATCTGATCGCTTCTAGCCTATCAACGGGAACAAACGTTTCATCATAGTCTATCCCTTCTTATTGACAGTAGCCCTTTGCAACTAGTCTGGCTTTGTTGCGAATTACTTCTCTAGTTTCATCTATCTTGTTCTTGAATATCCATTTTACTCCAATCACGCCTTAATGACTAGCTCGATCTACAAGAGACCAGACTTCGTTTCTTTCAAATTCATTGAGCTCTTCTTGCATCACCACTATCCAGTCAGCATTTGCAAAAGCTTCATTGATGTATTTTGGTTCTTCATATGAGAGATAACAGCTTAGAAGCCAGCTTTCCCCAATCTGTTGTCTAGTCTTCACACCTTCCGTCGGGTTCCCAACAATGAGCTCTTCAGGATGAGCATCAACCCATCATCTTCGATGAGCAATCTCCTCTTCAGAATTTTCAGGTTCAGGCTCATCATGGATCTTCAAACTCTGGGAGAGGTTGAGGAGTGAAGGGATTAAACTGCTCAAGCTGATTTGCTAACTGATCCACAACGATCTGTTGATTAGTGGCAGGTTGTTTGTCCATTAGGTGACTGGTTTGTGAGATGTGTGGATCTTGGCTGGGAAAAATAGGTTGAGTTTGCTCAACTGGTAGTTGAGAGCTTATAATGGATGAGTCTGTTCCACCTTGCTGTAAGATCTGGTTGGTATCAACTTGAATTGGATCTGTTTCTTCTTCTTCCAGATTGTTGGGTCCCCAGCTCAGAATTTCTTCTAGAAACTGATCCTGCGAGCTGGTTTAATATGTGATATGTTCTGCGATCTGATTTGCGGTCTGATTAGTAGAAGGAATTTCCCTGTACATGCATATAGATTCATCAAACACAACATGAGGTGTTACCTCCACCGTCATGGTAATCTTATTATAAACCTTAAACGCATTACTAGTCTCAGAGTATCCTAAGAACAATCCGGGATTAGCTTTGCTATCGAAGGTTTTTAATTGAGATTTTCCATTATTGTGGATGTAACATAAACAACCGAAAGATTTAAAATACTTAATTTTGGGTAGTTTGTTCCTCCATAGTTTGTATGGCATCTTCTCGTGTTGGACTGTTATAACCAATCTGTTCTGGGTATAGCAGGCAGTGTTGATTATCTCTGCCAAAAAAATCATGGAAAGTTTCGTCTCGTTTAACATTGTATGAGCTCATTCCTTCAGTGATCTGTTGCGACGTTCAACGATGTTGTTCTATTGAGGTGTACGAGCTATTGAAATTTGATGAAGAATCCATTTCTCCATGTAGAATGATTCCATAAATTGATTGATGAACTCAGTTCCTCGATCAGATCGAATGGCCATAACTATTGAATTCTTCTCGTTGCACAATCTGGTGATTAGAGCATGCAGCTTTTCTAATGTCTCATTCTTTTTGTACATGTAAATAACCCACTTGAATTTAGAAAAATCATCTATGACTATGAGAGTATATTTTCTACCATTTATGCTTAAGGAGTAACTGGTCCGAACAGATCTAGATGGAGAAATTCAAGTATCCGAGTGGTTGCTTGAGCTGCTACAGGTGGAAATGACGCCCTGGTCTGTTTTCCAGCTTGGCAAGCTTCACAGACACGATCTCTATGGAATACTTGATCTGGAATTCCTAAGGCCAGTTTGTTGCGAGCCAGTTGGGTGATTGACTTGAAGTTCAGATGGCTCAATCTCTTGTGCCATAGCCAGCTTAGCTTATTTGTTGATTTAGAGGCAAGGCAGGTTTCCTGTTCATTAGTCCATTGAACTATGTAAGATCATCCTGCAAAACCTCGGTAAGAAGAATTTCTTCTCCTTCCTTGTTTCTCACAAAACACTTATTAGCAGTGAATTCCACTCTTTTACCACTCGAACACAGTTGGCTCACAGAGAAGAGACTATGATTTAGACCATCTACATACGTGACATCATTAATTGTTGTTTTACCAACAAGAACTTTACCGTAACCTCTAGTCTTCCCTTTCTCGCTTCCTCCAAAGGTGACTTCGGGTCCATCACATTCGATCAGATCTGACAGAAGGTGTTTATACCCCGTTATGTGCTTGGAGCATCCACTGTCGATGATCCAAATAGGTCCACCGGCAGCTTGTCGCCTCCTTTCGTGCTTTCCAACCTGCAATTAGATAGATTTAGCAACCCATTCGAACTGGGGTGCTTTGTTAGTATGTTGTGATTCCTTTGCAGGCTTGGGGGACTTCCTCTTCTTTAGCCTCTTCCTATAGGTTTGAGATGCAGATTGATACTGATATACATATAATAATGGGTCTTCATAGTAGCCGGATTGATAGTAGGGTTGCTGAGCAAGATAGTAGTAGTTTTGATGCATAGGATGCTCATAGTGACCATACTGGTACCATTGGTCTGGGTACCCAATCTGTTGGCTATGCTGATAGCAGTTTGAGTAGTAATCTGAAGGATAAGATTGATGTCGAGGATAGTGAGGCTCTTGGTTCCATTCCTCATAATAGTCATAATTATGATGGTTAGGCCATTGCTCATAGTAGATCTGTCTTTGGTGGATAGGTTGCTTCTTTTTCAGTTTGGAAGCAGATTAACTATTATTTTTCATCTCAGGTTTTCTCTTAATAGGTTCAGGCTGATCTGACCCTTTCTGAGTTGACTTCTTGAGCTGACTTTTTAAGGTTGAGGCTTTGTGATCTTTAATCAGAATAGCTTGAGGTTGTCGAGCAGGGTTCTTCAGTTCTACCCTTTTGTCTGGTAAAGAGTGTTGGACTGGCTTGTTTACCTGTTGCCTTAGATTTGACAAACAAGATCTGATAATTGTTAGCTTGACTCTTATCCTTTTTCTGCCCTGAGAATCCAAGTCCAGTCTTGATAATAGGGTTTCTCTGGACTGATTGGATTTCCTCCAGCTTCTCTTTTCCTTTGATCATGCGATCAACCTTTTGTTGAAGATCTGTTAACTTTTGAGATAGAGTCATGATTTTTCCATCCTTTTCAGTGAGCATCTCCTTTAGATGTTATTCTCTCAACGTAGCTTGATCAAGTTGCATTTTTAGGGTTTTGATCACCTGTTCCTTATCAGCATCATAAGGCTCAAATCTACCCCTTAAGGCCAACTTGTATTTTTCATTCTCTTCTTCCAATTCCTTTCCGATGATGACTAGTTCTTTGAACATGGTTGCAAGCTTCTTGTAATTTTTCATCAGTTGATTGAATTCTTCCTAAGATACCATCTCGGGTGAATCTTCGCCTGCAATTTTATCATCAGAAATAATTGAGAGAGGAAGTTGAGAGTCTACCTTGGTTTCCTCAATCTTATCTTTGAGACCCACACAACACTCTTCATCATCATCATTTTCATCTACCTCATCAGCAAGGTAGGCATATTCCACAATGATTTCTTCATCATCAGCATCTTCATTTGCGATGAAACCTTCCTCTGATGAAGTGTCAGATAGAGTACAGGTTCCTTCTTGGATGCTTTTTCAGCGAGTAGAGCTTCCATTCTTTCTTTCAGTTTGCGATCTCATTTTACATGTAGAATGTCGCGTTCGTCTTGAGTTAGGTCAGGACAATTTGTCTTGTAGTGATATGGTTCACCACATTGAAAGCAACCTCTAGTTGGAGTGTTAGAAGAATTAAATTTTGAAGGACTAGAGTTACCCTGACCTTACTTGTCAGTTTGAGGTGAAGCTTGATTGTTGTAGCTTCTCTTGGAATCCTTATAGAATTTTCGGAATTTGTTCATCCTGGATTCCATCCTCTCATTCCGACGAACAAGTAATGCGAAATCTTGAATCAGCTTCCCCATCCCTATAAGCTGATCTGGTTTCGCAGGTTGAGGATCAACGATGACCATAACTTTGAAGGCAACTTTTTTATCTTTCTTGGTGACCTCATGTTTTGAGCTGCTGGGAGAAGCATGTTCGGCACCATGAATACGAATCAGCTCGTATTTATTTCCGATAAGCAGATCGAATAGTTCCTCGGTTGTAAGCTTGTTGAAGTCAGATCGATTTGGATGTAGAGCCGCATAGACGTGCCAGCTTGCAGGGAGGGCATGGATGACTTTCTGATTGAGTTCACGCCGAGTATATTTATCAGGTCTTATTGCTACGATATCTAGTGTGATCTCAATGAAATGGTTCTTCATCTATTCTATTATTTCTCTGGGCAGCATTTTGAAATCATCAAGTTTGTTGCATGCCATAGAGAGTTTGTTTTCTAGCATCTCTTCCGATCCTTGACTTATAGCTTTCAAGGTATCCACATTTCTTTAGCAGTTTTGAGGTTCTGATCTTGGCAAGATGAACTCCTTTCGCCGTGCTGGAGATCAGTCCCTTAGTGAAGTTGTCAAGACTAGTTTCCTTTCTTTCCTCGGCAGTGTACGTACGCGGATCTTTCAATTTGGGTACGTACTCAGATTTATCTGTAACAGTTGTGTCACGGGGAATATAGATTGGTGTGGGACCATTCTCAATGACATCCCACATCAGCACGTGATGAGCTTCAAGGCACATCCTGATCCTAAAACTCCAATCTTCATATTCCTGAATTGAAAAGTCTTCACTGACTCTAAGAAGTGATGCTTCCATGATGACAGATAGTGAGAATGGGTGAAAAGATTTTTCTAGGATCTAGTCCAATTTGACTAAAAGCTTTTTGAAACTTTCAGTATACAAAGGTGATGGTTAAAAGAACCACCGCTCTGATACCACTTGTTGGTCCCAGAACGAGTAATTTGGTGTATTGGGGAGGGGGATACACCAATTGCTAATAGTTTTGATTTTCAAACAAATCTACGACCAGATTGACTTATCATGTCAACTTGGATCAAGTGAGAACGATCTGTTAAGCATAGACAGGTTCACTGTTGAACTTTAACAGATCGTGCGTGCAGTGCGGAAGTTGGTGAGTGAGTTTGGCTACTCTTTGAAAATCTTTTCTTTAACTAGTATCACAGATAAGTAGATTATGTTGAATGCAGGTTACTGAATAAAGTAAGATCAACTGTAAATAGAGTAGAGAGAGAGAGAGAGAGACCAAGACAGTCGATTTTAGCGTGGTTCGGGTAACCTTCTCTACGTCCACGTCAGCTACCGTCGTAGCTGAAATTCCTTACTTCCTCTTCTTCTTTATACTAACTGAGAACCAGTTTCAGTCTCCGTCTAATCTCGACAAAGACCAAACACGAGTTTTGGGTCGTGACCTTTACAAACTTCTCTTAACTTAGAGATTACAACCTTGTTACAAACTAAATTTTCTACAACTTGCTAAGCAATGCTAAACTTAACAATGGAGAAAACTAGACTTCTTCTACACTACAGACTTTAGTATGAAGAAATCTATGGTGTTCTTAAGTAGCAGTGATCGCTTAAGAACTTGAATTCCAGAATTAGAAATCTGTAGAACTTAACACTTGGAAAATCGTCTTGTTTCGAGTGCTAAGTTGAGTTTTGAGCGATAGAGATTTATGCAGAGTTTTGGCTTTCATGATGAATTTCCCGTGAGGATTCTGGAATGAGGCTTGAAGTATTTATAGGCTCCGAATTTGAATTATATCCGTTGGAAAAGTCAGTGATGGCAAAGAGGCCGTACTGCTGACTCACTTCTAGCTGTTGGGAGATTTCATCCTAGCTGGCAGCAGGTACCAGAGAATAGGTCGTCTGGATCCATGTAGGTGAATCTGCTTGACCTTCGAACTATGGAACTCCAGTGATCTTGAATTCTTCAAAGAGAGCAACTGGACTTCTAAAGACAGGTTGACTTAGAAATAACAGGTTAAGACGATCTCTCTAGGTTAAATCGTTAAACACGATCTTACCTTTATAAGTGATCATCTGTTAAAAACTAATGAAGTGCTGACCTGTAACAGACAGGACATGTTGTTCCAACCAACCTAAACTCTAAAAGAGTAAAATAAAACTAAGTGTGGTTTCGAAAAATATCATCAAAATCAAACTGCAAGGGGTTCCCAACAACTTCATTATTTAGCCAGTTGATAAACACTAATTTTCCGTACTTCTCATCAAGTTTGTATATGTGTTTTTATCTAAAGTCAGGTTTTAGTCGTTGTTTTGTTCGTTTTACGTTTCTTTGTAGTTTTATTATTCTGAGTAGCTTTTGGCATAGCACTCAATACTTCAAATGAATATAAAATGTCTAAGAAGATGAAGAATCAAGTTGAGAGTCAGGAAAAACTAGTATTTGATATATTTTTACAGAACTTCATCTTGAATTAGGTTTTTAAAAAAAAAAATCAAAATACTCCCAAAATAAAATCATAAAGTGTCTAGAAGAGATATTACAAAACGATAGTTCTATCTCTTATAAAGACAGTAAAAACCGAACCCAACTGATCCATATTAAGCTGGGCCCAACTGCGTTGGTTTAACCCGACCCGGTGGACAATTATAGCCAGAACGGGCTGCCAATTTCCGGGTTTAAAATCACCGGTACCAACCAACCAACAACGACGAATCCCGTCAAAAGCTTTGCTATTCAGTAGGTGTCAATTCTTGACTCAATGTCTCTCTCAGCTCTCAACTCTTTCCTCCCAAAAGTATGCGCGCCGCCGAGGTTCGCCGGCGCACCGCCGCGAACCACCAGAACCAAAGTCTTCGTCCAACCACCAACGCTCGCTATCCTATCAGACCCTCACGTTCTCCGCTTAGCAGAGACACTCGAGGACTCTGTCGTCTCCTCATCCTCCTCTCCTCCCCCGCCCCTTCAGAAGCTCAGAGACATCTCCTCCCAATCCCTGCTCACCACGCCGTGGCCTACCAGAAAAGACGAGCCTTTTCGGTTCACGGACACTTCGTTCATCAAGAACTCCGAAATTCAGCCGGTGACCCTAGCATCTCCGCAGTCTTTGGATACATTGAGCGGTTTGGCCGATTACCTTTCACCTAATATTGCTATAATTGACGGTTATTTGATAGAATCGTTGTCAAATTTACCCGAATTTCCGGACGGGGTGTTCGTTGGGAGGCTGTCGGATGTGAATTCGAAGGAGTTAATGGAGAAGGTGTCAAACTACGTCTCCAATTTTCAGGGGGACTTGTTTTGGTCTCTCAATGGCGTGGGTGCTCCTGATGTGATTCTTGTGCATGTACCTGAGGGCCGCAGGGTTGAGAATCCGTTGCATCTAAGGTTCATTTCGATGAACTGGAGCGATAAGGATTCGAAAACTCTGCCAATTTCCAACCCGAGAGTTTTGGTTTTGGTGGAGAAAGGTGGAGAGATTGGTATAGTTGAGGAGTATGTAGGTGGAGATGGGGATGAGAGATGTTACTGGACGAATTCAGTTATGGAAGTGGTTGTTGGTGAAGGGGCAAAGGTCAGCCATTCTTACATCCAAACACAGTCATTTGGTGCTGTACATGTTAAGTGGACTTCAGTTTGCCAGGTTGGTACTTGTCCATCTACTTTGAGCTTTATCTTACTTGATTGTGTTATTGAAGTGTATTTTGTTCTTTTGAGTGCTATTGATTAGAAAGAAAATGAATTGATTTAGCATTCGGAAATGGTAGAAGATGACATTACTTGAATTCCATCTCTGGCAGCAAGTCAATTGTGTAGGTGGATGGGGTAGACTTCATCATTCTCTTTAGAAATTAGCATGCTGAATAGGACTTTGAATTTCAATCTCGAATTTTTCAGTTGATTCTATCTCAATTTTGGTAAAACTGTAATCTATGAACTGATGTTGGGCTTATAATGCCATTATTCTCCGTGCTATATAATATAGAAAAGAAAAAAAAAGTATTAATGGAAAATGATCTATATTCTCTTCATTCTTCTGTCAAAATGGCAGAGAAAAGGAAAACAATCTCAGTATCTGTTCCAGTTTTTAAGTTCTTGATTTTATGGAAAGAGATGAATAGTTAGGCTGTTTTTGATAATATTGACAATTTTTTTGAATGCACTGGGCAAATATTTGTGATGTAGTCTAGCCATTTATCTGGAAGATGGAACCTTTCACGACTTCCTTTTTCCTTTTGTTTTGTTTCCCTGATCAATTCTACAAGGCAGGCATATGACAAATAGGTATTCCATTCAGTTATACATAAGGCATTACTCATAAATGGTTCTTAGCCTACTGATGGCATAGGCAGTTGAAAAAACATACCCTTGACCTTGGACGCTCTTCAACTTAAACAACTATCTTATAACTGTCACCTCCTCTACACTATTCACTTTTTAGATGTTGGGAATTTCCTTTTCTGATTGTTCTGAATGCAATGTTCTAACTGGAAATCAACGTGTGCTTAAACACAACAACCTCGAAGTAGGGACTATAGCAATTTCAAAAGTTTGCCTTTGCCATTTGGATTTATTGAACTGAACCATCCATATGGAGTTGCTTTCCTGCATGTATTATTGATTATAGAATTTGATTGTCCTGCATGAGATTTGGAGTTTGACTTCCTACTATTAGGCTCTTAATTCACTAATTAGCCCTCTTATTTAAACATAATTAATTCTTCAAAAGAAAAAAGAAGATAAGCTTAAGAAATCTTTCAACATATAGCCTCCAGATATATGTTGGTTCATCCAATTTTATAACACCAATGAAGAGAGCATTGCATTTGTATGTGCATATTCTGATAGAAGTAAAGCACTAGAAAAAAGGCTGCTTTTTTCCTATAGCTTTGCTTTTGGAAACAATAAAATATGTTTATCAGGTGAAGAGCTCTGACAATTTCACATAATAACTTATTGTTAAAATGGAATATCAAAAACATGATTGGCAGAAATTTTCTCTGTGTATTGATGATTGATCATTGAGAAAAGTACACACACACACACACACACACACACAAGAGTTGTAGCTATACTAGGTAAGTAAATAAAACCTAATAACTCTACAAAATAACATATAATTCTAACACTTATCAACACACGAAATATGTGATGTAAGAATATGTAACTTTATAACTTTCTCCATCTTGTGATATCACTTGGTAGTTCCCCTGAAAAAAGAAATCACTTGGTGAAACACTCTTTGTCACATATAGAAAATAAAATCAAAGTTGATATAATCTATTTTTTAGTTTGTCATCCTTTCATGGTGACATGGCTTTTTAATATTGTATTGCTAAACTCTGTACCATTGTCAAGTTTATGTAAATGAGCATTCTCTTATGCTTATTAGATTTTGGTGAAAAGAGGTAACATAAAAGTATTAGAAAATTATTACCTTATTAGCATTACCAAAATCTCCGTTGAAAGTTTCAAGTATTGCATTTTTATCAGCATAATCAGTAGCTTTGACATCAGTTGCTTCAAGAAGCTTTTATGGTACATTGATACTTATGAATTCGTATGCTGCCTTGGTCATTGCCTATCATAGATTCCAAACTAAAGCATTTTTATCATCTTTGAAGTATAAAAAATATTTTCACGAGTACTAATTATCTTTATGCAGCCTGTCGAGTTGCGAGTAGAAATCTTTTTGAACTGCTCAAATGCTCCTTTTGATTTGCTTTTCCTCATTGGTGTCATGATTTTAACTATGTTCTGGCTGAAGGAATCTAAAAGTGTCTATGAGCTGACTGAAGTGAGCACTGGCGGAAAACTGAGCCGGCACAATGTCCATGTACAGCAAGAAGGGCCAGATACAGTAACAGAGTTGTCTACATTTCATTTGTCAATTGGTGATCAGTTACAAGACTTGCATAGTAAGCTTGTCTTAGACCATCCACGAGGTGTCTCACGGCAACTTCACAAGGTTATTGTCGCACATTCACTAGGACAGGCTGTATTTGATGGAAATGTTCAAGTTGAATAGGTATTGGAGTTTCCACTAGACTTTTAAAGTTACTATTACGGTGTTGCATACGGTTTATGAGTTTTCGTTTATCCTATTTGTCATCACTTGGTCATTTCATCGACTTTTAACACTGTCTCTTGGTCACTTGATAATTAGGGTTCCTAATTATCAATCATATATAACTCCCTTATTGAGACAATGTGAATAGAGATAATATTATGTAGACAGATATTAATGTTGACTTATTATCACTTTCTGGTGTACATGCAGAAGAAAACACTATATTAAAGTTGTCGAAACATTCTGTGTTCTGATATATGTACTATATGTATATTAGCTGGCAAAACTAACATCTACAACTACTATGCCATATAAATGTAAACTCAAACCCTGTTATTAGTGAAGATACATTTTGCACAAGCAGAAGGATGCAGTTTCACCCAAAACAAAAAAAGAGAAAAAAAAAAAAAAGAAGATTTGTGCAAGCACTGCTTTTGATTGCTCAATGTCCTTACAGTCTTAGTGTTAACAAATACTGGTGTTTAATTTTGATGCAAGACCACGGTTTAAGTAGTATCAGCTTTATATTAATGTACTGCCTTAACCTTTTGCATATTTCAGATGATTCTCTTTACATTCTAAGAATAATAATACATGTTATTTATTTCTTAACAGAAATGCACAGCAGACTGATGCTGGACAACTTTCAAGGAGCCTCCTTTTGGAGCCTCGAGCAACTGTCAATGTGAAACCGAACCTCCAAATCATTGCAGATGATGTTAAGTGCTCCCATGGAGCTGCAATCAGTGATTTGGAAGACGATCAGCTCTTTTACTTTCAGGCACGTGGCATTGACAAAGCTGCTGCTAGAAAAGCTCTGATATTTTCGTTCGCATCTGAGGTGGTAGAACATTTCCCTGATGTCGCTCTTCAGAAAAAAGTCGAGAATCTAATTAGAACGTTGCTTACTCCTGCACTCCCTTCAAGGTAAGGATATATCTGAATTATGAAATTGCTTTGTCAATTAAAAGTGCTTGTTTCTATATTGGGTATAAAAGTGAGCGAACCACTATTTGCAGGGTATAAAATTGGGAAAGATTCTTCTTCATTTACTGGTTCTGCACAAGTTGCAGAAGGTGATCAGATCATGCATGATACATTATTGATATAGAGGAAAATGGTAATAAATTCGTACTCATTCGTACTTTTACCTCCCATGACTGAATGCTAGTATGGCTGGTCGAGTTGGCTTGGAAACTTTTCAAATCAAATAGGAGTGAGTATATAGATGAGTAAAAATAATCAACATTGATACCTTGGTGTATGTATAGGCAGCTTGACAAAGTTGAGGTATAAAGAGAGGCTAGTCAGAAAATAAACACAGCTTTCAACACTGTGATCAGTTATTTGTAAGAGAATCCCCTTCGAAGAACATCTCCATTTGTATTTATAAGAAGCTAGAAAAAGTATTTATCAGCTTCTCAGCATTTTATCTGTTTCTTGTTTGATAGGATAGTATTCAATCTATCCTGCATTCTGATATTGATAAAACTACGCGGATGTTAAAGGTCTCAGCCTTAGAGATTTAGTTTATGCAAGAGATTTTTTTTTTTCTTTTCTGTCAGTTGACTTTAATATATTTCAATTTAGTGTTTTGTACTTTTGTTGTTGTAATTTTAATTGCATTTTGTATTTTATTTTTGGGAAAAAAAGACATTGCTTATCATGAACCTAATGAGTAACAGAAAGTTGTTCAGTAATTGATAGTCAATCTCAATTTCTCTACACCAGTGATCTGTTTCGTTAAGTTGTGTGCCAGCATCTCCAGTGCAGCAGGAAAGTGAGGCTCGCCGGGGTGCTTGAGCCTCACGTTGGGGCTCATGGCGTGCTGGGGAGCCTGGATTACGTCATATATATATATATATATTTTTATAACTAACGATTTAACAACAAAAAAAAAGAAAGGTGCCGTTACATCTCAAATGGCCAATCCTCTCCAAAATCTATAAATATAATTCTTCCTACTCTCATTTCTCATACCACCAAGGGCTTGTTTGGTTGGCAGGAAAGTAATGTTATTAAGGAATATGATTTCTAGGAATGTAATTCAAGAAAAATGAATACTCAGATTCTTGCGTGTTTGGAAACAACATGGAAAATGTGAGGATTCTTCATATTTATTTGTTTTGCAATGTAATTATTTTTATAATTATAATAATATAAATTTTATTTAATAATACATAGATGTATAATAAAATATATGATAACATCAAAAATAAATAATAATAATAATAATAATAGTTAACGTATTGAACAATAAAATTGTAGTATTTATATAATAATAATGCTATATTTTATTTATTATTTTTATTATATTATGGTTACATAAAAATATTAATTATTAATATTATTATTTTTTAGTACTATATAATGATAATAACGACATATAACTATAGTATTATAATAATAATTATGATATTATTATATTAATTAATACTACTTTTACTTATAATTTTTATTATTTAATAATAATAATGCAAGATTTCCTAAAACAGGTAATCAGAATACCTAAGTTTTGGTGGGGAATAAGAATCCAGGAAATTGTACTAACTTTCATTGGTGTGTGTAATCTGATTACTTTCCCAAATCTGTTAAAATTGAACCAAACACGGGAATGTGCAAATAAGGAATCAGAATACTTTCTCATGCCACATTCCCAGCCAACCAAACGCGCCCCAAGTGGAGATTTCACCCACTCCAGCAATACTAGTAGTAATAAAGTGATGATAATCGTTGAAGATATGCTCGCCATAGTAAATCAAACACGTGATGTGTTGAAAAAAATAAATGCGAAGAAGGCGGCAGTGCCGGCGAAACGAGCTTGAAGGATGACAGCAAAGGTGGGGTGAGAATCTTTTTCAAGGATTATTGCGCGGACCAGCCAACATGGGGTGAGAATCTTTTTCACCGGCGATTTTGTATGTTTAGGCTGTTGTTACTTGCACATTATGTAGTGGCTCTGTGACAGCTCGGGAACAGTGGCTGTGGCTCTACGGATCATTACGACCAGTCTTTGGCGTTGTAGAGTGAGTAAAATGCTTGAAAAAATTGCAAGTTTATTGTTTTTATTTTTGGGGGTGAATATCTGAGGAGGCCGACGAAAGCCGACAGTGAGAGGTTATTCCATATGCATGAGAGTAAATGCAATACAATTGAAGATAGCTCAAGCTTTCTTTACGAAATTATATAGTATCAAATAAATTTCGATGTTATCTGTGAGTGCGCATAACAATCGTTACCTATATAAAACCTTTGCATAAATTCAATCCAAAAGTTTTAACCCCATCCTAATATTGAATGCAATTCAAATAAGTAGTCATCAATACTGAACCCATGTTTGGTACAATTTTTTTTTGGTATGAAAAGGGAATTAAATAATTGATTCTATTACATTTTGTTTGGTTTGAGTAATAGGTTATCCATTTTTCTTACTTGGGGGTAACTCAATCTATTACATTGTTACCTCTCAAGAAGGAGGGGAAACAAGTAAAAGGGGAAACCTCATCACAAGTGACTTCATTTCTACTATTGAACCAAACACTTAATAAAAGTAACAATTATCATTACTATGCCCTTACTTGACTTGATTTCATTCCATTTTCGTTACCCAACTTGAACCAAACGAGCATTGAATGTTTACAATCCAAATACACAAGTTGTGTGACCATGTGATAAATCACCTCACATGGTAGACTACAATTTGGAAAATTGATACTACCTCCGTCCCGCGACAATTGTCCGGTAGGGAAATGGTACAATAGCCAATGCAATGTAGGATATGTGGTTGTAATTAATTTTGAGGAGAAAGAGTTAATTGTAGCCACAAATTTTTTGCCATTTTAGGAAACCGGATAATTAAATGGGACGTCCGAATAAGAAAACATAGACAATTGCCGCGGGACGGAGGGAGTATATTTCTTTGGCCAATTTTGTTTTTGTTTTTGTAGCTTTTTTTTTCTTCTTTAATCTCAAGGTGTTAGCTTGCCCTATAAAAATCATTAGCCACTTAACTCGTCAGTTTGTATTTTAAGAGGAATGATATATTAGTCATTTCTCATGTGAGTACCACTTATCTTTTGGTCATTTTATCACGATTTTTTTTTTCATTAGTATTTATTCTAATACCTCAAAAAGTATTAATAGTATCATTACATTTACAAATTACATAAACATCAAACCTCGACTTGTTATTGATCTTTTGAATTTCTACGAAATGAATAAAAAAAAAAAACAAATCGAGGTTTGATTTTTATATAATTTGTGAATGTAATGATATTGTTAAAAGTTTTTGAGGTATTAGAATAAAAATCAATAAAAAAACCAAGAAAACATCGTGATAACATGGTTAAAACGTGATTGGCTTCAGCAGAAAGTGATTAGCATATCATTCCTCTATATACTAAAATATACTATTAAAACCTATGAGAACCTATTAATTTTCTATATAAAATATTTGTGCTTTACAATTCTAATACTTGTACCAGTATCAATTTTACTATAAAAAGGAGAAGAATTTTATTTAGAGGCATTAGTTTGTCTTATAAAATTATTACTTCTGAAATATATAACATATATGTTGTAATCAAGCATATATTAATAAATGAAATGAAAATATTTACAACAAACTTATCATTATTTAAAATGAATTTTTTTTTTTTTTTTACTTTTGATCAATTTTAATTATAAAGGCAAAATACAAAAATTTAGCCTTAACTTCACATTCATGATAATTTTAGTCTTATAAATCAAATGTGTAACAATTTTAGCCATTTAATGAATTTTAACACCGAAAACAGTCAATGAACATCTGTTGTCGTTTTCAATAGAAAGTGTATTTTACTTTAAAAAATAACATAAAATTTCTAAGAATCATTTTGCTTTGGGGGCCAGGGCTTCGTTGCCAACTAGATTTTCTCTTGCAAATTCATTAAATAGCTAAAATCGTTACATATTTTAATTTATAAGACTAGATTAGAATTGTCTT
Source organism: Mentha longifolia (assembly GCA_001642375.2). Lineage (NCBI taxonomy): Eukaryota > Viridiplantae > Streptophyta > Magnoliopsida > Lamiales > Lamiaceae > Mentha > Mentha longifolia. The sequence goes on from CM038112.1 coordinate 27,891,137, forward strand.
ATAAGACTAAAATTGTCACACATATAAAGTTCGAGGTAAATATGTTACAAAATAAAATTATAATGCTAAAATTGTCACGAATGTAAAATTAATGCTAAATTTGTCACAAAGGAAATTTATTAGACTCGATTTGTGCATTTATTTATTTATTTATTATAAACTCGCATATATGATATGATAACCATCCTTGTCGAATATGGACAATGCGAATTCGGCCGAAAATACTTTCAGAAAAACGAAATAAAAAAATAAAAAAAAAGAAACAAAAAATTCGGCCGAAAATATAAGAATGCATTTGAGAAGAATGAGAAGTAAAGATAAGGTTGTAGGAGAAGAAGTGTCGCAGCACAAAAAAATCTTATAGCATAGCATGGATTAGACAGACATTTCTTTCAGTCTCCACTCATTCAAATCCATTTCCATGGCAACAAATCTCTCAACGCCACCTCTATCTCCATATCTCTCCTCCCACAACCACCACCGCCGCCGCTGCTTACTCCATTTCGCCCCTCCTCCACTCCGCCTTGCCGGCAACGGCAAGATAAGATGCACCGTATCCAAGAGAGCACCTCCAATGCCTTCCGCCGTCACCGGCGAACAGCACAGCGCATCGCTAGCCGAGCAGCTCAAGCCCCTGTCCACCACCACTCTTTCCGACCAACCGAACGAAGCCCAACTCTTGTCGAAGCCGAAATCCACGTGGGTTAACCCCACCAAGTCTAAACCCTCCGTTCTCTCTCTCCAGCGCCACCAGCGCTCTTCTCCTTATTCACACAATCCCCAAATCAAGGACCTCCGGAATTTCGCCAAGAAACTGAATGACTGCGAGGAATCCGATTTCTCGGCTGTTATTGAGGGGATCCCTCATCCTCCCACTAGAGAAAATGCGATTTTGGTGCTCAACAGCTTGAAGCCGTGGCAAAAAACGCTTCTCTTCTTCGATTGGGTGAAGGCCCAGAACGCTTTCCCTATGGAAACCATCTTCTACAATGTCACCATGAAATCCTTGAGGTTTGGACGCCAGTTTCAGCACATAGAGGCTCTTGCTCTAGAGATGGCTGAGAAGGGAATTCAGCTCGATAACATCACGTATTCAACCATCATCACATGTGCTAAAAGGTGCAATCTTTTTGATAAAGCTGTGGAGTGGTTTGAGAGAATGTATAAAACAGGATTGATGCCTGATGAGGTTACTTATTCTGCTGTGCTTGATGTGTATGCAAAGTTAGGAAAAGTGGAGGAAGTGATGAGTTTGTATGAGAGAGGGAGGGCTAGTGGGTGGAAGCCTGATGCCATTGCTTTTGCTGTGTTAGCAAAAATGTTTGGTGAGGCAGGGGATTATGATGGAATTAAGTATGTTTTGCAAGAAATGAAATCTCTTGGGATTCAGCCAAATCTGGTTGTCTACAATTCATTGTTGGAGGCTCTAGGTAAGGCTGGGAAGCCCGGTTTGGCGAGGAGTTTGTTCGAGGAGATGGTGGAATCCGGGATTGCTCCGAACGAGAAGACTCTAACAGCATTGATAAAGATATATGGGAAGGCTAGGTGGGCTAGAGATGCATTGCAGCTTTGGGAGAGGATGAGATTGAATGGATGGCCTGTAGATTTCATCTTGTACAACACTTTATTGAGCATGTGTGCTGATCTTGGATTAGTGGAAGAGGCTGAGACACTGTTTGAAGACATGAAAGGATATGAGAAATGCAAACCGGATAGTTTTAGCTACACAGCTATGCTTAACATATATGGGAGTGGAGGAAATGTTGATAAGGCCATGGTCTTATTCAAGAAAATGACTGAGGCGGGTGTACAGCTCAATGTTATGGGGTGCACATGTTTGGTTCAATGCTTAGGCCGAGCCAAGAAAATCGATGACTTAGTTAGTGTGTTTGAGACTTCAATCAAGAACGGTGTAAAGCCAGATGATAGGTTATGTGGGTGTCTGCTCTCTGTTTTATCATATTGTGATGGTGAGGATGCTAATAAGGTTCTTGCTTGTTTGGAGAGAGCAAATCCGAATCTGTCTGCGTTTGTGAAGTTGCTTAGTAGTGACGAGAGTATTGAGTTTGATATCGTGAAGGAAGAGTTCAAACGCATATTAAGTAACACAGCTGTTGAGGCCAGAAGGCCCTTCTGCAACTGTTTGATTGATATATGCAGAAACAGGAACCACCATGAGAGAGCTCATGAGCTTCTCTATTTAGGAACTTTGTACGGTTTGTATCCCGGTTTGCATACAAAGACTGAAGACGAGTGGAGGTTAAATGTTCGGTCACTTTCAGTTGGAGCTGCTCATACTGCTTTGGAAGAATGGATGGCTTCTCTAGCTAAGATCGTGCAGCGAAAGGAGAGCTTGCCTGCGTTGTTCTCTGCTAACACCGGCTCCGGAAATCACAAGTTTTCTCAAGGTTTAGGGAATGCTTTTGCTTCCCATGTGGAGAAACTTGCAGCTCCTTTTAGAGAGAGTGAGGGGAAAGCTGGTTTGTTTACTGCTACCCGAGAAGATTTAGTATCGTGGTTGGAATCGAGGGCTGTGACCACAGCATGTACAAACTGAGAGTAGTTTTGTTGTGAAGGCAACAATGCAAGAGTTTTGGTTTTGGAAAAAACATATACCTGTTATTGTAAGGCCTTAGATTGTTTGTTATAGGGCAATTGGTATGTAAAAGTAATTTTTGGACTGTGTTTCTTACATTTTAGTAGTAGCTTGTTTGTTATAGTCCAATTGGTATTTGAAAGTAATTTTAAGACTTTGTTTCTTACATTTCCTATATGCAAACATCAACCAGTTATATTTTATAGCAATAATCAAAGCTCTCAATTATTACGTGTTACACACCTTGATTATTATGCCCAATATATCTTTATACAGTCGAATATAGTTAACGAATAGATCCCTCTCAATTATTAGGGAAGTTGATAATTGATTTGCCCAAACAACATTTTGATCCAGATAGACCCGGAATAGCCATAAGCATGCGCAAAGGTCTACATCATAACGCTCGTGCTAGTTCAGACACTGATAGATCCGGGTCGAAGATCATCAACAGAATAAAAGAGTTATGCATAAAGGAAGAATTGAAGAAGAGTCAAGCTCTTCACTCCTTCCGTCGCCTACCTCGAATCTCAACTTCGCTTCAATGGAATTCGTGAGAATCCTGCAAAACAAGACCGGAGGGGGTGGGGGTCCTCCGGGAAGAACCTCTGACGCTCAAGTCAGTATCGAGTACTGGAAAATTCGAGATTTCTTGGGTAAGAAACCTCTAAGTGTGTTGTGTGAGCTCGGGCAAAATGCGCGTAGCTAACTGTAGTATTAAAATGAGTTTTTCAGAGAGCGTACTGTTAATGGTGAAGGAGATCACCTATTTATAGATGAAAAGCAATCGGTGGCATGAGAGGTAATATCTTATTATTGGTATGGGTGTTTTAGTCTTTTCGAGGGGGACAAGATCACTTAGGGAGTGAAGATTCGGGTGGATGATGATGATATAGTGGTCCCCTCAGAGGATTTGAGAATCACGTGTTCCGCATGATCCGGGTTTTGATTTGCCAGTAGCAAAACCCTTTCTTCCTAGGACATATCCCATCTATTTAGGCGGTAGCATCTGATGTTTTCCGGAAGTCCCTTCGAAATTTTCAGGCCCGCTTGCCACGTGACAAGTCAATGGTACTTATCCCTATCAACTACTCCCCCCCCAGGTCCAGAAGCGTACTTTTAGCTTATGAAAGGTTGTCTTGTAAAGGGCTATTGAACCGTCACCTTTTGCCTTTATGTCTTATCAACTGCTTATTGGTTTATGGGAAGTGTAATGATGCATTTACACTACCGAAGCGGGGGAGATGCAGAGTCGCTAATCCTTGGCCGTTGATAAGGATGTAATGCATGCATTTCTAGGCCGTTGATTTGCTTTGTATGTAGGCATATGCACACACATATATATATGTGAAAACATAAATAATTCTTCTTACATTTCTCATTTTCGATTCTTTAGATCAAGCCAATGACTCATTTGCTTTTGCCAAAAGCAAGGAAAAGATTGTCATCCTTCTGAGTGTTTCATTAAAGCACGGTGATGCAATTTTAGGCGTCTAGTTGAGGCCATTGATCATGTCCTGATCATCAATGATGATTCTTAGAGATTTTTCTTTCCTGATGAAAGATTTACTCTTAGTCTGAGATGAGTATTTGGATGCTTTGGAAGGTTGCTGTGGTTGTTGCTCTTCTTCTCTCCCTTTATTTTCTATTTTATTTTATTTTTGCGAAATCAACCAATTTATTATCATTTACGCTTTGTTGCTACAGATCCTTCCTTCGTGGGGGTTCTGCTTATTTACAGATCCTATTATTTATTTCAGATCCTTTTTCGGAAGAGGTGGGGTTTTATTTTTATTGGGTATTAAATACCCACTTTTCCCTTTTCTCGGTATATGAACCGCCGTCGTTTTTCACCATCATTACTTTTATATCTTCTCTAGGAAGAGTAAAACCTCTTCATTTACTCAAGTAATTTCTGGAGAGGAAGAGTTTTCGTCGCCGGAGCATCCTTATTAGAGAAACCATTTGAGTTTCTACTTCTTCTAGTTGCATTTTCCTCCATCGTCTCCGACCGATTTTACCATCTCTGCAGGTATTTGATCCCACCCTTCCCCTTCTTTTTCTTTTTTACTTTTATTTGCCCCATGAAGAAATCTTCTTCTTCTTCTTCCTCCAGCCCTTCTCTTCCCCCAAAGAAATAAACTAAGAAAGCCCAGGAACCACCCGTTCCTCTAGTATTTTACGGTCCTTCTTTAGTTAATGCCGAAGCCTATAAACGTTTCCAGAAGAAAATTAGGCAATACTGGGGGTTACTCTATAGAAATTCCTGGGAAGAAGGAACGCCCTTTAAGCTTGAGGCTTGGTGGAAAAACTTTTTGGTTTTTTCAATTAAAAGCGGGTCTTCGTTTTCCCATTCCCTCTTTCTTTGTAAAACTATCCAAATTGTATGAGATTCCTTTAAATCAAGTGAACCTTGCCTCTTTCCGCAAGGCCGTCTTTTTCATATGATCTTTACCTTAGAAGGTGTAGAGGATACAACCACCCTTTTTTACAAAACCCACGAATTGAAACACAGTGGTTTTCATTTATACTTCCCCCTTATAGTATGGTTTGCCAACTTTTACGGTCAATATGAATCGTTACATAGAGGGTGGCATGCCCAGTATTTAATAGCAACCCCTCCCCCTAATAGGTCATGGGAAATAGCCAATGTGCCCCTGTATAACGTTCCTGGCATTGATAAGCCTTCCCATAAACTCCCTTATTTAGAAGAATGGGAGGAAACTTTATTACACAATCTCCGCTCAAAATATCCCAAAGATCATACTATGTTGAAGCCTTTAGTAGAGAGTGAAGAGGCTCTCTCTTTTTTCGGTCTGAAACCTGGGACCCCTTAGACCCCTGCAATGGGTAATTCCCTTATTTTTGGTTGCTTTTCATGCTACAGATGCCTTTGGGTGTTTCATCACCCTTCTGTTGTATATATTTTGTTATGATTTTTATGTGTAGTGTCTTGATATTTTCGCAGCTATGGTGACTGTTAAGCAAAACCTAAACAGTAAGGCTCGAGCTAAACTTCTGCACAGAATGGCAGATGCCGCACAGGCCCATCAAGGACAGGTCCCTCATCCAACAGTGGGTTTATCTTCAACTGCGAAACCAGTGCCCGAGTCTACCCTTTCCTAGAACCAACCGTCATCTTCTGCTGTTGAGAGGCCCCACCATCCTTTGGCGGCAGGTGTGGATCAAAGTTTAGAGGCTCCTTTAAAGGATCATTACCCTAGTCCTATCGATAACCTCACTCTCCTTGAGGCTTCTTCTACATTTGCTTCAGACTTAGCCAATGTTACTGAATTGCATGTGCCTCTTTTTTCCACAAAAGATTCTTTATCTCGCAAGAGAAGCAGTACACACTTGTCTTCTCGACATCACAAGCAAGGGAAGATGAGCTCCGCCACTAACTAGGAGCCAAGGACTCTAGAGACAAGCCAGCCCCTCCTCTAGGGAACCTGTGTCTTCTGTTGTTGCTACCATGTCATCTTCTGTCCTGCGAGAACTATTCCAGGATCTCCACCTTTTCTAGTAGCCTTGCTACTTATGCAACTGCCGACCCTTATCATCCGATTGTAGCTTCTAAACCTCCTGCTATGGAGAGATCAACATCGAATGCTATGTTGGCTATACTTCATTCTCATCGTGTCAAGGGCCTGGAAGTTCCCCCAGCTTCTTATTCTGCGAAGGGAGTAGGTGTGAATTTCCCTGGTATAGTAGCAGGCATGGATGAAGCATTGGTGGCTAAGGTTAGAGACATTATTCCTCGTGTGGAGGATTGGAGGCTTTTGAATCAACTTTCTTCGAAAGAGCTGGCCAAGAGAGTAGCCACTTTCGAACTTCAAGTAAAGTTCTACATCCTCCCTGCATTATCACCTTTTTTTATTACACTTTAGACTATTAACACTATTGTCTTGGTATAGGCCTAAGCTTGCAGATCCATGTAAGGCCTTCGTTCACTGGCCTATTACCCTTTAAAGAAGCGAGTGTCTGAGTTAGAGGCTGCCACTAGTCATTTACAAGCAGAAGTTCTTCAACTCCGGCAAACCATTCAAGAACAAAACACTTCTGAGATGAAAGCTCTGCAAAAGAAGATGGCATCTATGGAGAAGGCCATGGTTGATCTTCAACAGAGGGACAAAGTGTGGGAAAAATTTCTTCGTGAAAGGGAGAGTTACGTCGACGGATTGGAGAAGGATTTGGCTAGTTACAAGGCCCAGGCGGAGGATCTGCAATGGGCTCATGAGGGTTCTTCAGCCAGATTGGCTCGCTTTGAAGAAGAAAGCAAGTTGGAAGTAGACCGGGTGACCGCATCCTCGTTGCAGAATGGCAAAGCCATCGGGTTGAAGGAGGGTTTGGAACTGGGGTCGATGGTCAGAGCCCACAGATGCAGATCTTATGTGCTCATGATTCCCCATGGGCAGGCATTTTTGGACGCCCTAGTAAAGGGTCTTCCTGAAGCCTTTCTTCACTCTCCTGATTTCTAGGATCAGATTGGATAGAAGAGCCTTTGATAGACTGGATCACGGCTATAGTGCACAACTGCTGCGTGCAGCTAAAGCTGGAAAATCGAGTAGTGGAAGTGGATATTGATCCTATCCTGGAGATCCTGAAGCATGAGACTCCCACTCTCGAACTAGATCCTCGCGTGGATGCTCATCATCCCTGATTTGTGGAATGCTTGAGGAATGCGGCCCAGATCCTCTATAAACCAGAGGACTTTAAGGGGGATCTATTAGAATGGGATAATTTCTCTTGTGGGATTATTCCTGCAGAAGCTTGAATGTATGAGCTTCTGCGTAGGGCTTTCATTGCTGTATGCTTGTCTTTTCCGAATTCTTGCTTTTCTCTCCTTACTCATATTATTATCATCATCAGTTTTTTATTAATGTTCTTATGACAGGCAACAAGTAGACATCCTACCCTTTGCCTTGCTATTTTTCTGAGATGATTTTGTGACAAAGCTTTTATTCTTGCTCCTCAGACCAGTAATTCCTTGCAAAAGATCAAGGATACCTCAAAGCTGGAGGAAGCGCCTTTTCTTCACTTCCAGCAGAGGAGCATGTTGAACGAGCTGAGGAAGAACGACGATGGAGACTATGCAATGCCTGACCAGATAGATCCCAACCAAGATCCGGGTCACATGGAGATCCCAGGCCGGGAACAGAACCCCTAATCCGCCCTATCAACAGATCCCAAGACTCCCCCCTCTTCCAACCAGGAGGGCATGGCTCTTGTTTGAGAGGGAGCTCTCGAGGTCGAGGTTGCAACCCACGTCATTCCTCCCAATATAGAAGCTTTTCCAACCGAGGTCCCGAGCAGTACTTCAGGACTTGGTGAGGGCGAGGTTCTCGAAACTTCGACCCTTGAAGCCGGGGATGCCGCTGAGGCTCAATCTTAGAATTTCTCTGCCATGTGCGGGTTCGGCTCCGCTTTAGGAATCCTTGTAATAGTTTCATAATTTTTACTCTGATATATTGCATATGTTTTTATTTTTACTGGCTTTTACTCTTCTTTTATCAAGGGGTTTTAACCTATCGCTTGAGTTTTTAATTTGTTATTATTTGGAATTTACTTTCAAAAAAGAATCAATTTTTCCAAATAGATATTTGCACTAGATAGTGGAGTATGGGGGGTATACCCCTACCCCTCCCAAGTGAGTTATAAGAAATCAAAAGAATTATAACTCGTTAAATAAAAGAAACATACTTTATTTATAGGCTGAAAATAACTACGGAAACAAGCATCATCTAGTATCAAGTGCTGATGGGAAATATTAAAATTTCAAACATAATATTTTCTTAAATTACTGATATTCCAAGGCCTTGGCAAGACCCTTCCTTCCATGTCTTTCAATTGGTAGGCTCCTCCTTTGAGCACTTCTTCTACTATGTAGGGTCCGTCCCAATTTGGGTCAAGTTTCCCAGTAGGCTTGAGAACATCTGCCCTCTTTAGCACCAGATCCTCTTTGAGAAACCTGCGTGTTTATACTTTTTATTGTACGCATTGCATATCTGTTGCTTGTAACGATCAACTTTGTTTTTAGCTTCTGCTCTCAATTCTCCTACTAAATCCAGATTTTCTCTCAACAAACCCAAGTTTTGGTTTACATCATATGTTATGTGCGGTGTGATTTGATCTCGAGTTCTGCCGGCACAACTGTAGTAGAACCATACACTAGATTGAAGGTGCTTCGCCAGTGGCGGTTCTGGAACTAGTCATGTTGGACCATAAGACTGAATCAAGTTCCTCTGCCCAGTTCCCTTTAGCCTTATTCAATCTGGCTTTAATACCAGCGACAATAGTTCTGTTTGTGACTTCTACTTGCCCATTAGCTTGGGGATGGGCAACTGATACGAATTGTTGTTCTATCTTCACCTCCTTACACCACGAACGAATAAGGGCTCCTATGAATTTGGTGCCGTTGTCAGACATTAGAATTCTAGGTACACCATACCTACAACATATGTTCTTCCAGAGAAATTTCCTTATCACTTGCTCAGTGATTTTGGTAACAGCTTCAGCTTCCACCCATTTAGTAAAATGGTCCACAGCCACAATTAAGAAAATTCTGCCTCCAGGTGTTGTAGGGAATTTCCCTACGATGTCGATCCCCCACTTGTCAAATGGACACGAGGAGAACATGGCTCCTAATTCTTCAGCTGGCTTATGAATCAAACGCCCATGCTTCTGACATTGCTCACATTTTTTGACGAGAATTTTTGCATCTTTTTCTATTGTTGGCTAGAAAAATCCAACTATTAAGACCTTACAGGTGAGATCCTTGAATCCCGTGTGGGCACCTGCAGGTCCCTCATGTATCTCCCTGAGTATATACTCCCCTTCTTGCTCAGATAGGCATCTAAGGTAGGGGTGTGTGAAAGATCTCATGTAAAGGAAATTCCCCATTAAGAAGAATTTTGTTGTGATACCCTTGGATGTCGGAGTCGCGGTGACATCTGATGTATTATCAGATCTTAAAGCTTGAATGATTGGTATTCTCCAATCTTTGTGATGCGTCGTTTTACACCAAAAATAATTCTGACTTTCGATCGGTATGCCCACACTGCTCAGACAGTGGTAAGCAAGATCGTCTCCCAAGGGATCGGTGAGATTTTCTCCAAATTTCCAACTGCAAAATATGAAAGTTCTATTTAACTAAATACAAAAATAAATAAGAAAATAAATAAACAAAGAAATATAAAAGACACTTTTGATTTTTAGGTTAAGCAAATTAAAGACGATTCCGACAGCAGACAAGTTCCACCCTAGCTCGATTATTCTGATCATCGATGCAAAGATAACTCTAATTTAATGCAAATAAACCAGTTATGACCACCGAAGACGCTTCTGACGCGATCTTATTTCTCCATAAATTCTCGATAACCAGGAAGACGCTTCACCAGTTATTTCCCTAATCGACTGACAACCGTAAGAGACGCTCTATAGATTTAATGAGTCGACAACATTAAAAACTAAAGAAACTTGATTCAAGACTGATAAACTCTGACGCAGGATTATCGTATTCAAACTGTTATTCCCTTGACTTAAACAAGCCAATTTACCACTAGTTAAATCTAACGCCGATTACATATGGCCGATTTAATCGGCTATAAATTAATTTTAGACTACTAAATATTGCGCACTACCTAGCAGCATGAAACAATTCATAAAAATAAACACAGAGAATAATAGATGCAAGCATATAAATCAAAGTATGAAAACTAATTAGATCTCACAGAATAATCTTGCTAAAAGGCTTCTTGTCTTTGCCGGAATAAAGAAATTAACTAATACTCATAAATAAACTAAAGCAAAAATAAAATAAAGAATAAAAAGAAGGATGAGAATGGCAGAATTGAAGTTCCAGCCGTCTGCCTCCTTTCCCAGCCAATACGTATGTGTCTCCTCTAATTAATCTAACCTATTTATAAGAGTAGTTGATTTCCTTCCAAGATAAGGAAACAAATCTCTCTAATTCTAATTTAAATAGGAGAACAAATTACTAAAGATATCTAATAATATCTAAATATCTATTAACTAAATAAAGTCTTAAAAATTACTTCTATATTAATTAATCCCGTGTGGAATTAATTAACCACTATTAAAAGTCTAAAATTCTGAAATTCCTCATTTTTCTCGCCCAGTTCCAGTACTTCACAGGCAGTATGGGCACGCCGCCTGAAATTCCAGCAAACCGTTTCTTCTTTACTTCAGTTTCAGCTTCAAAACCTCTTTCGAATTAGCTCCAAAATCTCCCAAAAATCATCTTTCTCCTACAAAAATACATTATTTCACAACTAATCCAAATCAAGGCATTATCACTCAAAATGACATCAAATTCTATCAAAATATTCAATAAATAACTAGAGAAATAATGCCCAATCAAACTCCCCCACACTTAAGCAATGCTCGCCCTCGAGCATAAAACTAAACAGAGAAACACAATAAACAAGAAACTACCAAACTAGACTCAAAACATTTAAACAAGAATTTGGCAATAGTTCGAATAAGAATCGAGGGTAGGATTAAGATACAACCATTCAAACCACAACCCATTCTTCCAATCAAAATACATAAGCAAATGCCCTTCATTCAAGTCAAAATCATGCAAAGTCGATCCAAGCCTCACCAAGTTCGCTCCAAATCGCTCAAAGGAAAAATAGGGTAAGATTCAAAACTCTCAATCACAACTTGAAAACTTTCTACCATAAGTTTGCCCATATGTCAATATCTCCACCGCAAAAATTAGAAATTCGTGCACAAATCAATAGTGGGGTGCTTGGTATGATGGAATGGAATGATGTGGAATGGAATGGAAGTAGAAATCATGTAGAAACGTGTACATCATTTCTACCTCTATTCCATTCCACCTCATTCCATTCCATCATACCAAGCAAGCCATAGGTCTTTTCTAAAGTTGGGCTAGGTGCATGGTAGGATAAAAGAAAAATGATAAAAATAGGCATATAAAACTGAAAATATGCAAGCAATCTACCTATAACCTTCATTTAGCTTCAAGAGTAACTCTATAGGGAAGAGAATACAAAAATCCAAAGACAACAATCTCCTTTTTTTTTTTCTTTTTTTTTTTTTTTGAGCTTGAAGTCATTCTACTCTCACTCCTTTCAAGCTTCCTTCTTTTTTCTTTTCTTTTTTTTCATTTTTTTTTGTCTATTTTTTTCAACTTTTTTTTCCCACTCAAATTTATCCTCAAAAGTACACTACATTTCTACTTTTTTTTTTTTCCAGCACATAACAATCCCACAATAAATAGAGTACTTATCTCAATATAAGTCAACTACTTGCATATTTTTCAGTGGGACAAAAGATGGCTATAAGAAAGGCTAAAAGTTTATATTTGAGTGAGCTTTAATTGTCAAAAAAAAAGGATAATGGCACAAAGAGACTCACTAGGGGATAACATATGGTGGTAGGTAAATGAATAGGCTAAGAAAGGCTTAATCCTAAATGCCTAAATCATTTTCATGCAAGAATCTCAAAATTCAATTTCGATTATGACAACAAGGCAAACCAAGCATCAAGAAGTCAAGTGTGAAACTCTCAACAAAGAAACAAAGAGCATATTATAGCTTTGCTCATTAGGCTCAATCCTCACAATTTAAGTAGGTTTCAACAATAAGTGATCAACTTTGTATTTTTTCCTCATCCAAGAACACACGTAGGCATCTAACACACATATTCATCATGAAAGAAAACAACCAAACATTCTCAAACCAATCTTAATCCTTCCCACTCAAATCATCCATCTCACAGTTGCCAAAGACTCAAAAAAAATGACTTTTTTTTTTTCTGGGTCACTTTGGTCAGATCTATTGAATAGATCTCTAGAGAGCATGCTTTGGTATCTGCATTGAGTACTACCAAATCCCCCATCCAGGTATCTTCCATGGAGCTGGCGATCTAAGCTAGTTTATCGGCTTCTGTATTTTCTTTCCTAGGGATCTGCACCACTGTTGCTATCGGGAATTTCTTCAATAGTTCCACCACCACATTGGCATATGCTATCATTCTTTCTTCTTTTTTCTAGCACATCCCTAACACTTGATGTGTTACTAATTGGAAATCTGAATGAACCACAATATTGCAAACTTCAAGGCCTTGTAAAATGTAGAGGCATCTGATCAACGCTTCATATTCTGCCTAGTTGTTGGAGGCCGAGAAATTAAATTTGATGGCAAATCTATGCTCTTGTTCTTCAGGAGCTTGTATGTAGATTCCTGCTCCAGATCCTTCTTTAGTGATTGAGCCGTCCACATAAGCCTTCCATATTTTCTATCATCTGTCACTATTTGAGTAGTTTCTTGTAAGAAGTCAGCTAAGCCTGCGCCTTGACGACTGTTCTTGCCTCGAAGTCTACATCGTATTCACTAAGCTCAATGGCCCATTTCACCAGTCTACCTAACATATCAGGTTTTCCTAGGATTTGCTTCAACGGTATGTTGGTTCTTATGACCAATCTGTGAGAAAGGAAGTAAGGTCTCAATTTCCTTGCAGTCACCATAACAACCAAGGCTACTTTCTCAGTATCTGAGCACCTAGCTTCTGGGCCCTGAATCATCTTACTAGTGTAGTAGATGGGCTTCTGGGCTAACCTTTCTTCTCTGATGAGCACAGAGCTGATGGATTCCTCACCAACCGCGAAATATAGATACAATGCTTCCTTGGGCAACGGTTTAGTTAAAAGTGGTAAAGAAGCCAAATGTTTCTCCAAATCTTCGAATGCTTTTTGGCATTCTTCTGTCTATTCAAATTTGCTCTCATTCCTTAATATTCTGAAGAAAGTGAGGCTCATATCTGCAGATCTCTCTATGAACCGACTCAGAGCCGTGATCCGGCCATTTAACCTCTGAATTTCTCTTATGTTTCTTGAAGGAGCCATATCCAGCACAGCTAGGACCTTCACTTAATTGACTTCTATTCCCCTCAGGGTCACCATGTACCCTAAAATTTTCCAGATTGCACTCCAAATGAGCATTTAGCTGGGTTTAATTTAAGATGATAAAATCTGGCTACTGCAAAGACTTCTTCTAGGTCTCGGACATGGTCCGTAGCCCTAAACTTTTTTGCCAAGATATCATCTACATAGACTTCCATAATTTTTCCAATTTGATTTTTGAATATCTTATGCATCATCCTCTGATAGGTAGCACCTGTATTCTTCAATCCGAATGGCATGCTTTGGAAACCAAAGGTCCCAGCACACACACCGAACACTGCTTTTGGAACATGTGTAGGTTCATCTTTACTTGATGATATGCTTGGTATGCATCCATCATTGATAGTAGCTCACACCTTGAAATGGAGTCCACTAATTGGTCGATTCTTGGTAGGGGGTAATGGTCCTTGGGGCAGGCCTTATTAAGATCACGAAAATCTATACACATGCGCCAGGTGCCTGTGTTTCCTTTAGCCACCATAACAACATTAGATAACCATTCTGGAACTTGCACTTCTCTAATGTGGCCTGCCTCCAGTAACTTTGCCGCTTCTTCTCTAATGACTTTGTCTTTCTCAGGGCCGAATTGTCTTAATTTTTACTTAACTAGTTTAACCTTGGGATCTATATTCAGACAATGCATTGCTATCCCAGTGTCTATACCCACCAGATCTGCTGATGAGAATGCAAAGACATCTGCATTTCATCTTAAACAATCTATTACTTGTTTGTCGATGGGGTCAGTCATCTGAGTGTCTATCCGAGTCGTGAAACCCTCCTTGTTTGGGAATAACTTAATGGATAGCAACTCTTCTGCAGGCTGCATCTGGTGTGTAGTATCCTCCTCAAGAGGATCTATAAACTTGGTTTTCTTTTCTTGCGGTCCTGAATAAACCTTAGGGCTTCCAGGTTCCGATAAGATCCTTTTCTTAGCCTCTCCTGCTTTCACGGATTGTATGTAGCATTTTTGGGAGAGCACTTGGTCTTCTGAGGCGCAACCAATCTTATTCCCCACTTGGAATTTCATCATCAGATGATAGGTAGATACAACTGCTTGAAAGAGATTCAAGGCCGTTCTCCCCAAAATGATATTATATGATGATTTTTGGCGTACCACTAAGAAGTTCACCGGCTTGAAGATTCACAGATCTCCCTTGCCAAGGATCAACATAAGATCCACTAATCCTAGAGACATCACTGAGTCTCCTGCAAAACCGTGCAGTGCCATGACCACTCCATCTAATGACTTTTGGATAGCCATTTGATTGAAGCAATCCTCGAATATGACGTTAACAGCTATGCCGGTGTCAACAAACACCCAGTTGATATCATATCTTTCTAATTCCGCAGGGATGACTAGAGCATCTTCATGGGGGTGAATAAGGAATCTGTCATCCTGAGCTCCAAAGGATATTTCTGGTGGAGACAACCCTCCTTCCATTTTGAGTATTTCATGCTTCTCAAGCATCTGCACGTCTCTACCGTATGCTTTCCTGCTCATGTTAGAGTCACCTCCAGTGGGGTCCTCCATAAATAATAGTAATTACTCATCTTTTTCCAAATGCTTCTCCGGATGGTGTTTTTTCTGTACCTTTCTCTTATTTTTCTTCTTTCCACCTTTTGGCATGACCAAATCCTTTGCGAACATATTCTAATAATTCTCCCTCTTATATGAGTTTCTCGATTGCAATCTTCAAGTTGCGATAATCATTGGCCATGTGTCCATAATTATTATAGAATTTACAGAACTTGTCAGACTGAGGCCTTCTAGGTGGTTGATCTCGGCCGGCAGGGATTTGTACCTCGGGTTTTTTCATTACCACTTCTAATAGTTCCACCGGCTGTTTGTTGAGAGGTGTGAAAGTGCGCTGAAATCGCTTATTTCTATCAGGCCTTTTATTTTCCCCAAATGGTCTCTTCCTATCTTCTGGTTTTCTCTTTCTTTTATTATAGAGTTCTGATTTCTTGGCACTCATGGCTTCTTCCATGTGTATGTACTTTTGTACCCTAGCTAGAAGCTCGTCGAAGGTTCTGGTAGGCTTTTTCATGAGAGAAGTGAAGAAGTGTCCTGGTTTCAATCCCTCCACGAAGGAATGAGTTCTTAATCCCGCCTCTAAGCCAGGTATCTCTAGAACTGCATCATTGAAGCGTGTCATGTAATCCCTTAAACTTTCATTGCTTCATTATTTAATGGTTATTAAGTACAACGCGTTTTTGGTTGACTTCTTGGAGCTGACAAATTGATGTAAGAAAATTTCTCGCAGATCTTCATAAGAATGAATAGAGGATCTGGGCAATTGTTTGAACCATTGTTTGAACCATTGTTGTGCAGGTCCTGACAAAGTTGTTAGGAACACTCGACATTTGACCCCTTCAAAATATTAATGTAAGAGACAAAGGCTCTCGAATTTCACGAGGTGCTCTTCTGGGTCTCCGTGTCCTTTATATTCACATGAGATTGATTTATAATTCTTCGGGACAGGATCGGTCTGTATATCAGTCGAGAAAGGGCTATTTTCATCAATGTAGTCTGTGAATGTTCAGATATCATTTCTTTGGTTATCTTCGTGATAAAGTCTCCCACCGTTCTTTCAATATGGGGAACAGATTCACTCATATGTTTCTTCTCAGATGCTGCTTGAGCTTTCCTCAGCTCTTCAAGGTATGTGGCTATAGATCGCATCTGTTTTTGTTGATCAAGGATCTTCTTTTTAAGAAGCTCATGAGCATCTGGTTCTCGCATTAGGTTCTCAGGTGGAACCTCTTCTTCTTCAACCGAATCGCAGTCAGTAAATTTACCATCCTCTTGGATCCCAGGTAGCTTGGTAGCTAACTCTCATATGGTTTTCTTGCTTTTGGCTCTACGAGCGGGGGGAACAAAGTGCTTATGTCCTCCTCTGTCATTGTTATCTTTCTCTCCTTCTGAAGGATGAGGATTTGCACTTTTAAATATGGACTATCTCCCAAAGAAATTAGTTTTCTGTCTATAACTCCCTCCAGGGCCCCATCTATCATGTTCTTCATTTGCTTAAGCATGAGCGGAGAAAATGACAACTCCATGTTGTTGCCTCCTAGCACATATTTGGAGGTATGTCCCTCAAATCCTGGCGGGGAAGTATCATAAAATTTTGGTGTTGCGTCCCCTGCATCTGTGCTTCTTCAGAATCTTGATTTATTTTCAGAATCTGAAAGATACATAAGTGTATTAAGGCATTAATTTGCTATATTTTGTCTTCTGCATTAACGTATAGGTTTTAGCTCCTTATTGGGAGATTTTTCTTGACTAGGAGAATGTTTGGGGTCAGAATCCTCATTCTTTTTCCCAGATGCCAAACTTAGTAGGGCTTAGATAGGCATGAGCCTATCTTTGGAACCGCTGCCTTCAAGCCTGGCCCATGTCTTTACATGGGGCTTACCCATTGACCTTGGCTATTTAATTCCTTATTTTTGATGTGGGGTTTGATGATGATATATGTTAGCTTCCGAGCCTGAATCTTTTGTCAAGGCTTATCTTCCACTCAACACATATTCTATCAATTTCCCCCTTTAATTTTGAGTATTCATCTGGGGAGTTTTTAATAATTTACTCACCAGGTATCAGTATAAGCGCGTTTCCCTTGAATTTTTCACTTTCTCCAGAGAAAACAATCGTTCTTCCAATTTTTCCTTCTGCTTTTATTTACCTAAGAATTGTGAAAGGGAGAAACAACAGAACTTTAATCAAACCATATGTTTCTTTAAAAGTTTTTGCAAACATACATAAGAAAGAATCAATTTTCTAAATAAGTATTCGTGTTTTTCACAGGCATATCATAAATGCTTACATCCTAAAGTGATTTTTCGGTTGATATTTGGAATGATTATTCCAAATTCTTCTTGCTTCTCTTTCGTTGTCCAGAAATTTATCAAGACGTCTAATACTTTTTAAACCAAAAAAGAAGAAAATACTTTAATAAATAACTTAAAAATAAGAATATAGTTAACGAAATTTGAAGGGAAAATCGACGTCTCTGCTCAAGAGTTTCCCATAGATGGTGCTAGTTGATAGATCCGGGTTGAAGATCATCAATAGAATAAAAGAGTTATGCATAAAGGTAAAATTGAAGAAGAGTCAAGCTCTTCACTCCTTCCGTCGCCTACCTCGAATCTCAACTTCGCTTCAATGGAACTCGTGAGAATCCTGCAAAACAAAACCGGATGAGGTGGTGGGGGTCCTCCAGAAAGAACCTCTGATGCTCAAGTTAGTATTGAGTACTGGAAAATTCAAGATTTCTTGGGTAAGAAACCTCTAAGTGTGTTGTGTGAGCTTAGGCAAAATGCGCGTAGCTAAGTGTAGTATTGAAATGAGTTTTTCAGAGAGCGTACCATTAATGGTAAAGGAGATCACCTATTTATAGGTGAATAGCACACGGTGGCACGAGAGGTAATATCTTATTATTGGTATGGGTATTTTAGTCTTTTCAAGGGGGAAAAGATCACTTACGGAGTGAAGATTCGGATGGATGATGATGATATAATGGTCCCCTTAGAGGATCTGAGAATCACGCATTCCGCATGATCCGGGTTCTATTTTGCTAGTAGCAGAACCCTTTCTTCTTGGGACAGATCCCATCTATTTAGGCGGTGGCATCTAATGTTTTCCAGAAGCCTCTTCAAAATTTTCATGCTCGCTTGCCACGTGGCAAGTCAATGGTACTTATCCCTATCAGACACTATACGGAGTGATGGATATGTGGGTGTGAATGCGCGTGTGTTGACTTCTGTTAATTTTTTTTTACTTTTAGCCTCTTTTAGTACTGTGCTTGTAACACCCCGCCCCCCAAGGTATGTAAAAATGTCACTCGGAGACAGGGGGCTACAGGTGGAACGCTTAAGAGGCTGAAGAACAATAATGAATAATGTCTTGCTAATACTTAGTGAAAGGAGTTGGATGGCCGAAGACGGAAGATATACCGTCAAATGACAATACATTTAGGAACTGAGTGTGAAGTGCGAAATGATGAAAGTAAAAATAAGGGCTAAATGCTTTAGTTACATCTTGGCACTCCGGAATCATTAATTTTACCTTAAAGAGTTGTATCAAACAATGAAGGAGGGGTTACGACAATAAAGGAAGAAAGAATGCAAGGACTACTCAATTTATATCTTGTTCTTACTTTACATCTTTGACTCATCTAATTACATTATTAACTCTATGATCTCTACTTGTCTTACTTCTTAATTACCAACTTAAGTCTGTGTGCGGAAGCATAGTTGTGACAAGTGTATGGAGACACATGTCACGGGGTTATAACCATAATATCCCAATCCTCGGCTCGCCTCGCTTTCATCCCATCGCTTCTAGTTAAATACGTATAGGGCGTAAGTACATTGATTGTACTTAGTGAGCTTGCCACCCAAAATCAATGCCACTTAGGGCTATAGGAATATACTTGCCTAATTTGTTCCAACTCAGGGGTTTTATGAAAGAACTTGAGCTGCTTTTGAAAAACATATTTGCATGCCCTTACATTTCTATATGCTCATGCATCAACATATGTCGCGACAAAATAAGTATGACATACTCAAGTCTACAGTTTAAAGATTTGCCGAGAGGTTGGCCAGCCTCTCGAGCACCTTACCGTTGCGTGCTCACACCCCACTGACATCTTGATTCAAAAGGGCCGATCATTCTGCTGTAAGTAGACTGGTAATGCATGCATAGAAAGTTGGCAAGTCTAACATTTCATAAATACATTTCATGCATCATGTGCAGTTTAAAACATATGAGCTTGGAAAACATTATACGAAAATAAAGCTCACTCTTTAAATGTGCTCAGGCAAGTAAGCAAGTAAGCAAGGAATCAAATCCGGCTCCTCTCGTCGCCTTGTCTCCGAAGCTAGCAACCTATTTACATATAACACATCAATAGTAACTAATAAGTACGCATATACTTGTACTTACTTAATTTCTTAATACTTAGTATCTCTTGTTTACTTAGTCTTCATCTTGTACATTTAGTCTAAGTATACTTAGGCATTGTTTGGTAGGCATGATTAGCCAAGATAAATTAGGTAATCTTAGCTTATCATGTTGTTTGGTAGACAAGATTGATATTCTTGGCAGCCCACAAAATAATCTCGGCTCGAGAGTCTATTCACTATAGCCTTTTATATTATGATTTGGTGTTGGACGGCCGATTAAAACAGCCTGATGAACAGTAACCCATATTGATTTGCAAATTGTCCAATATACCCTCTTTTCATGAGGAAAACTTCAAGATCCCCAACATCATGAAGAGTCACTCCTCTTGTTCGTGAAAATCGAAGGTCTGGGCTCTCATTCGTGAAGACTACAAATTCGTGAAGTCTGCAAATTTGATCAAGAAAAGGAGTCAATTGAGGTCCATAGCTTGCAGAAAGGTAGGAATTTGTCATGTTCAAGTATATCGCAGTGAGTTTTTTCTAAATCTCGACCTCTGATTAGGTATTATTATGTGAAATGGTGATAATGTTGATGAATTCAACGTTCTTTCTTCACTTCAATGAAGTTAACTCCAATAATCGCATTTTGTACAAATTTCTGATAAATAGGTTTGTATTTCAACCATGAAGAATCATGTTTGAGAACTATGAGGTCTAAAATCTGGAGATGGGATTAAAATTTGCACTTATTATTTCGATTAATTATGTATGAGTTCCTAAACTCCTTTCTTAAATTGCCTTATTTGCCATGTATATACTCTCCAGTCTAAGGACAAGAGCAAGGGGACTAGATTCACATTCAAATTTGTATTTCATAGGCGTGCAGATCACAGTGAATTCTTCCTCTTCTCCAAACTAATCTTTCGATTTCATGGTTGTTCTATGTTACATCTATTTTTGTGTTTTGTGTTTAAATTATGAGTTATGGGGTTCGTTTTTTGTTGCACGCTTATTATGGTTAAACTTCATCAGTGATTCCATATTATGTTGGTTTTATGTTCTTAGCCCATGTTTTCAGCATTTTTTGTGCATTGACCTTCAATTAATGAGCATAATTTGCAATTCCATAAAGGCTATTAAGGACAGTTTGTGAAGCTCTATATGTGAGAAGGTGTATTTCATAAAACACTCATAGACAAGCCTTAACATAGCAATAAAAGCTATTATCTCGTGGATTAATAACAGAGTTTCAAAACCAGAGTTTAAATGGAAGTGTTGTGAGTCTTAGATGCGTGAAATCAAACTAAATGAATACATCTTCGCTTGATTTATGCATTTGAATATGTGTATTTCCAGAGTGTGATACTTATTAGGGTTTGCCAAAGAATGATGCAGAGAACGATGGAGAAGAAAGGAATAGGTGGGAGTTTCAAAGTGAGATTGTAGTTCATGGAAGTGTAGAGAGAGAGAGAGAGAGAGCTTCTCTCCTTGTTTGCTCCCGAAGTTAATAATTCAAGTGTAGCTAACAAAAGTGCTCCCAAAGCTAGAATGGTATGTTTTGATGCAAGTGAAATACATCGGTTTCATGTATTTCTTGTATCCTCCTGTAATCAATCAATATATGAGATTTTAAATTAGAAATGAAAAAATCTTGTTATATTTTTGCACATTGCCTTGAAGATGTTTTCTTGACTAGAATAGTACTGTATGTTTTAATTCATGTGTGATCTAATAATGATGGAAATACTATCTCTTTGTCCGCCTATTTACTCAACATCTATATCATCTTTATTTTCTTCTTATCTTTGACTAGAGCTGGATGACTGCTCATATCATCGATCATATTGTGGAATTCATCACTGGTCCATATTAATTCATGCCCTTGCATACATATAATTATTTTGAATTTTGAAAAAGGAAAAAAAATAGCTTCCAATTCAAAGAAAAATTAATTAGCTTCTCAAAAAAAAGTATAGAGTTGGCAGCTTGAAGGAAAAATTAGCAGCAATATAATAATTTTTTTATTTTTTTTTTGAAATTTTGGAATAAAAAAAATGAACTCCATTTCCAAAAACAATTAACTAATATTTGAGGATATATATGTCTTTACCCTAAATGCTGTAAGGTTATTTTTGTCATTTTCTAACGTAATTTAGAGTTTAATCTTACATACCAAACATAGATTTAAATTATCTATTTTTTTTTATTTTACATACCAAACACTCATATAATTTTTCTATCTCACTTAATCTGCCCTCATCAAGATACCTCATGATTGTTTTTATCTTATCTTGACATATCTTGTCAAGGCTAGCAAACATGGCCTTAGGCTATTTCATATTAACTCTTACTTAGTTAATTCCTATATTTAGACAATTTAACTATTATCTATTAACTCATACTTAACTTATTCTATCCTTGATTACTTAATCTTATTGACTATAGGTTATGAGAGTGATATGAGAGAGTTTGTTGTTAAGGGGGAAGTGGAATCTATTTTGACTTTTAATAGAAAATATTTTTATTTTGATTAGATTCCAAAACCCCATAGAACTTTCCCTTATTATTTTTAATAAAGTCCAATTTCGCTTTGATGCATTTTTATATCTATTAGATAAGCTCACTTGTTAGGGAGCTTCAATACCTTGTCTAAGTATTTTGGATTAGTTGAAGCGAAGAAAAGCGAAGCGAAGAAAAGCGAAGCGAAGAGACGCATAGAAGTTTTTCAATTGTCAAGTTTACAAGAAGTGTATAGTCAAGCGATCGCTTTAGCACAAGTGAAAAGCGACTACAGTAAAAGCAACTTGAAGTGAAGCAGTTATGTGCAAAAGCAATTTCCGTTGAAAGCAGCATCAGTACAAAGCGACAAGTCAAAGCAATCTAGTACTGACGAAGAGCTCGTGATAACACACGAGAAGCGTCGAGCTAACTCAAGTTTGAATTTCAAATTCTGATACAATGCCACAGTTCATACGTATCATACATACGGCGCAAGAGTCAAAGGCCAGGCGGAAGTACAAGATTGGCCAAAGGAACTCGCATTATTTGTCTGCACTAAACTCCAAGTCAGAAATCTGCAGATATCCAGGGTTTCCTCTTTCAGAAAGAAGACAAGCCGTAAAAGCACTGTGCACCTACAATAAAGTAAGTCTGTCGCTTGACCGAAGGAAGTGAAGAGCACGTGCCACCTACCTCTCTAACGGGAAGATGGCCGACTCCCAGTATAAATAGGGCTGATACCTCAATGTTCAAAGTTACGAAACTACTCTCTCGCGCACTAGCATAAAACAAGAACTTCTGAGTTTTCACAGCATTCAAAATCTCTAAGTTCTTCGATTTCTAGAGTTTAGTTGAGTCCTTAGAAAACCTTAACAAGTTTTCTAAGTATAGCAGCACCTTAATCCCTTCACCCTAATCCATGTGGTGGAGGTTTGGTTCGTGACCACCGGGCTGCGCTCTTGTCTGCCTTCAGTCTGCCTCTTCAAGCAACCTCGAGCTTCGATGCTGAGCTCCAGACTGTCTACCACGGCCTTGTCATTGCCTCATAGCTTTCCTCGCATGTGTGGATCGAGCTCGATGTTGCTGCCGTCGTGGCCCTTCTCTCTTCTGATCACCATGGATCCAAGATTATTCGTTTCACAATCACCCGGATCCGTCTCCTGATCAGGGATTTACAAGTTATGATCTCACACATTCATCGGGAGGGCAATCGCCCGGCCGACTACATCCTTTTCCCCGTACGGGGATGATTATATATATATATATATATATTTGATGTTTCTGAAAAAAAAATAGCTTTCAAATTAGGAGGAGAATCCTTTATTCCATTTTCGTGTTCTTCATTGAATGATTCTCTAAGTTAATAATTCTCAAAAAACCAAACCCTTACCCAAGTTCGAGTCTGTTCATAGTTTGAGTTGTAAGTTTGTGTTTGTTTTTATTCGTTAGATCTGAGATTGTGAAGCTTGAGTTTGTATACTCAAGTGGAAGGTCAAAGGTTTGTTAGGTTGTTTGTTTTTGGCCACTCGAGAGCCTGTTGTAATCTCTGAGGATTTTAGTTCGTGTCAAACTTGAATCACATCGGGAAGTCTAAAACCGAAACGTGTTCGTAGATTCCAAGTAAAGGAATTTAGTTTGCTGAGTGAAGGCAACGAAGTGGACATAGGAGCATAACGTCCGAACTACTATAAATCTCTCGTGTGCTTACTGTTTTATTTAGCTAAGTATTTATCGATTTACTTTCATTTTATTTAGCTTGATTATTGCTATTGGGAACCCACTGCAGTTGTTTTGATGATGTTCTTCGAAACCACACTTAAATCTAGCTTACTCCTTATTAGATAATAGGTGATAGGAGCCATCTATATTTGTTAGGACAGATGTAGTTTAGAACAAGTTGATCGATCTAGCTTGTAAAGGAGGAGATCGTTTTATCGAGCTCTCCTATAGGTGATCGATCTAGCATCCTGCTCCTGCCTCACTAACTGTAATAGACCAGCTGACCTGTTGTTTACCTTATCCAGCTGGTTGCCGCTTACCTCAAGAATCAACCGGTCTCTCTTCGACTAGCTGAACTCTTAGTCCACTGGTGCCACGTCGTCTGCCAACTTGGACCAATCCCAACTGATGAAGGTGACTCAGCACCAACGGCTCCCTGCCATCGGTCAAAGTTTCAACGGCTAGAATCTGAATTCTAGGCCTATAAATACCTTCATCTTCAAAGGAGTTTCCTACGGTAATTTCATTCAAATAGCCGAAACTGTGCAGAAATCTCAAGTATTCAAGCAAACTTAACACTCGAAATACCTAGAGAATTCCCAAGTGTTGAGACCTCTCGAGATCTCACCATTGTTACTCAATCAGTGTTCTTGAGTGTTCACTACTGCTCAAGAGCTCGACAGAACCCACTCCTTCAAGTCAAGAAGTTGATCCATTGAAGAAGGAAGTAGTTCTGCTGTTTCACCTTTTTCAGAGAAGTTCAAGCTCTGGAAGTTTAGAAGCTCATTGGTCTAATAGTTTTTAGTCTAGCTGTTGTAAGTTGTAAGGGTCACGACACAAGAATCGTGCTTAGAACTCGACAAGTGAGTCGAGCTCTAAGACTGGTTCTCAGCCAGTAAAAATAAGAGAGAAGTAGGATCCAAAAGTTAAAGGGATTCTCAAGTTCGACGGAACTTGACGTGGATGTAGGAGGATTTCTCCGAACCACGATAAAATCGACTGACTCACTCTCTCTCTCTCTCTCTTTTTATCTTTCCAGTTAATTTAATCCTACTATTACTAACCATCTTGCATCATACAATAATCCTACTGATATCACAAAGGATTTTCATTTAAAAAAGAGTACTTCAACAAAACCATCAACTTCCGCATCCAGCTCGCTCTCCTTTCTCATCAGCAGCAAGTCTGCTGAAATAGAAGGAGATCGATCTGATACTCTGAGCTCGCTCATTTCATAGAGCCTGTTGTTAGTTCAAAGCTATACTTTCACAAAACTATTGGAGATTGGTGTATTCCTCCCCCCATACACCAATTATACTCTTTCTGGGACCAACAATTGCATAAGTCACACACGCACTTAAACAACGAAAAAGTTTTCATAAGCAAGATTTTCATAAAGCGAGTATAATCACTACTCACCAAATTCCGCAAGCGTTTTTAACTCTGAAGAGCGATTCGCCCTTGAAAAGCTTTGCTCTTTCAAAAGCGAAACGCTTCCCCCATTTTAACGACTCACTATTTTTAAAGAATTTTTTTGAGAAGTCTAACTTCTCATACACACACGTGTGTAACTTGCTTCTGGGACCAACACTATTTTAGTCGAGTTTTGGATGAAATTTTTAGGTTGTTTAAGTATGTCAAATTTAGTTCGTTTAGCTATTAGTTATAGAGGTGGCCAAATGCGTTCGGGTATAGAACCATACCACTACCCGACGGGTACGATTCTACCAAACTGGACCTATACTATAACCGCGGTATAAGAGGGTATGAATACGATTTTGAGTATGGCGGATGTGGGTACTGGTACGGGTACAACCCGATGGTTTTAGCAGTTTTTATAACTATTATTTTTAATATTAAAAATTCATTGTAAATTCGATTAGTTGTAACTTGAATTATTTGCAATAGAATAATACTCCCTCCGGCTCAAGATTCATAGACCTTTTTATTATTTTATAGCTCACATATGAATAAAAAAAATCCATGAATCTTGAGCCGGAGGTAATATTATTTTATTGCAAAGATTCTAACAACTTAAATCTAAACAATATCTCTAAATACTAAATCATTATCAAGTTATTTAAAACTTTAATCACCAAGGGCCGAACACCGTTAAAATATATTTGGTGAAAATCTAATGAAAAAAGGTTAAAGTAGGAAAAAAAAAGTGCACGTATAATTAAAACTAAGAAATAAAAAATATATTTTAGATGAAATATATATCAAAATAGCGGGTTGGCAGGTCCGCGGGTATAGGAACCGACAGGGTTCCAACTTTCAGTACTCGTACCCGAACCGCCGCCTTCGGCAAGTACGGTTCCGAACCTGAACCGGCAAGTACAAGTACGATTACAAACCCTCCGGGTACATGTACGAGTACGTGTACAGGTCAGTGGGTACAATTATTTTGTCCACCTCTAATTAGTTATGAGTTTTTGAATGTTTATTCATTTATTTAATAAACTAAATACTAACAAGGATCTCCTTTTTATTTACTCCCTCCGTCCCATACTACTTGTCCAATTCCTTTTCGGCACGAGTTTTTAGAAGAGTATATTTTTAGAGATAAAGTGTAATGTTTAATACTACCTTCATCTCATTGACTTAGTCCCATTTGCCGTTTCGGTCTGTCTCACTTATTAGTCACATTTCCTAAAATGACAAAGAATATTTGGCTACAATTAACTCTTTCTCCTCATAATTAATTATATCCACATATTCTCATTTTCTTTGGTTCTTGTGCCATTTGGAAATGAGACTAAGTGAGTGAGATAGAGGTAGTATTAATGAAAATTTCATTGTTTTAAAACTAGAGCATCATAGATACATACAAACATATTGATGTTGATCTTAAATAAAATATCATATCATGACTTTTATTTGATTTACAAATCGTAAAAATTGAAGAACAAACGAGCAAATTATGATAATTTAAAATTCACAATTCAAATTATATTGATATACGTACTAAAAGGTGGGTGGATGATGAGATGATTAGTGGTCCACTTAATAGGCTAATTATTTCATTTTCTTAGAAATTGGACAAGTAGTGTGTGACGGCCCAATTAGGTATACTGAACAAATAGTCTGGGACAGAGGTAGTATTACATACTTCATTTATGAAAGAGGGAGAAAAAAATTGGACAAAATTTGTGTTCATTCCTACGGATTTAAAAAATTCAATATGTTTTTAACTGCAAAAATGGTTAGAAAGCTCTTATATTTTGGAAACTTAAACTAAATGACTACTTTTGGCTACTAACACCTTTGAGAATTCCATATCTACTCTTAAAAAATGAGCTGTAATGATAAGATAATATTCAAAATGCACATGACAGAAATTCAAATTGTTGGAATAGAAGATGAAAGTGTAACACCTATTTGGAATGAAAATTACTAGCTGAATGAAAATGTATATACTAGAACTAGGATGTCCGACGTGAATTCATAACCTTTGCAATCGATTGAATTGAAGAAATATACTGGTGATTATTAAAACGCTTTCTCTCATTCACTTTGAATTGCATACTTTTTCCCGGAGCCTAATTACTCACGATAACCTATAGAACGAAAGGAAAGAACTTGCAGTTTTAGTCGGACAAGATAATTTAACTCGCTCACGTTTGTAATTTACATATATGCTGATGCATAATAAATGGGGCACAAGTAGTTATTGATGTCACACTAATTTTCTATATCATCCTTAGAAACACATATAAATGTAAGGATGCCAATTATATAACCAATTATCCGCATTTGTTCTATAGTGTATAAATTATAGAACATTATAGGGACGTTTACTCTAGGTTATAAATTATATTGACCCTTGAAGGATTGGATCAAACTTATTCAATCCATCAAATATATAGTGGATTAGCCTATATTACTTTACATATACATAAGCCATCACCCAAGGCTATAAACATAGAATTGGATTTTACGAAAACGAGAAATTGTATGCAGATTGCAGAGATCACCACATAATTCTCTTACAAAGCTTGTAGCCTGAGAGGAGGACAGAAACTGCATTAACTAGGAAAGAAGCAAAAGACAGGCAGACGGAAGCCACGGAGGCATTCCGATATGAGTTCCCGATAGCCATCTGTTGTATTACTGGTACAGCAACTGAAGATGCTGATACAAGGAGATATCCTGCCAACTGCTACATAACATTAATACTATCATATCATTCATAATAATAAACATTGAACAATCTGCTACACCTATCTGCTGTTAATCAATTGGAAACACAGCATCTTTAAAGATGCAAAACTACCAATAGAGATAAGATTCAGTTTGCTTCTTATTAAGGTTTTGCTAGGGACAGTTGAAAGTGAATTGCTACAGTAGTGTAAGTTTAGCTTGCATTGTTTCATCTATCCTTCAACATTGCTTCTTATAAAGGTTTTGCTGGGGACAGTTGAAAGTGAATTGCGATATGGATACAAATCCTATCTTTTGTCTTGTATGATACGAACCCAAACCTACTATTTCTATATTACTGATGAATGATGACATGCTTCTTCTCCATACTTTTTACTCAAGAATTCTAAAGAATCTAAACTGGCATAAGTAAATGAAAAAGGTAATACCTGATCAAAAATGAAGCTGATATAGTCAGATGCCATGTCTGAGATGAGAAAGCCTCTATGAACAATATCACAGATATTTTTGGAGATCTGATACAGAGCATAAATCACCGCCAAAATATTTGCAGTGAAGCAGTACCTGCACAACAGAGTAAGCCAAAAGACTGTATGAGTGTATGTTATGTTTACTTTTTTCACACACACTCACACACACTATTTCTAATGTTTCTTACATTAACTCAGGGTATTTGTTGAGCTTTGTATTTGTTGATGGTTGTGCAACCAGTGAGAAAGCAGAGCCAAAAGAGAAAAGTAGAGAGAGAAACCTAAGGAAGAGAGTGGCAGTCTGAAGCGGAGGTCTGGAGCTCCACCTGGTTGAAGCCACTGAGAATGAGAACGGAGACGGAGTTGGCAATGGAGGCTGGGATGGTGAATACCCCACAACTGGAGAAAGACTCACACCAGACATCGATCCACACTCTATAACTGCAACATGCCTATAAACTTTGTATCATGATACAATTTGCTCAATCATCAGTTAGTTGTTTATCATCACAGTCAACCGTGCAAGATAACACAGTATGCAGAGTATATCCATCATGTTCGTCGAAGCCAAGTTTCTTGACTTTTGGGGGAATTAAAATTGACTTGATGATAAACATCAAGTTTATCAGCCTAGAAATGACTATTATGCTTCTCACAATGTGACAAAGATGATTTTAACTTTCTTTAAATGGTTAGGTTTATTGGTTGCTTCTATAATTTAAAGAGTATTAGGTGAGAAGGTGACCTGACTATTCCTGCAACAAACTAAAATATTCCTCCAGTTGCAATACTTATTACAATAACTAGCCTATCAAAATCTCAAGAAACGGGTGCTACAACGACAATATATAACTATATCTTTGGTAGAACTGATAATTGACAAGGATGCACTGCAAGAATTTATTATTTTGGATTTTATTCATTTGAACTGATGCAAAATTATCATACAACGTCCAAAGTACAATAAGGTGAGGACCCAAAAATATAAGTTGTAAGATGTAGATATCATCTCAAAATGCACGATGTATTACTGTAGGAAGATGAAATCTTAGCAGAACTCCTCCTTGGCTTCAGATTATGTCTTGGATTGATATCCCCATGGATTCTGGCTTGCCCACTTCCACTGATCCCTACACATTTCATCAATACCATATTTTGCCCTAAAAATGACACAGAAAAAGCATTGATTACTAGATATCACAATTAAATATCAAAAACCAGACTGTAGCCAGGTCTACAAGAAGTAGAAGCTCAAGCACAGGATCGATCATATTCAACTAGTCTCAAGTAACCACTGGATCATCAAGATATTTTTCATTCGCAAAATAGAGTGAATATCGAACAGATATGAGGTTCTTACTTCCAACCAAGCTCTTTCTCAGCCTTCTCTGTTGATGCATAAACAGCTGTAGCATCTCCTGGTCGTCTTGGACAGAGTTTAATAGGGAGTTTCTGAATAAATATAAATGAAAATGTTCAAGTAAATAATAGTGTAGCATGTGTAGTAGCAGTCATGTAATACTGAATACTTCATATAGTTGACAGTATCACAATATAAGATAGTGGCAGCATGAACATTAGATCATTCAACTATATATCGCTAATTTTCTGCTCATATAATTAGGTCAAGACCAGCAAATCTACCAATTTTAGTATTCAAGTACAATTCACATACAAGATGGAATATTGCTTTTTTCCATCTCTATATAAGGTGTGTTCTCTTTGATGGAAAACGAGGGAAAAGAAAACATTTCCACCATTTTCTCCCATTTTCCCTTGTTCTCTATAATGAACAATTTTTCAAGGCCAAGAGGTAAATTTTCCTTGGGCAGCTTTGTTTCCACCTTTATCCTACAAATCATAATAATATTTTCCCACCCATTTGGATTGATAATATTTTCCCTCATGCTAAGCCTCTTTTCCACCTTAAAGAACACAAGATAAAACAAACGAGGGACCTCATCATGGGATTGAATTTTCCTTTCTTTTCTTATCCCTCCATTTTATTTTCCATCAAAGAAAACACACCGATAAATAAAACAACATAATATTCATTACACACACATCATCAAGAGCAAGATGGAAATTCACCTTCCCCGATGCCTTCTCAAAGGCAGCAACCATTTCAAGGACAGATGTGCCACGTCCAGTCCCCAAGTTGTAGGCAACGCAACCTTCAAAGAAACAAGTGTTAGACGAATCAGTATGGCATACTGGATACTATCATCAAACTTCTAAGAGGTGAAGTGAAATTCTAAATCCAAAAATATCTTGTACCATGCTGTTGTTTCTAGTAACAATAAAAGAATTTATTCACCTATGTCCATGCTTTGTAGAAGCTTCTCCAATGCAACCACATGACCATCTGCTAAATCCATAACATGAATGTAGTCTCGAATCTGTTGAGAAGAAACTGTCAGAACACAATAAACTCTGAAATGCAGTATACAGTTCATTATCCATATACAGCATAATTTCTTTGAACAGAACTAAACAAAGCAGAATCTCCTCTCCCACCATAGTGGCAGAAAGCTAAACATAAAAGAACATGGATGTAGTTTTACAAGCTTTAATACATAGTACATATCCTGATATATTCTATATTTATAAGGGTTCTAGTTCATTTTCATAGAAAAACTTTTAGAACCAAAAATTCAGTTACAACAAAGCAATGTCCCATACTTGATTAAATTAGCCAACATACCGCGCTACCATCATGTGTGGGATAATCATGGCCATATACATTTAGCTCAGGTAATCTACCAACAGCCACTTGTGTTATATAAGGCATAAGATTGTTGGGAATTCCTTTAGGATCTTCTCCAAGCATGCCACTCTCATGGGCCCCAACCGGATTGAAGTATCTGAGCAAAATTATTCTCCAATCTTGGTCTGCCTTCTGCAGATCTCGAGCAATTTCTTCAAGAAAAAGCTAACAAAAAGAAAATATTACATTTTAGAAATTAACTCAAACATTTGTCTACTGTAGACTGAATCTTGAAATTATAGGACGTGTTAAAGGGGACAGACCTTTGTGCGACCATAAGGATTCATAGCCTTCAACTCAAAATCTTCAACACAAGGAATCTTATCAGGCTGACCATAAACCGTTGCAGATGAGGAGAAAACCAACTATACGAAGATTAATTTCGTGTCAATACTGTAGTGAGTTGAGATAAGGTATAAACTAGATGCTCAAAGAGAAGATAGAAATCCAAGTAGATCATATCGAACAACCATATAAATGCGGATGAATCAAGTAGTGATTTGAAGCTGACATTCTATTACACATCCTTTCAAATTATAAAACTTCTAGAAAGTTGAATTCAACTCTATAATTGTTCTCTCTTCCTTCAGACCATATATGAAGATAAAATATTAAAATGGCAAAGTAAAGAATCATACCTTCTTACAGTTATATCTCGACATCACTTTGTATAAATTAATAGATCCAACCAAATTGTTGTCGAAATATCTCATAGGATTAGCAACACTCTCACCAACAGCTTTAAGCCCAGCAAAATGGATTACTGCATCTAACCTTCGAAAAGTTTCAAGAAACTCACAATTATACACATACCATATCAACAATATAAGAAGTGGACAAACTAATAAACCAGAGCATTATTTGCTTCAAAAATACATCACAAAGAAATCCAGTTAAAAATTGATAGAGCAAGAAAGTGTATTACTTGTTCTTAGAAAACAATTTCTCCAAATCCTCCACATTTCTGATATCCCCCTGCAACCAACAAAAATAATCCAGAAACGAATCGCTATCAGAAAACAAGAAAATCTTGATCACATGCAACTTACACTGCCCTTATAACAAAACACACACACGCACACACAAACAGAACTGGTTTCTGGCATTGAAAAATGCAAAATCAAAGATTTGTGGTGAGAGACGCAGAAGGGTTTCATTCATCAAGAAAATGATTGTTGAGAATCATGAGCAGAAGAGTACATACCAAATGAAAATCGAGATTCTGAGAGAGTTGGGGGCCGACCAACTGCCTAACTCTATGAACTGCCTCCTCAACGGCATTGTCGAGGTTGTCTAAAACAGAGACCTTAAACCCTTCCTTCAGCAGCTGCACCACCGTGTGCGTGCCTATGAACCCTGCGCCGCCCGTCACAAGAATCCTTTCCTTGGTAGCCATTTTTTTTCGCAGAAAATGAACCTACGATGAGTTGACAAAAGTGGCGCTATTTGAATGCGTGTATATCTTGATTGTTGCGAAGGTTTAGGATTTTAATAGAAAAGTGTGTCGAGTGGATGATGAGTCTGAGTCAGAGGAGAGAGGGAGAGAGAAAGAGAGAATTCCTTTTGAAGCAAATATTACACGTGATAATGATAGTACTATAAAATAGTCATTTAAAGTAATAGAAAATTACCATCAATTTAATTCTAACTTGTTAATTTATTAAAAGATCCTGCCCTTAATGAAACAACAAAATAAATAAATCTAAATTGGTAAGAATTTTAATCCTTTTATGGCCTGAACTATTAAAAAATTATAAAATTTGGCGTAAACTTTAACCCATGTAGTAACTTTTTGATCCGAATTTACTAAAATAATAAAATTGATCTAAACTTTAATCCTGCAGTGAAATTATGGCCCACTATGAAATCTAACAACGAGAAATCGACGTAGATAAATGTTCGATTCAAACAAAATCAAACAATCATAGTTAATTTGAGCTTGAGCCTACTAATTAAAAGATCATATTCTTTTGTGTATTGGCGGACACACAAAATTCATATAACTTAAGTTTTGATTTTAATTTAAAGATTGTACATTCATCTAAACAGGGGGAGAGGGATGTGATTTTATGGATGAAGAAAGATTTTTTTTTTAAATTTTAATTTTAATTTTAATTTTTTGCACTTGAATATTAAGCGACTTCTGACAATCAACATCAACTTTCTATTCATCAATTTTATTACGGGTCATAAAGTTACTATGCTCTATGCGTTCAAATTTTGGGATACTTTTATAATATTTAAAAATTCAGGCCATAAAATCATTACATACATTATAATTCTATAATTTTTAGAAAAATTATAATCATAAAATAACTACGATATCAAAGTTTAGGCCAAAAAATATAATTAACCCTTCCAAATAAAGGTATGTGAATCGGAGGCTTGCGGTGTTTATAAGGAATGTTCTTCTATCGTATTTAACATACATGGTTGCGGTGGCAATCATGTGTATCAACATTATAAAATTAAGGTCGGGTATCCAACGAGTTCGTAGTATAAAAAATCATAGTTGATCTATTCAAGTAAATATGATAGTAATCTATATCCAACCTATAGTAGGTGTAATATAAAATCACTCATATTTATATAGTATGGGACCTTTGCTCTATCAAGGACTTATGGACTTCTATAAATCTTCAATAATTTATGAGTTAATTTCGACTGAAGTAAAAGTAGTACGTAATCATCTTTTATCTTTTTCATTTTTTAATGTCCATTTAATATCTTGACAAAAACTTGTGTCAGCCGGAGGCACCGTGCGGCCGGGCCCAAAGTGTCAATCTTTATACAGAAAAGTGTCAATCTATATGAATAAAAGTGTCAATCTTTAACATAATTATTTTACGAATAAAATGACAATTTTTAAAAGTGTCAATCTTTATACAGAAAAGTGTCAATCTATATGAATAAAAGTGTCATTGTTTTAGCCCGGCCGCACGATACCTCCGGCTGACCCAAGTGTGTCCCTAATATCTTTCATTTGGAAAAGTTGAATTTATAATTAGATTTTTTTTTAATTAATGTGTCTTATGAAAAGTGTAATGTTGTCTATTGTGATATCATGTATAAAATGATTCAATCAGTGATGCTTTTGTCTACCAAGTGTGGATATTCATAGTAATTATTGTCATATTTATCGAGCTTCTTAAAACATAAAACAAAATAGTAGTTGAAATATAAACCAAACATTGATATTAATTAGCCTAAGTGTTCTTTAACTATTATTATTATTATTATTATTATTATTATTATTATTATTATTATTATTATTATTATTGTTGTTGTTGTTGTTGTTGTTGAGAAATTGCACTAATAATATAAGCAATACCATGAGACATTATATTTTATTTCTTACTAGTCATACTATTTTGTAAACACATACTCTTTTGCCAATATTTAAAAAATTATTGACTCAAAATATTGGGGTGTCTGGAACGATGCCAAGGGGTACAGAAGCTCATCTTGAAAGCTTTTCTAATTTGTTGGATGGGGAAAAAAATGCTAGGAGGTTGGTAGGTTTATGGACGTGCTTGATTTGGGTGATTTGGAAGTGGCGTAACTCGATAATGTTCGAAGGAAATGAGTGGGATTTCGTTCGAATAGAGGAAGAAATTAAAGTTCGTTTCTGGAATTGGTGCGTTGTCAGATGCGATGGGAGCAACAACAGAAGTTTTATAGTCTGGGCTAGAAATTGTCTGTATGATACTTGGTCCGTTAAATAATTTGTACTGAGTGGGATCCCTTGTACCAATTTGATTCAATAAAATTTCTTTTCCGATAAAAAAAAAAGTAGAGAATCTCCAACCCATGCTTTATTTTAAAGTAAAACTTCATGTAAGAGTATGAAGTGCATTCCAAGCGTATTCTATTTTGAAGTTAGAGTATATAATTTTACCGTTCTATTCGATATGCTATTTTCACTATTTGAACAAATATTTAATTAGGCAATAATTTAACTAAATTTTCTGCTAGCGACTTATTTTCCCATATTTTATTTGTTCACGGCATTGAGATCATGAGATGTTAATCTGAAGGCTATCCGTTCATGTCATTGGTAAAATTATACGATTTCATTATAACAAAAATAATAATAATAATAAATAAATGCAAAACATAATCGAGTCATGCGTAGCAATTAGCCGGAAATTGAAATCCAATAATAGAGTTCTCTCTTCGATGCGCTACGCACACACTAATTTTATTATCAATTATCGTTGAAATTTAAAATTGTCTATGTTCTAAAAAAAATGGGAAAATGGTTGGGTGCGGCAATAATTGGATGTGTGGGGGGTGGGGCACAACTAGAAGAGTGAGAAGTATGGGAGTGCATAAATTAGAGAGTGGAAAGAGATAATATGCTAACGCAAGCAAACATAGTTGGAAAGTGGACCTTTTCAGAATGTGAGCATGCATGGATGTTGATAACTTCCGTATTATTTCTCTTTTCGCACACCTAAAATTTCTCTTTCATCTCATTATTGGAGTACTGATTATTAGTTTGTTACAACGATTTTCGTTGGAAAAATTCACGTAACGCTAACGCAACTCGAAAGTTGGTGTGTAACGCTTGGGGCTTACGAGGATGAGAGCCCATTATGCTATCATAGTATAATAATAAAATAATAATAATAATAGATCCACAGTAAGTATACGGTATCTGTCCACACTTTGCTAAAATAATTAATACAAATTGTTAGAGAATCTATTAAACTCGTACTCATAAAGTCATAGTCAGTGACGGATCCAAAAGTTACTGAGGGGCTAACATATAAATAAAGTTATATTGACAAAATATACTATAATATTTCATACTTATTTTTTTGCAGAATATGAATATAAAATTCAAAAATATATTTAACTAAATTGTTCTAACGAGCTAAGTAACTAGTTAACTAACGAGAGGAAGAGAAGGCAACTGAGTTCTACGAGTTTTCATTTTTTGTAAATGAAGCAAGATTGCTTTAGTATCAATTCATCAGTTCATCTCACATTTTGTTATGCAAATTTATCTTGACAATCTTTACAAGCTTGACTCTTCCTAATTAAATTTTAACCCTTATCCATTGAGTTTAAATTGAAAACATATTATGTAATAGACATTAACTATAAGAATTAAACATTCACGGAATTGATTTAAAATATTACAAATGCAAATATTATAAATATTTAACTCTATATCATAGAAAATACAACAAGAAAGAGAAGCTAACCATCACAATAGAAATTGATTCAGCCTAGATTCAAAGAAGAAGAAGAAATAATTGAGAAAGTGATGGTTTTAACATTGAGAAAGTGACAGGACCCTTTAGAAAAATAAATTGGAATTTGGTAAAGTTGAATTTTAAATTTAGTGAAAAGAATAAGAATATACTTCGTATAAAATAAAAATAAAAAAGAACCCACTTAAAGGAGCCCATTACCTATTTTTATTTGGAAATTTGCGGCCCACTAAATTCAAACACAACAAAAATAAATAAAAGTTGTTTCTTTAAGTTTCAGCGAGAAATCAACATTTTACAGTCGCAGAAGATGGGGGCCGACTGCTAACAGGCAATATTTAAACATATAATCCGGTGGCTATCATGGGGGCTTTAGCCCACGCTAGCCCCACCGCGGTCATCTCTTACTCATCAAAGTGGTAAAGTTAGAAGCTTTGGATTTGATCATCATCAAAGTAGAAATGTGAATTTTTTTCATTTTATATAGGCCAATTGAGATGAGTTGGGAATTAATATACCTATATAGGTGATCGATCTTATTTTCGCAAGATAGTTAATGCACGAGAACTGGGATTTAACGAACACGAAAGTAAACGGAACACAAAGGGATTTACGTGGTTCGATCTATTGGAATAGATCTACGTCCACGGGCGGAAAGAGTATAGATCTTTATTGCTTGTATGAGTAGTGATTACAAGATTGTTCTCCCCCCTCAACCTATTCTAAACCCCTATTTATAAGTGTTTACATACGGAATTCGACTAGGATTATAAGTCTTTTCCTATTAGGACTCTTTGGCTTGATCTCCTCCTTTACTGGATAAACACCGAGCTTCTATATCTCTTGTGGAGCTTGAATTGTAGTCGATGTAGGAGTTGCCTTGGTGTAGAGATTCCTTTGAGGTGGGCCAAAGTGGACTCGGCCTAGGTGGGCTGTTTGGGCCGAGCCAAGTAAGGCTCTTAAGTAGGCGAGCTGCATAGGCCGAGCTCGACAGTCGGAGCCCAACTATATTGGGCTTCGATGCTTGGGCCTAGTGGCTAGGCCGTATCCTATCACATCCCCCCCCAAAAAGATATGGAAGTGAGGGTGTGAGCTGGGGTAGAAAGGTGAATCATAAGTAGCGAAAGTTACATTGCCTCTTCGGAAATTGGATTTCGACGAAGTCGGGATGCTGGCCACCTCGTTAAGACGAGGTGGTATTGGAATTCACATTACCCCTTCGGAAATTAGCTTTCGACGAAGTCGGATTCTGGCCACCTCGTTAAGACGAGGTGGTATTGGAATTCACATTACCCCTTCGGAAATTAGGTTTCGACGAAGTCGGATTCTGGCCACCTCGTTAAGACGAGGTGGTATTGGAATTCACATTACCCCTTCGGAAATTAGGTTTCGACGAAGTCGGGATGCTGGCCACCTCGTTAAGACGAGGTGGTATTGGAATTCACATTACCCCTTCGGAAATTAGGTTTCGACGAAGTCGGAATGTGAACCGTCTCATTAGGATGAGGTCGAACACGTGATGTGTCAGTTATATTTAATGCACCGTTTGGGGTCCCGATAAAGTAGGCGGAAAGTTACTAAAACTTCTTTCAGACGCCACAATCAACATTTTTGAAATTTGGAACCCTAAAATTTTCGGCAATTCATCTTCTTCCTTCACGCTTGCAGTGCTGCCGTCAGTGTTACACCAGAATCCAGTGACCCATTCGTTGTCATCACAGTTTCCATTGCTGAAAAAGTAAGTCCATGGCTTCCTCTTCTTTTATGCGCGAGTCTAGCGGTAGTGGTAGTCAGAATTCGGGCGACAGGTCTATGTCGCCGCTGGTATCTCATTCGCCGGAAAATATAGAGGTAGATGTATATACTGTAGAGTCAGACATTCCGTCGAATTGTAGGGTAGTTTTCGCTCCTCCCCGTGATTCGGTCGGAACAGTGTCAAATTTTCTTCAACCCTAGATTCCTCTGCAATTTTGAAAATTGCAAAAAACTATTTATTTCCTGATTGGATAGAGATGTTAGCACCTCGGCCGGAGGATAGGGCGTCCAACCCTCCGGTTAGCTTCGTAACTATCTACGAAGATTGCTTATGCCATGGTCTTCGTCTCCCCCTTCCCCCTATTTTTGCCGATCTTCTTCGGAAGTTCGGCATTCCTCTAGCGCAAATAACTCCTAACTCGTTTAGGCAGCTTACTACTTTAGGTGTACTTAGTAGTCGTCACGGGGTCAGCCTGTCAGTAGAGCTGATCCTGAAATATTTCCAATTTAATTCCTACAATGGGTGGTATTATCTATCACCCCGTCTTGGCTTTCGAGTGAAGACGAAGTCAAAAATCCCGAACTGGCAGTCGAAGTTCTTCTTCTGTCGGTTCGGTGAGGTCCCACATTTCATCTGGAATGTGGGTAAATTGAGGAACCAAGGCACCGAAGAAAAGTTCGGTGTGCTTGATAAAGTGTTGACTAGTCTAGTTGATGAAGAATTCACTGAGGCCGATCTTGCTATGGCGGGGCTGAGCCCTTATGATCCAGACTCCATGGTTGAGCCGGTGAAGGGTGAGGCTCCACTTGGTTCGTTTCTTTGTTTTATAGTTCTTTTTCATTGTGCTGAGGCTCTTACTGTTTTTCTTCAGTGAAACTTCTTGGTAAGAAAAGGGCAAGGCCGACCACTACTGAAAAGACAGCATCCGAGGTTTCTTCGGAACGAACAGAGAGCGGACTGGGTTCCTCACCAATGGGGTCCCCTCCGGAGCGACCTCTCGTTCGAAAAACAAAACAGCAGAAGTCGGTTGTTGCTGTTCCTGCTGGAGAGGAGGATTGTACAGTTACTGCAGTCCGGTTATCTGGCGGTGTTGGACGCCAGGGTTTTGGAGAACTGGTGAATCAGCCTCGGCCATTTCCCGAGGTAGTATCACACTTACAGATGTACTTTGGCATTTCATTATTATATATTTTTCAATGCTAATGTATGTTTATATAGGGTGCCGAGGACATGGTGGCGAGGCTGAGCGACCTTACCTCGGAATTGAGCAATTTCCTGACCGCTGGGGTTGACCGCTTCAACAAAGTGGTCCGAGCTCAGCGGGATCTAGAGAATGAGAAGGGCAGCCTCGTCAACCGATTGGCATTGGCCGAAGCGAGGGTGTCGGCAGAACGGGCTGCAGTGGAATCGGCAAAGGACGCTGCTGAGTCCGCGAAGAGAGAGGCGGCCATGTGGAAGGCCGAGGCAGAGGCGGCAAGGCGACAGGAGGCCGAGGCGGTAGCCATGCAGGGGTCACTGCTTCGGTCTTATACGGAGAGGCTCTTCCGCTCTGAAAGATTCTCGGAGCTGGCCGGGCAGGTCACCACCATCTTAAACACTCGTGCAGTTAGCGACGTTATCGACAACATCGCTTCTGATATTCCGAACTTGGACAAGGCCAAGTACGGATATCAGGAGATGTCAGATGCGGCTGTCAACCGTGCGTATGCTGAGGCGCTGTTGGAAGGCCTCAAAAGCATTCCCGTGCTGGACAGCTTAGCCTCGTCGTCTACTGTGTTGACTGCCGAGGTGGTGGCGGGATGGCCAGTGGACAGGGATGAGGAGTTGGAAGGGCTGATTGCCGACCTCAACCGTACTGCCGAACCCGGGGCTGAGGCTGCTGGCCGAGGCAGAGAGGAGGCCGAGGAGGAAGGCGATGCTGACGGCGGCAAATCCCCTAGTCA
Organism: Mentha longifolia; assembly: GCA_001642375.2. NCBI lineage: Eukaryota > Viridiplantae > Streptophyta > Magnoliopsida > Lamiales > Lamiaceae > Mentha > Mentha longifolia. Next base: position 27,931,128 of record CM038112.1, read on the forward strand.
GAATGAGGAGAATGCCGAAGTGGTCAGTTGATCACCTCTGTACATTCTCTTTTTTTTTTTTTTTGTAAGGCTTTTGTACTGCGGCATCGGTAATATGTCGCTTGACTTTCGCCTTTGTGGCATAATAAAATTTTAACATTTAATTGAAACTTTTGTTCTTTGCGTTGTAGTCTTCCCCCACTATTTTTGATGCATCCCCGTACATAGCTCAAATCAACAACTTATTACGGGCTCTTGAAGCTAAGATGTCGAAGTCCTTCATTTGAGAGACCAAGCTAAGTATATCCAGGACGAGGCCGACGTGAGACTTAGAGCCGCTCAAATAAAAAATGACGAGCTTCAAGCTCGGCTCTTAGAGCTTGGAGATAAGTATGATGCCATGAAGGAAAAATCTATAAGGATCGCCGAGGAGCATGCCGAATACGAGTCCATTGTCCGCCGAAACGGCGGGAAAACCATTGCTGAAGTTGATGCAAAGGTAACAGAAATCGCAGCCCGGTGTAAGGATTGCCATGAAAGATACGGGTCGGACTCCTGGCAACTGAAAGATCAAATGGTTGAGCTGAAGCGAATAGCTAGTATGTACGATGTGATTCTAGCTCGGCGTCCGAAGTTGGCTGCTCGATTGGGAAAGGACTCTCATCCATCGAGTTCATCCACTACCACTGATCCTTCGAGATCGTCGACTTCCGCGGATCGATCAGACATGAGATATGCGCGGCATTCTAAAGAGATATATGAACAGGAACGACAAAGATTGGCTCGACGAGGTCGAGGTCGGAGCCTTCAACCGAGTACTGGTCGGAGTCGAGGACGAGGTAGTGGTGAACGTGGTCGAGGCCGCTTTAATATAGATGATGTTTTAAATTTCAATTCCGACGGTGATTTTCCTACAAGATGGCTTAGTTTTAGCAAACCCAAGCCTTCTAGCTCGTCTTAATCACCATGTATTTTACTCTTCCATTTTTTGAAATAAAAACGGAATTTTCTGCACTCATATTAGCCTTTTACCTTGTTTTAACATAGATGTATTTCTTTGTATTATACAAAGGTAGGCCATAATGAGCATTACCTCGTCAAAAGACGAGGTTTATTAGGCTTGAATTAGCACGACCTCGTCATCCGACGAGGTTTAGGCTTTGTTCAGCACGACCTCGTCGTCCGACGAGGTTTAGGCTTTGAATAGCACGACCTCGTCATTCGACGAGGTTTAGGATTTGTTTAGCACGACCTCGTCGTCCGACGAGGTTTAGGCTTTGAATAGCACGACCTCATCATTCGACGAGGTTTAGGCTTTGTTTAGCACGACCTCGTCATCCGACAAAGTTTAGGCTCTTCTCTGTTTTAAACAAAGGCCGTATCTTTGTTTTTAACCGAGGTGGCGCCTCCTTGTTTTAAACAAAAGTACTTCTTCCTAGCTTTTGACAAAGGTGATTCCTTCGTTTTAAGCCCAGGCAGTTTGAACTTCTATTTTTAACAAGGTTAGGTCGGTACGCGCGCGTTTAGAATTTACTCCCAATGTGGAGTTTATTAAATTACCCTCGTCAGGGTTTCAAAATACTAAGCATAAGTGGAATAGAGAGATGCAAAATATGATATGCAAAAATTTAAACGCATAATGAAGGAAAAATAAAACTTTATTTAAGAAAAAACCTAAAAAAGAAAAACAGCTGACAAGACGAACTGACTCTTGACACCTACGACTTTAAATGAACTGATCCTAGACATTACTCTCCTCCACTTATACAAAGTATTTTTTTAAATGATTGATGTGCCATGTACGGGGTAAGGGCTCACCGGATAAATGGGCAAGCTTGTACGACCCTTTGCCGAGGACTTCTTCGACTCGGTATGGTCCTTCCCATGTGGCTTCAAGCTTGCCGAGCCTTTCCGCTTTACTGACCTCGTTATTCCGAAGTACGAGGTCGCCTACTTGGAACTGTTGGTACTTCACCCTTTGGTTGTAGTACCGAGCTACTTGTTGCTTGTACTTAGCTTCTCTTATGTAGGCGAGCTCTCGTTTTTCTTCCAACAGATCCAGTTCGGTTCGGAGGTCTTCCTCGTTGGCTTCGGCTGTGAAGTTGATAGTGCGCGGGCTCGACAGGCCTATCTCTACCGGGATCACTGCTTCGGTTCCGTACACCAAACTATAAGGTGTTTCATTGTTCGAGGTCCGGGGAGTTGTTCGGTACGACCATAGGACTTGGGGTAAATTTGCGGCCCAATCTCCTTTGGCTTTGTCGAGGCGGGTTTTGAGTCCCTTGACAATCGTTCTGTTCGTCACTTCGGTTTGGCCGTTCGCTTGAGGATGAGCTACCGAAGTGAACTTTTGGTGAATGTGAAGCCCTTCACACCATTCTCTGAATGTTCGATCGGTGAATTGTGTTCCATTATCCGAAACCAGGATGCGAGGTACACCGAAGCGGCAAACCACATTCTTCCATACGAAGTTGAGGGCGTTCTTGCTTGTGATCTTTGCCAAGGGCTCAGCTTCGACCCACTTAGTGAAGTAGTCGATGGCTACGATGAGGAACTGGAGTTGTCCGGGAGCTTTATCGAATGGTCCGACGATGTCAATTCCCCACTGCACAAACGGCCACGGGCTTTGCATGCTTATGAGGTCGGTTTGAGGTAGTCTCGGTACCGTCCCATGGATTTGACATTTTGGGCACTTTTTAACTAGTTCGACTGCGTCTTGAAAGATTGTAGGCCAGTAGTAGCCCCAGCGCATGACCTTCTTTGACAGTGCTCGAGCTCCAATGTGGCTTCCACATGACCCTTCGTGAACTTCGCTTAACGCATAGTTTGCTTGGTTCGGCCCGACACATCTTAGGAGAGGTTGAAGGTATGACTTTCTGTACAGAATTCCTTCTTGTAGAACGTACTTTGGTGACTTGCTTAAGATCTTTCTTGCCTCAAGCTTGTCACTGGGCAGTTCGCCCTTCTCCAAATAATTCCGAAGAGGAGTCATCCAATTTGGGGCTTCATCATCAATTACGAGGCCGACCTCGGCTTCTTCTATACTTCGGTGTTTGACTTCTTCCACTGGAGAGCTTGTTGACGAGGACGCCAATTTGCTCAAAGCATCAGCTCGGGTATTTGCTCATCTTGGGATTCGTACCAACTCGAAGTAGGTGAAGCTTTCTTGCAGACTCCTAGCTTTTTGGAGATACTTCCTCATTCTGTCGCCCTTTGCCTCGTATGTGCCGAGCATATGGCTAACTATGACTTGGGAGTCACAGTAGACTTGTACAGCTCGTACTTGAAGACTTTGAGCGAGGCGAAGTCCTGCAATTAGGGCTTCATACTCCACCTCATTATTTGTGGTAGGGAAGTCGAACCGAAGTGCATATGTTATCTCCTTTCCATCCGGGCTAATTAGCATGACTCCCGCTCCACTGCCTGTACGACCTGAAGCGCCATCTACATAAACTTTCCAGCAGTCATGTGGGGGCTCCTTAGGATGCTCGGCTTCGACTTTGTTTTGCGGGAGTTCGTCTTGCTTTGGTGCTTCGGAGAACTTAGCCTCTACCAGGAAATCCGCTAGGGCTTGTCCCTTTATCGCCTGCTGAGGACAGAAATTTATGTCGTGCTCGCCGAGTTCGACAGCCCACTTTGCAATTCTACCCGATGCTTCAGGTTTTGTCAGGACTTGGCGAAGTGGCAGGTCGGTTAGAACTCGTATGGTGTGTGCGTGGAAATACGGTCTCAACCTTCTAGCGGCATTTACTAGTGCAAGGGCGACTTTTTCCAATGGTTGGTACCTCGTCTCCGGTCCTTTCAGGGCTCGGCTAATGAAATAAACAGGAAGCTGCCGTCGTCCTTCCTCCCGAACTAGTACAACACTTATAGCTTCATCCGAGGCTGCGAGGTATAGGGAGAGGACCTCTCCATCTTTCGGAACAGACAAAGTTGGGAGTCTGGCCAGGTATTTCTTCAGCTCTTCAAACGCCGCTTTGTGCTCGTCCTTCCATTCGAAGTCGGGTGCCTTCTTGAGAATTTTGAAGAAAGGTAGCTGCTTTTCGGCGGCCTTAGATAAAAAACGACTTAACGCTGCCAAACAGCCAGTCAGTTGATGCACATCATGAATGGTTTTCGGGACCTTCATCTCTTGGACGGCTCGAACTTTAGAGGGGTCTGCCTTTAAACCTTCTTGCGAAATCCAGCACCCCAGGAATTTCCCTGATCGTACCATAAAAGTACATTTCGCAGGGTTTAACTTCAGATTTACCTTCCGAAGTAGATCAAAGACAACCTTCAGGTCGTTAACACAGGTCGCTGGTTCTCTGCTTTTGACGACGATGTCATCGACATAGACTTCAACACTCTTTCCAATATGTTGTTCGAATATCTTGTCGGCCATCCTTTGATAGGTTGCTCCCGCGTTTTTTAGCCCGAATGGCATCTTCTTATAGGCAAACACGCCGAAGTCCGTGATGAAAGCTGTCTTCGGTGCATCCTCTTCACTCATTAGTACTTGGTGATACCCCTTATATAGATCTAGAAAACTGAAGACCTTGTGACCGACTAGGGCTTCTACTTTTTTGTCTATGTTGGGCAAGGGATAACAGTCCTTTGGACAATATTTGTTGAGGTCGGTATAGTCAATGCACATCCGCCAACCTCCTTGTTGTTTTTTGACCATGACCGGGTTAGCTATCCACGTCGGATATTGACCTCGAACAAAATGTCGGCTTTTTGAAGCTGTTGCACTTCGTCATGAATGACTTGCCTTCGTTCTGCCGCGAAGACTCGTTGCTTCTGTTTTACCGGCTTCACTTCGGAGTTGATATTCAGCCGATGAGTGATGATGCTGGGCGCTACTCCGGTCATGTCGAGGGGAGTCCAGGCAAAAACATCTCTGTATTCCCGAAGAAGTTGGACGATCTACCGGTGGAGTTCGGCACCTCCTGCGAAGCCTACTTTGACGACCTTAGATAGGTCGCCTTCGTAGAGTACTATGCTTTTCACCGGCTCATCTGATGCGGATTCTTGCTCCTGCCTCAACTCTTCGGGTAACTGTAATTGCTATGCTTGAGAGTGTTGGGGTGCCCCGGCACCTCGAAGTGCAATCTGCATGCACTCTTTTGCCCTTTTTTGGTCACCTCGAACTATGATAACCCCGTTTTTTGCCGGGATTTTGATCGTTAAGTGGTATGGTGAACAGATCGCCTTGACCCCCACCAGCCAATCCCTTCCGAGTATAACATTATATGGAGAATCCGCTTTAACAACGAAGAAATTGATGACCTTAGTGGTTGATAAAGGGTGAATCCCCACTGTGACGGGTAGCTGTACGACCCCCTCCGTTTGCGTCTCCTGTTGGACGAAGCTCTTTAGCGGGACTGGTACTGGTGCGAGCTGCGTCCTCTCCACTCCGAGCTGGTCGAAGCAACTCTTGAAGAGGATGCTAACCGAGGCTCCGGTATCGACGAAAATTCGTCGTACGAGCTTATTGGCCACCCCGGCTTCGATCACTATCGCATCCTGATGGGGCATGATAGGTGGCACTGGATCTTGGTCCGAAAAAGTAACCACTTCGTCCTTCTTGAACCTTTTTTAGGAAGGTTCGCCTTGTTGCGGACTTCGAGCCTCGGCTTTTAACGACGACTTCGTAGCTCCCTGTGGGAGTCCAGTAATAGCTTGTATGACCCCATCATACTGAGGCTGGTCCTCGCCTTCGCCATCCTCTCACTTCGGCTTTTTGTCGGCCTGGGGGCCGCAGTTATCCCCCCCCCTATTTTGTCTAGTTCTTTTGTTGTTCTGGGGTCGGCCTTCATTCTGGTTGCGATTTTGGTACCTTTTAAGCATACCATCGCTCACCAAGTTCTCAATATCTTCGGCTAAGTTCCAGCACTCTTCTGTATCATGGCCATAGTCTTCATGGAATCGGCAGTACTTACTCCTGGATCGGCGGTTTGCCTTTGATTTTGACATTGGCTGAGGCTTTTCGAACATGTTGGTATGTAGCTCGTAAATTTCCGTCCTCGGCTTGGTCAGTGGTGTAAATTGGGTCTTCTCCAGAGTTTGCCGAGGTCCAAGTCGGGATTCAATTGGGCCTCGTTGCAGTCTATCTAAGGCACTTCGGCGACTTTGACTTCGGTCATTGCGCTCCTCTTTCCCCCGATCAGATGGTTCGGGCTTATCGGCCTCGCTCCGCCTCATCTGCTCGTGCGAAACGATCCGCGATGCTCCACAGCTGCTTTGATGTCCGTGGCTCTTCCCTTATGATCTCCTTGTAGAGAGCACCAGATTGGATGGCATTCTGGAAGGCTGAGATAAGGACTTCGTCAGTCAAGCGATCGACTTTCAGGCTTTCTTCGTTAAACCTAGTCATAAAGTCGCTTATTGATTCTCCTCGTCTCTGCCTAATGGAAAGAAGCTGGGCCGGGGTAGTTTTTGCCTCGGCTTTCTGGAAAAACCTGCGTTCGAAAGCTTCGAGCAGGTTTGCGTATGATCCGATACTGCATGGAGGCAGGCTATCGAACCAACTACGAGCGTTATCGACAAGAAGTTCAGGAAATACCTTACACATGTAGGTATCTTCACTGAGACCTTGATTCATCATATTATATTGGTATTGGGACAGGAAATTGCTCGGATCGCATAAGCCGTTGTAAGGCTTGATAGGGGGTACTCGATACTTCTCTGGGAGAGGAGTGTAAAGTATGTAGTTGGTGAAGGGAGTAGAGATCTTACTGTAAACAGTAAATCTCCCTCCTCGGTGATCGTCGTCAAGCCGAGGTGAAACAATATGACGACGAGGTGGGGTGATGGTACGGCGAGGTGTATGTCTGGGGTCTCCTCGGCGTTTATCATCAAACCTTCTTTGACGAGGTGCCGCTTCTCGTGCGCCCACAATCTGGATGCTTTGAGCATCGTGTCGCTGATGGGAACGGGGTGTAGCTCCACGTTCTCCATGATGTCCAGCTCTTTGTTGGTTGACGAATTGTAAGAATTATGTGCCTTTATATGCAAGGAAACTCTTTACTGCATCTTCAAGTTCATGCGGCTGGAGCTTTGGGGCCTCCTCTCCGTCACGACCACTGTTGTGACCTTCTTGGCTGGGGTGGAGCGGTCTGCCGAACTGATCCATCGGGATATTTCCGATATGCCCTTCCGGAGTCAGCGCACGCTCCTTTCCGGGGCGTCTTTGATTAGAGCTGGGTGGATGGCTAGAGGCTTCGGTTGATTCATGAGCAGTTTGCTGGGCATCCGTCTCCTTAGCAGCGGCGACGGCGACAGACTTATTAGCGGCAGCAGTAGATCGTGTTGATTTCCCGGCCATCGTGATTATAGCAAACTTGCAAAATTTGATCAAGATTCACAGATTTCGATTTCCCACAGACGGCGCCAGTGATCGATCTTATTTTCGCAAGATAGTTAATGCACGAGAACTGGGATTTAACGAACACGAAAGTAAACGGAACACAAAGGGATTTACGTGGTTCGATCTATTGGAATAGATCTACGTCCACGGGCGGAAAGAGTATAGATCTTTATTGCTTGTATGAGTAGTGATTACAAGATTGTTCTCCCCCCTCAACCTATTCTAAACCCCTATTTATAAGTGTTTACATACGGAATTCGACTAGGATTATAAGTCTTTTCCTATTAGGACTCTTTGGCTTGATCTCCTCCTTTACTGGATAAACACCGAGCTTCTATATCTCTTGTGGAGCTTGAATTGTAGTCGATGTAGGAGTTGCCTTGGTGTAGAGATTCTTTGAGGTGGGCCAAAGTGGACTCGGCCTAGGTGGGCTGTTTGGGCCGAGCCAAGTAAGGCTCTTAAGTAGGCCGAGCTGCATAGGCCGAGCTCGACAGTCGGAGCCCAACTATATTGGGCTTCGATGCTTGGGCCTAGTGGCTAGGCCGTATCCTATCAATAGGCATACGAATGACAAATAATCTCACACATTTAAAATTGTACAAAATTTACCTAATTTTTCAAATTTCTTTCTAATTTACTCCTATTTTTACTTTCTTATACATTTGCGCAAATGTGCACATATCACTTCACTTTCTCTCTCTTCCATCTCCTCTCTCTTCTCTTTAAGAAATTTCAAACTACATGAGTACATTCCCTTTGTCCTCTCTCTTCTTCTTCATTTTTTTTTTCTTTCTCTTCTTTCTCTGGACAATTGAAGGGGGACAGAGGGAGTATTATATATATATTTTCCAGTTTTTTTCCCTTTTTTTGGTTCCTTTTTTCCGTCTTTTTTTTATATTTTTTTTACGTAGGTTTCGAATTTACTGTAAGTAGGTTTCGAATAAAACCATCAGGTTTTACATAGTTGGTAAGATATCGATGAAATCTTGTCATTCATAGTAAGATAGTGGCAAGATGTCGATAACGTCTTACCAAATTATATGCAAAGAATGCAAGAATATGAGATTATGTGACATTCATGTGAAAGGCAATACAAAGAAGGCATGTAATGAAGATTTTTTTACCATTCACGCTTAAGTATTTGGTAAGTTATTGAGAAAATCTTACCAAAGTTATTTGCAGCTATCAAATCCTTAGCACTTATGAGAACTAGATATAGTATTAGCAAGTAATTGCAAAGCATGAAAAAACAAAGTAATATTCAAATGTAATAAAAATATTGTCGGGCATCGGATTTGCCATTCCAAAAAATACACATAAGTATTTAACAAAAAACTTGAATAGTTAGTATTTCATAGCTCTTACTTATTGATGAAAAGAAATGGTTAACTTCTTGCCTTGATAAAACAAAAAATGGGGTAATATAATACCATTAACTGCGGAAAAGACGAGGTAAGAAATTATATCATTTCTTACCTATTGATGGTAAGAAATCGTTAGTTATTTGCCCGCAGAAGGCAACAAATGGGGTGATCGATTTCTTAGATTAATTGAGAAATTGTTTAAAAACCACATTACAGTCGACTTATATGTAAAAAAGAATAACCACAAAGAACGCAAGAACATAAGCTCATGTGACATTCATGTGAAAGGCAATACAAAGAAGTTAATTAATTAAGACATTCATACCATCAGGTTTGCATAGTTGGTAAGATATCGATGAAATCTTGTCATTCATGGTAAGATAGTTGGCAAGATGTCGATAACGCCTTGCCAAGTTATATGCAAAAATCATTATGATACCAATATAAATTTAAAACATAAAAACTGTCCAATTACAACAGTCAAAGAAGGCAATACAAAGAAGGCTATTCTTGAAACAAATTACAATAAATAAAGCCCCATATAATGTCTTGCCAAGTTATATGCAAAGAACGCAAGAACATGAGATTATGTGACATTCATGTGAAAAGCAATACAAAAAAGACAAGTAATGAAGATATTTTTACCATTCACGTCAAAATTTTGGCAAGAAATGGGATAATGTAACTACCATTAACTGCGGAAAAAGACAATGCAAGAAATTACACAATGTCTTACCTACTGATGGTAAAAAAATCGGTAGTTACTTGCCCGCAGAAGACAAGAAATTGGGTGATTTACAGAAAACTACAAAAAGTGCTAATCCTCCAAAAAGTGTAACAAAATAAGTCTAACAATGAACTTATCTCTAGAATGCGATAATCACCAGCAATTATATTCCAAGAAGAAAAAGGAAAAGAAAAATTGAAAATCCAAAACAATCAAACAATCAAAACAATCGAACCCCAAACAAAAATCAAGAAAAAGCAACAAACGAATCCAATCCAATGAATAAGAAAAAAAATGGTTAACTTCTAGTACTACACAACAAATACAACTACACTAAAATTCAAGAGCAACAAAGAAATTCAAAAGAAATGGGACTCATTTCCCCCTAGTCAATGCTCAAAACTCTAAATTCCAATGAAAGCACAATCTAAAAGTAAAACATCAAATTCTCTCATGGAAGCACAATCGTCCTCAAAACTCTAATTTGTTACAGTAAGTTCTCAAATTATTACTCATACCATTTTCATACATAAACCAATTGAAATTTCCATATATAAGCATCAATAAACAGTACATCTAAATCCACTTGAAATCCTCCTCAAATATCAACATCTCACAGGAGACAACGGTAACCTCCCCCTGCTGCTGCTACTGTTGGCGCTGGATGTGGATGGGGGCGGCCGGAATGTTGGAAAAGTCGCCAGCGCGATAAACCCTAATTTTGGGTAAGTGAACTCGACCATCTCCTCGCCTCCGTTTAAGTCCGCGCCGTCGCAATCCAGTAACACTACCTTCTCGCCTCCGTCGTAAGCTCGCCGGCGAGAAAGAGATGCTCGATTGAAGGGGGGGGGGGGGAGAGAGAGAGAGAGAGAGAGAGATAAACAAGAAGGAAGAAGAATAAGAAAAAAAGGGGAGAATTGAATTGATAAGTGAGGGCATTTTAGTCCCATAATTGAAAATATAGGTAATATTTGTACATTTTTAAATTTGCCATATATATTGGATTCCTTATATGATCTTAGGTATATTGGGATATTATCTCAATTGAGATTGCATGTATAAATTGTAATAGTTTGAGTTGTGATATACGAATGGTGATATAATCGCAACAAATATCAATATATATATATAATACGAAAACGGATTCTCATCCTACGTGGAATATTGTGAATTTTTCGTGATTATTTTCTCAAATTCTCGTGGCTTATATATATATATATATACCATACATATGATATAACTCTAAATATTAATGAAAATTTGTACATATCTTACATTTCCATATTATATTATATGGAGTATTTCTATATTATATTATGATTATAATAAACAAATTATCTATTTATAATATTAGCGTATCTAATAGCAATAAAAAATGATAGCAGAATGAAAAACAGTTCTACTCTCTATTTCACACAATCCATTAGTTCAAGAAAGAAATATATACTCCACTATTAAATGCTCTACCGTCTACTGTGACTTTGCTTAATGTGCCACCGCTAATGTGGCTGCGCCACGTTGACAATATATCCAGTTAGGGTTAGGTTTTTTTTTTAATTTCAGTTTAGATTTTTTAGTAGTTTTTTTTTTTTGGTACGATTTTTGTGAGCCCACTGGAGCATTCCTTTAGATACATTTTAGAAAAATATGATAGAATACGATATGCCACATGCATGTGGATGGTTGTGGTAAGGATTCTAGATAAATAGTTAAAAGTATTCATATTAACAGGAAAATTATACTATTAAGACATATGGTTTGTTAGTTGAGTAAGGACGGGTGGATGAAGATGCTTATATGTATGAAGGTGATAAATCGATTTTTAATAAGAAAACCCTTATATGATGGAGTAATCCTTAATCAAAATTGAAAAAGAGTAAATGAACGTCTCCGAGAAATGTCAACTTTACTCAATAATCGTCTAAATAACGGGCGGCTTGACATTCTATCATTCAATATTTATATCAAACGACGGACGACTTTACATTGAAATGAATATAACCGTGTGAAAAAATTCTACCTCTCATTGACATATATATGTTCGAGCAACAAGAAACTATGAAAAATACACTATTTGAAAAATGTTATCAATCGTCAATTTATGTCCATATGACAATGTACAATTGGCTTAACATAAAAAAAATAATAATAAAAAATAAAAAAATCAATAAAACTTAACTTAAAAATGACATAAAGTGATTATTGTCGAAAAAATATTCATCCTTAATCTATTACACATACTACGGGTGCATTAACATGCATAAAAAAATTGAACGTGTTCGATTACTCAAGAAATGTTACCCTCGTTAATCTATTTTTTATTATTATTGTGAATAATGAGTGAGTCGACTTATAGTTTGTTAGTTGAGTAGAGACGGGTTGATAAAGAATTTATATATATGAAGGTGATAAATCAATTTTCGATAAGAAAACCCTTATATGATGGAGTAATACTTAATAAAAATTGAAAAAGAATAAATGAACGTCTTGAATTAAAAACGAGTAAAAACTATCCGAGAAATGTCAACTTTCAAGTCCTCAAATCTAGCTGAAATTACTTCCAAAAACTGTGGCCAGGTGATTCCAACATCAACCATATTTAGATTTTGGAACCATGGCTAAATGAACCCTTTGGGCATCAGGCACACCCGGCATCAACTTAAGAAAACTGTTACACTTTAAAATCCAAGCCTTAGGATGAGATCTATCAAACCTAGGAAAGTCAATTTTAGGTAAAGGACTATGAGCATAATTATAGTACCCCCTTTAACTTGGAATTTAGGAGGATCTCCAAAGCTACCCAAAATAGAAGAAGAATCCTCAGGTTCATATGATTTGTTCAGATTCAGTAATCTTGATATTAAAAATAAAACTACCTGAGATGTAATATTCCTCCTGAACCTATAACATATAAAAAAAAATTAAATAAAAAACTTATGATTCTATATATGATGCATTCAATAAGTTTTGAAATAGAAATTAAAAAGTTGATGCAGTCTACGGAATGATCTTACATTTAAAATGTGTATATGCACTAGAGAAAATGATACCTTACCTTGGCATATTTTCCTAATATATCGAGCCAATGGGCCGTTTGATAATCAAAATTAAATTACCCGAGCTCATTATATTGCATGTATGTACCTGAAAAAATGACACTGCCAATACAATCATTAAATCGAGAATTGGCTGTATATATGCTTTGTTCTTTATTAATGGAATGACGAAAATACTCTATAATTTTAAAAAAATATTAACAAAAATTATCCGTCGAAGTTCGACGGGCAGTACACTAGTAATTCATAAATGATAAGGCACGGTAAATCTCTTTAGAACTTAATTACAGTAATATTTATGTATACATGGCATCAAATCTTTTTATTTCTTCAACAATATGATGGTAAAATTTACCATAAATTTCTTTCTAGTGTAGATACGATCCAAGGGGTTCAAAACAAAATAAATGAAATAAAAATAAAATAAAATTGTTTGGTAGGTGCCCAATAAGTAATTAATAATTTTAAAAGTAATGGACAACCATCAAATAGTCACATTGGGATAGCAAAGATAAATAATATATATATAGGTAGTAGATCATATGAAAACTTATCTTTACGTGAAAACTGCAACCCTTGTATTTTATGCATAAAATGATGCATTTTTGTGCAAAAATGTTGCATAATAAAATATATAATTTATATATTTTTTATATGCATATAATGTATCATCATGAGAATGCAACATTTTATACATAAAAATGCAACAATTTTGTGCAAAAATACAACATTTTATGGTGGGTTGCAGGTTTCACGTAATAATTAGTTTTCACCATAACCCATCCCTTTTATATATATCTATATATAAGGGGAGGTTCACATGAGAGATAGTGATTATGTGAGAACTAAAAACCAATCTTGACCTTTAAATTCTCAAGATCGTGTGATGTAGATTTACTAAATTACTTTTATTAAACTGATTTTCTTATTATTAGTATTAAAAGTGAGGATATAATGGTCATGTTCTTGAATATATTTATCTCTCCTGCCCACAATTTACGGCCCCTGCTCCCTTCCATTATTTCTTTCCAAACATTTCTCAACTAATATACTGTACTAGATAGTCATCATAAATCTTTTCATTGCTTTTTAATTAATTCGTACCAAATCCTTTCATTTTCATTTTCAGAACTAGAATAAATAAGGACCTTTTCTTGATATTCTTAGAAAATGATACCGATGAATTTTTTTTATGCTATTTTAGTATTAATTTTATGTTTTTTTAGTGTTGATTTCATGTTTCTTTTATTTTCTTTATTTTTTTAATGTTAATTTCATATTTTTTTTAGTGTTGATTTCATGTTTCTTTTAATATATTTTTCATGTTTTTTATTTATTGTTGATTTCATGTTTCTTTTAATTTTTTTACAAGCTTTTTTAGTTTTGATTTAATGCCTTTTTAGTTTTGATTTCGTGCTTCCTTTAATTTTTTTTATTGTGGATTTCATACTTTTTTAGTCTCGATTTCATGCTTCTATAATATTAATTTTATGCTTTTTTAGTGTTGATTTCATACTTCTTTTATTTTTTTCAAGCTTTTTTAGTTTTGATTTCGTGCTTTCTTTAATTCTTTTTTATTGTGTATTTCATGCTTTTTTAGTCTTGATTTTATACTTTTGTAATATTGATTTCATGCTTCTTTTAATTTTTTTCTCATGCTTTATAGTATTGATTTAATGCTTCTTTTATTAATAACTATTTAAGCATCCTATAAATATAGAAATTAATATTATAATACATCAATATATCTTAAATATAGGAATTTTACTTTATGCATAATTTCATATCTAAGTATGCATGACTGTAAAAAAAAAAAACATAAATATATATATATATATATATATAAATTATTAAAGAATTATAGTGTCTATTTCATGTTTTTTTAGTATTAATTTAATGGTTTTTAGTGTCTATATCATGTTTTTTTAGTATAATTTCATGTTTTTTTTTATTGTTATCAGTGTTTTTGAGTGTTATTAGTGGTTTTTTAAGAAACTAGACCCTAACCCTGTAATAAACCCTTAGGGGGTTTATAAACTAGTGTCCGATTTTTTGTGGTTTTGAGTGTTATTAATGGTGTTTTCGAAAACTAGACCCTAGCCCTGGAATAAACCCTTAGGGGGTTTATTATCTAATGTCCAATTTTTGGTGGTTTTGGGTGTTAATAGTGGTTTTTCGGAAACTAGGCCCTAACCTTGGAATAAACCCTTAGGGTTTATGGTCTAGGGTCTAGTGTCCGGGTTTTGGCGAGCTTATTCATGGTTTTTTAGTGTATATTTCATGCTTTTTTAGTCTTGATTTCATGATTTTTTACTTTTAATTATTAGTTTTATTAAACCCTAAGGGTTTATTCCAGGACTAGGGTCTAGTTTTCGAAAAACCACTAATAACACTACAAACTACCAAAAGCCGGACACTAGATAACAAACTCCGTAAGGGCTTATTCCAGGGCGAGGGTCTAGTTTCCGAAAAAACCACTAATAACACTCAAAAACACTAATAACAATAAAAGCATAAAATCATTACTAAAAAAACATGAAATAACAATAAAAAAGCATTAAAAAGGCATGAATAAGCATGCCGAAACCCGGACACTCCCTAAACCCTAAACACTAGACTCTAAACCTTGACACCCTAAACCCTAAGGGTTTATTCCAGGGCTAGAGTTTAGTTTTCGGAAACGCCATTAATAACACTTAAAACCACTAAAAGTGGGACACTAGTTTATAAACCCCCTAAGGGTTTATTACAGGGTTAGGGTCTAGTTTCTTAAAAAAACACTAATAACACTCAAAACACTAATAACAGTAAAAAAAGATATGAAATCATATTAAAAAAGCATGAAATAGACACTAAAAAGCATTAAATCGATATTAAAAAAAGCATGAAATCAATATTATAGAAGTATGAAATCAATACTAAAAAAGCATGAAATTAACCCCTAAATTAACATTAAAAAAGCATTAAAAAAATTAAAAGAAGCATGAAATTAACACTATAAAAGCATGATTTTTTTTATAAAAAAAAAGAAAGAAGAAGCATGAAATTAGATAATAAACCTCAAAACCACCAAAAGCAGGACACTAGATATAAAACCTCCCGTTTGGTAGCCGAGAAAAGGCTAGATAAGTCGAGATATCTCAGTTTATACAGTGTTTGGTATCCGAAAAATATAATCTCACCGGCCCGTAAAATTGCTTGGGCCCGGACTAAATTCACTGTTACACTTGCATATATAATACCGCCTCTACTCCGTCATAAGTCGAGATAAATATTGTTCAATTTTAATTATCAATTTTTTATTTTCAATTTTAATTATCAATTTTTTATTTTTATTTTTATTTTTAATTTTAATTATTAATTTTTTTATTTTTAATTTTAATTATCAATTTTTATTTTAAATTTAAATTATCAATTTTTTATTTTCAATTTTAATTATCATTTTTTATTTTCAATATTAATTATCAAGTTTTTTTATTTTCAATTTTAATTATCAATTTTTTATTTTTAACTTTAATTATTAATTTTTTTATTTTCAATTTTAATTATCATTTTTTTATTTTCAACTTTAATTATCAATTTTTTTATTTTCAATTTTAATTATCATTTTTATATTTTCAACTTTAATTATCAATTTTTATATTTTCAATTTTAATTATCATTTTTTATTTTCAACTTTAATTATCAATTTTTTATTTTCAATTTTAATTATCAATTTTTATTTTCAATTTTAATTATCATTTCTTTATTTTCAATTTTAATTATCATTTTTTATTTTCAATTTTGTTATTTTTATTTACAAACTACAAAAATAATAAAAAAATTAATGTTTTTATAACTATTCTACCAAACACACAATCCAAGATATCTATGTTTGTGCCAAACACACAATATATTTCTTATCCCACTTATCATACTTTTTTTATCTCAACTTATCACACATTTTCTTATCTGCCCTTTTCTCGGTATTGCTACCAAACGGGTCCTAAGGGTTTATCCAGGGTTAGGATCTAGTTTTCGAAAAACCACTAATAACACCCAAAATCACTATATAGGGGAGAGTTTTTATGAGAACCATTCTATTCGTGAGAACCAAAAAAATTAAATCGAAACTAAAAAAAGCATGGAAAATAAAGCATGAAATCAACACTAAAAAAGCATGAGAAATGTTTTAAAATAAGCATGAAATCAAACACTAAAAAAGCATGAAATTAACACTAAAAAGGCATGAAATCAACACTAAAAAAGCGCGAAACTAGACCCTAAACCTGAAATAAACCCTTAGGGGATTTATTATCTAGTGTCCGACTTTTGGTGGTTTTGGGTGTTATTAGTGGTTTTCCAAAAACTAGACCCTAGCCTTGGAATAAACCCTTAGGGTTTATGGTCTTGATTTCATGTTTTTTTACTTTTTAATTATTAGTGTTTTTAAACCCTAAGGGCCCTGTACCCTAAACCCTAAGGGTTTATTCTAGGACTAGGGTCTAGTTTTCGAAAAACCACTAATAACACTCCGAACAATAGATAATAAACCCCATAAGGGTTTATTCCAGGGCTAGGGTCTAGTTTCCGAAAAAACCACTAATAACACCCAAAACACTAATAACAATAAAAGCATAAAATCATGACTAAAAAAAGATGAAATAACAATAAAAAAAAGCATTTAAAAAGCATGAATAAGCATGCCACTAGACCCTAAACCCTAAACACTAGACCCTAAACTGTGACACCCTAAACCCTAAGGGTTTATTCAAATGTTAGGGTCTAATTTTCGGAAAACCACTAATAACACCCAATACCACCAAAAGTCGGACACTAGATAATAAATCCCCTAAGGGTTTATTCCAGGGTTAGGGTCTAGTTTCGGGCTTTTTTAGTATTGATTTCATGCTTTTTAGTGTTTGATTTCATGCTTATTTTAATTTTTTTCCCATGCTTCTTAGTGTTAATTTCATATTTTTTAGTGTTAATTTCATGCTTTTTTAGTGTTGATTTCATACTTATTTTAATTATTTTTCAAGCTTTTTAAGTTTTGATTTCGTGTTTTCTTTAATTTTTTTTAATTGTAGATTTAATGTTTTTTATTCTCGATTTCATACTTCTGTAATATTGATTTCATGCTTTTTTAGTGTTGATTTCAAGCTTTTTTTTTTTTTTTTTTTTTTTCAAATGTAGTTTTGATTTAATTCTTTTTTAGTTTGTATTTCGTGTTTTCTTTAATTCTTTTATTGTGTATTTCATGTTTTTTTAGTCTTGATTTCATGCTTTTTAATATTGATTACATGGTTTTCTTAGTGATGAAATCATGCTTCTTTACTTTTTTTTTTTTCTAAATAAGCGGGTTCTCATGGATCTCATGAAGACAATGGTTCTCAAAAGAACCCTCTCCTATATAGTAGTTTTGGGTGTTATTTGTAATTTTCCGAAAACTAGACTCTAGCCCTGGAAAAACCCTCAGGGGTTTTATATCTAGTGACCGGCTTTTGGTGGATTTGTGGGTTATTATCTAGTTTCATGCTTATTTGCAAAAAAATATAATTAAATATATAAAAAAGCATGAAAGAAGCATGTAATTGAAACTAAAAAAGCATAAGATCGAAACTAAAAAAATCATGAATTTTTTTTAAAACACATGAAATCAACACTAAAAAAAAGCATGAAATCAATATTATAAAAGCATGGATCGAGACTAAAAAAAATGAAATTAACACTAAAAAGCGTGAAAAAATAATAATAATAGAAGCAGGAAATTAACACTAAAAAGCATGATTTTTTTTAAAAGAAGCATAGAATCAACACTAAAAAAACACGAAGTTAACACTAAAAAAACATGAAAAAAATTAAAATAAGCATGAATTAGAAATTAATAAGCACGTGCTAAGATACGAGTTAAAATTATTTATTCTTTAAAGCATTATAATTTTATACATACAATTATGCTTTTTTATTTTTTTTACAATCATTCTTATTTATATATGACAAAATTATTTTTACAAATATTAAAATGCTTAATTTGCTTTTTCTGTATACTTGTTTAATTTTCGTGTAGTATAAAATAAAAAAATAGTATAACGCTTTTTTTTTATTATCAAAATTATGCTTCTTAATAAATTCTTTCATGCTTTTTATTAATTATATTGTGCTTTTATGGTTCCATGAAACTTGCCTACTCATAAAACAGGTCTGGCATTAGTGTAGTGAATAAAATATAATATAATTAATAAATGAAACACTATCAAATAAAATTAATATCATTTACATACGATTGTTGACGAAATTCGAAAATGGTAAAATAAAAGTTTCCATGTCAAAAACCATTCCATTAGAAAAGATAAACCAAATCCCATAATTATAGGAACTTGCGAATTTAGATTAAAGGAAATGGTCTAAAATAACCCCACATATTTAAAAAATACGGTTATAAATTACTTTTCACATTAATTTACAGCTTTAGATCTACAAAAATAAATGGACGAGATCGGTTCCTAGTTCTCACAAATTAAATAGTTCCCACATGAACCACTATATATATATATATATATAAGGAATGGTTCGCATGTAAATAAATCCTGGCATGAGAAAATGAGAATAATGCTTAAAGGTAACAAAGTTATGCTTAAATCTGTATAGAATTATGCTTAATACATAATTATGCTTTTAATATACTAATTGATGCTTAAATATAATTATGCTTATTGTACCTTTTAATCATGCTTAAATCAATATCAACCATAGATCTAGCTAAGATCAATGGTCCAGATCTATTCATATTTCTCACACCATAACTTATTTACATATGATCCATCTATCTATATATATATATATAAACGATTCCTACCCACCGTTGGCACATTTAATGGGGTCTGCCTAACCCCTCACTCTCACGGATGTTTTAAAAAAAAAAACTGCTTATGTGGCAGTGTCATGTCATTAATTTTTTCCATTTAGGTTTAGGGTTAAGTTTTTTTTAGTAGGGTTTAGTTTTTTTGGTATTCAAATCAATTTTCTTATTTATCGTATTGTCACCGGTGGGCACATTAAGTATGCCCACCGTGAGCATTGAAGCATTCCTCTATATGGATTGATTCTGGTGAAAACTTCCCTTAGAGTAAAAATTAAAAACTTTTATTAACCTTTGATTTAGTTTAGATGGCATAAACGCTCCCCTATCCACGGTGGACATACTTAATGTGTCCACCGCTTATATGACAGTACCACGTCATTAATCCTTTTTATTTGGGTTTAGTTTTTTTTTTTTTTTTTTTTTTTATAGTTTTAATAGTATATATTTAAATTAATTTCCTTATTTAAAATGTTGCGTGCCACGTCATGTGTAGACATATTAAATATACCTACGGTGGGCATTGGAGCGTTACTAGTTTAGATGGATGGATAGGATTAGAAGTTTAAATAAATCTGAGAATGTTATTTAATGCATTTTATGCATACGAATAAGGGTAAATCAGTCGTGTTTGAAAGATCAAATTTTTTTCCATATACGTACCAGATTTTTGGGGATTGATTTAATTATTTTTGCCATTATGATACTCATATGCTGTATTATAAAGTTGTATAAAAGAAAAAGAAAAAAAAAAAAATCCGACCTGCTATGTTATATAAAATTGGAAAATAATCATACAAAAATATATTTTCTCTTTATATATTTATTAATATATGATTATGAAAAAATTTAGTAATATGTCATATTGCATTTTTATGTCATTTGTTATGTATATTTTACTTAAGTTAATGCATAATGATTGTTCGAAATATGCATAACAAATATGTAGGTCATGCATTTCTTTAATACAATATTGCATTTTGGTTATAATCATAATGCATTCCACATAATAATTTATAGAATACATGATTATATATTATTATAAAATAATTGGTTAATTATGTATTTATTATAATGATGTTATTTATAAAATAAAATATAATATCGTGGGTATAAACTTAAAATGATGCATTTCGTTTACAATTATGATGCATATTAGAGTAACTTGAAAAAATGATTCTTATTTTTAATATTTTTCTTATTCAATTATATAATATTAATTGAAATGCAATTTTTTATTTCATTCCTAATATTCAAAAACAAAATACTAGTCAATGAAAATTAAACCCTATTTGGGAAAACTAAACCCTAGTAGGCAAAAACTGAACCCTTGTCGGAATTTAATCTGTAACTAAAAAAAAAAAAAAAACCTTTGTAAGGAAAATTAAATCCTAATAGTTGGGCAACTAAACCTCACACGTGTGTCATAATGCATTTTTATGTCATTTGCTATGCATATTTTATTTTAAGTTGAAGCATAATGATTGTTCGAAATATGCATAACCAATACGCATGATCATGCATTTCTATAGTACAATAATGCATTATTGTTACAATCATTATGCATTTCGTATAATACTTTTTAAAAGGCATGCTTATATATTATTAGAAAAAAATATTGGGTAATAATGTATTTATAATAATAATACATTTTATAAAATAAAATAACATAATGTGGTGTTGGGAACCCCTTTTTAATTTAGTTATGATGATGTTATTCGAAACAACACTTAGATAGATTTTACTATTTTATAGAGTTAACGTTGATATGAGCGAGCTGACCTTGTTTGTAAGGTCAGCGAGCAAGGTCAGTAAGCTGATCTTGTTTTTAGAGATTGATTGATCAACCTTGTAAAGGTCAAGGTCAGAGTTCAACCTTACCTATAGAGATCAATCTGTAATCTTGTTCCTTAGTCAACCTGCTAAAGGAGTTCAGCTCACTTGCCTTGAAGAGTTTAAGCTTACTCAAAGATTGAAGTAAGATTGTTGAAGACTTCAGTTTGATGAGGTTACATCAACCTGCCTACATAGGTTGATCTAATCTGGTCACTGCCTCTCCGGAAGCAAACCTGAACTGCTTCAACAGGAAGAAAGTATTGTGTGTCAGTGTACGGATCTGACACACCCAACGACTCTATTTCAAATGAAGCCTATAAATACCTTCTTCCTCTCCAGAATCAAGCATGGGAAATTAATCTTAAGAGCCAAATCTTTGCAAAAATCTCAAGCTCTCAAAGCAAAGCTCAACACTCGAACCAAAGTCATTTCCCAAGTGTTGAGACCTTCAAGATTTTTGATTCTGGAACCACACAGAAACTCTCTACCAAGCTTAGTTGCAAGATTTCAAGTAGAAGAAATTTCTATGTCTTCACCATTGTTGAGCCTAGTCAAGCTCTGTAAGTGAAGAAGGTCAAGTTAGTTAGTAAGGTTGTAATCTCTTTCGAGAAAAGGTTGTAAGGGTCACGACCCATAATTCGTGTCTAGTCTTCGTCAAGCTCGACGGAAATTGGAGCTGGTCCTCAGCCAGTAAAAATAAGAGAGGTTGTAAGGGTCACGATCCATAACTCATGCTCGGCTAAAGTCTAAAGATTGACAGAGGCCGAGGCTGGTTCTCAGCCAGCATAAATAAGAGAGAAGTAAGGTATTTCAACTACGACAGTAGTTGATGTGGACGTAGGAAGGTTATTTCCGAATCACGCTAAAATCGACTGTATCACTCTCTCTCTCACTACTCTTTATTTCAATCGACCTTACTTATATTTTACTAACCTTACTCATATTTCACTAAACCCTAAAACCTAATCAGAAAAAATAAACCATACACTACAAAAATTTCCGGCAATAACGAAGGAAAATACCGTCGTTATTCCATCATAAAACGTGAATAACGACGGATCCACGACGGACATTGTCCGTCTTCGCCAACAGCGTCGCTATCGCGATAACGACGGAATTTGTGTTCGTCGTTAAATTTAGCAACGGATCTACGACGGAGTTGCCGTCGCCGTTATCGCCGCCGACATCGGCCGCCGGAGATAGATAACGACGGAATAAATCCGTCGTTATCCTCTATGACGGATTAACGACGACCTTTTGTCGTCGCCTGCTTTAACGACGGAAAGGACGACGGAAGTCCTCAGATGCTGATCCATCGGGGATCCGTCGGTATTCCGTCGTTAATCCTACATCTGAGTACTAATATTATGCTATATTTTCTTTCCCAAGTTACGACTACGACTATTACACAACCTGTTTTCAAAATAAACACATGCTACAAGAAAAGTCTCAATTCTCTAACATATAATAATTGTCAAAATTATAGTAAGAGAGTTTTAAGTAAGTCAAAAGAACATTCCAAGTATGTCAAAATAACATTCCAAGTACGTTAGAAGTATATAATTTTAAGATAACGGTCGGTTCAGTTTCAAACTAACAAGTAAAAGCAAGTGAATCATGGGGGAGCCACTGAAGAGGTCTGCGACTGTGACAACAACTGCTCAATCTGTCGCTGTTGGCGCTGTAGATCCTCTTGCATTTTCTATGTTTGTTGTGTCAATCTTTGACGCTCCTCTCGTTCCTCAAATAGTTGATGCTCCATCTATGTGATACGAGAGCCATATGCAGCCTGTGTATGGTGTTGAGAGGTGCCGATGGATGAATCATTTGCTATGATCCTAGCCAATCCTCCAGTCCCAAACATCCTCTTCTTCTCATCAAGTGACACAACATCTAGAAATGCTTGATTCCAGTCGACATCTTGCTCCTCTGTCATGTCAGGTAGTGCACTCCTCATCTCCTCAGCACGTTCTCCTATCAGTTTCTGTAATTTACAAAAGCACAATATACAACAAAGTACCTAAAATAAGTTGAAATCAGTCTAAATGATTATTTTGAATTCATGATTAACTTTAGCTTGCAATTACCCCAATCCTAGCAGATTTAACATCGGTATAGGTCCCGTCTTGGCGCCGATGTGCCATGCAGTATGCATCATACAAGCACTCTCGTGGGGTGCAACCCTTCTTTGCAGCCTAAAAATAATTAGTTATAAAAAACAATTTATATACAATTTATAAAGAGTAAAAGATATAGAACAAGAGTTTCAAATAAATCTGCATTCACACAAATTAGTTGCAATTTAATGATTAAACCTTTTCCTAGTGAAGTAAACGGGAGTTATATGTATCATTTTTATATGAACTTAGTCATGAAGCTAAAACTAATCACACTTGTATATCTGAAGACAATAAGCACGGTAACAGTCATTCAAAAATAAACATGAAATTTGGAAGGACTATCTTTAGCTTCTTAGTGATGCACATTTCTCAATTGCTACAAACATCTGAAGCAACAAAGAATAAGTTTGAGAAAGAAAAATAAGAACATGAAGAAATAAGAACTCAACTATAGCAAAAAATATATAACTATTTATTTACAAGTATGCTAGTTTAATAAATTACTATATATACAATTTATAAAAAACAATAAATTATAAAGGGTACTAACCAACTCATATGCGAACTGAACAATAGACTTCGATCCTCCTCGATGTGTTACCCGACCGGTTCCTGGTCCTTCAGGCTCTGACATCCTACACCTCTTAGCAATTGTTGATTTTTCTTTCACGTCCTCCCACTCCCAATATGCAAGCCACCCCAGCCAATCTGCCTCGGTAATATAAGGTGGCTTTGCTGCAATCTTATCCGTCGCTTCCATGGCATCCCACTTCATACCATGAACGAAATCCTTGTGCCTACCCCTTGCTTTCTCTACCCACATGTCATAAATTATAGCTTCAATTTCTTGATCCCACCAAAAGTACTTCTGTTTATGACATAAAAATTATTTCACTCATTACATAGAAAAAGTCACAGTGATCCAATATATACATAACATACCAGTCCCTTATTCTATAACACAAAATACTAAAATTTGCAAAAATAAGGAGCATGGCTTGTCAAATTTACCGAAATATGCCCTATGTAAATCTCCTTTGAGCATGGCTTGTCAAATTTCGCCTTCAATATTGCTAGAATCGATATAATAATTAATAAGAGAAACTGTGCGTTGGAAATTGGAAGACGTAGAGCGGATTTGAAATTAGATTATGGAAGACGATTTCCTATCAAATTTCCTAATATAGAAGCTCTTGCAATAATTTTGAGGTGCAGTTGCTATTTTTATTTTTTTATTTGTGATAAAAATAGATGAGTGATGGATGCCCAATCAAACCAAAGCACATCCTTCCGTAAAATAAAACATTACTTATATTGAGGTGTTGAAGTTTCCTTTCTTTTGAATAACTAATTAAAATAAAGAAAGCACCTAATACGAGTGGATTTTGGAGTTAATTAAACATGCATACACTACCTAAACATGTTCAGCTTCAGTGCTGCAACATGTTCCTGCATATATATCATATATTATTATGTCTTTGTGCTGCAAAATGTTGTTCCACTTCAGATTCTGTTTTTGCATATTGTGTCATATACTACTAACATACATATATTCTCTTTTAAAAATTACCACAACCAATTTCTGCAACAGAAATTAAAAAAAACTTGATCTTTCAAAATTTTCTACACTTGAGCTGGATCAAGAACATGAGAAATCAAGAAAAAAGAAAAGGGCAGCAGAAAAAATAAAAAAATGCGCAAGAATCAAGAAAATGTCACTCACAGAGGAATATAAGACGACAAGTGAGAGAAGTATCAGAGGAAGATAAATTTATAATACTTATTGAATGTTTACCTTAAACTCCTCCCAGTACTTCTCGATTATTTCATCTGAAGTAGAGGTCCATGTGTACCCCGTCCCATTTTGAATTCTCTTAGAAATTCTTGTGCAAGCTTGAGGAACAACTAGTAAGATAAGTGAAATTCTAGTTGAAAATCTAAACCCTATTTAGGAAAATTGAACCCTAGAAGATGAAAACTAAACCCTTATCGGGAATATAAACCCTAGCTGAAAAAACTAAACCTTAGAAATGAAAAATAAATCCTAGCTAGTAGGACAACTAAATCTCACACGTGTGTCATAAACTCACAATGCATATTTTGCGATTTGTCATGCATATTTTACTATAAGTTGATGCATAATGATTTTTCTAAATATGCATAAACCATATTGGGAGAGAATAAATCTTAATTGTGGAAACTAACATAATTAAAAGATATGGAGTTTTCCTAGACCAAGAATATTAGATTATACTATGATATGGAAAGGAAAAAAAAAAGTCAAAAAATTACGCAGTAATCAAATTTTATATCAACCCAATTATTTATGTTACAATTAAGTCGTATATGAATTAGTAATGAAATGAGAGAAATTTTAATGGAATGAAAATGAAAGATAGTAGTTGTTGGGATATTATGTTAAGGGGGAACTTAAATCAAGTAATAAACAATTTGTTTTGATTCGATTCCAAAACCCTCTTTAGGATATTTCCCTTATTATTTTTGATGAACTAGACAAGTTACTCTTAAAAAAACTTATATGTTAGGAGGCTTTTTCTTTTAGTCTAGAAGCGCCAAAGATGATGCAGTCAGAGTTCGCGAAACATTAGGAAGCGAAGCGGCTCCAGCAGTGAAAGCGTCAGCAGTGAAGCTTTGACAAAGCGTCTTAGAGACGCTTCAGATAAAGATGCTAAGAGCGAGCTTCCGATCAGTGGAAGCGAAGCGCTCTCAAGTCAGCTCATCCAAAGCGTCTCTGATATGGAGCTGTACTCAAAGCGTCAATCAGTGCAAGTGTGACAAGGTTGACACAGAATCCAAGTTTAAATTTCAAACTCTCGGATGTCTGACATCTCACAGAATGAAGCCTACGTGTCATCACACTATTGTACAACGGAAACGGCTACAGTCCAAGAAGTCAAAGTTAGGTGAAGGCGGACATCCTTTCCTGATTCTTGCAGGCTGACAAGCTGAATTATCCAAAAATTAAGGAACACGCAACCTCTTCTCTCTCAACGGGAAGTAGGGTTCCTTACTATAAATAGAAGGAGTTGCTCACACTAAAAACTAACGCACGTACAAACGATTCAAGCATTCACATTTGCAAGAACTCAAGCAAATTTCTTTCAAGTCCTTAGTTCTTTCAAAGTGCTTCACTTTAGTGTGTCCTTAAGCTCGATTCTTAAGTATTGCAACTACCTCACTTTCTAGGTTCAATCTCTTATATCCATAGCCTAGACTCTTGAGAATCCTTATCCCTTACTTATAATTTCATTGTAAAGGATTCTCATACTTACGAAAATCCAAAACCCCAAAACCCAAGTCTAGAGTGAATAGATTGAGTTGTAAGGTTGCCGAGCTTTTTGTTAAAGAGTGTGTTGTTGTAAGGTTTCCCGAGAGCCAGTAAAATCTCTGAGGATTCAAGTGCAAGTTTGTTATTTGCCTTGAATCACTTCCCCTTGGAAGTATAAAACAAGGAGTACCGAGTGAAGGTATTCATCCCGTCGAGGATAGAGTGGACGTAGGAGAGGTGCTCCGAACCACTATAAATTGTTTGTCTCATTACTTTTAAGTTATTTATTGCTTTGATTATTTGCATACACACACACTTGCTTTAAATAACCAACGGGTTTTAATTATAAGAAAAACTCAAGTCTCACCACATTCCGCAAAGTATCACACGAGTGAGAGGCTTTGAACGCTTCACTTAGCTTCAAAGCGTCTACTCGTCTAAAAGGCTGAAAATCACAAGAGAAGTTAAACACTTCTCTACACACGTATTCACCCCCCCTCTACGTGTGTAAGCGCCTTTCGGGACTAACAAGTGGTATCAGAGCAGGGGTTCTAACTGACCTCTGTTTCTGAATACTGGTTGCGCGAAAGCGCTATAGTAGGTCTACCTGAACCGATCTTTCCAAACTTGCATTAAAACCTCACTCACTGCATATTGCATTTTTCTAATCTCTTTTTCAAGATGTCTTCCTCAGTACAGCTTCCTCAGTTCTTGATCGAGGGCTATACCATGTGGAGCTTCCGTGTGGAGTCCCATCTCGCTTCACTTCATGACGGCATGCATGAAGTGATCGAGAAAGGACCCATCATAATCATGAAATGTCTATTGAGGAACCGTGAAAAGGAAAAACCCATCGACCAAGATGGCAACCCAGTTGACGAGGAAGAAAGCGCTTCCACCGATGTCTATGTCGTGAAGCCAAGAGAGGAATTTACGGCCAATGACTTCAAAGCTGATAATCTAGATCATGTGGCGCGCAACGTGATCCAGTCAACCATCTCTGACGCCTATCTTCCAAGAATCATGAAATGCAAAACGGTGAAGGAGATGTGGGAAACTCTTGCCGTAATCTCACAGGGTACAGAGAAAATTAAGGAAAACAAGCTCTCTGTACTAATGCAGGAGTTTGAAGCTCTCACGATAAAACCCAATGAGAGCATGGAGTCTTTCGAGACTCAGGTGTTAGGGATCACCACTACGGTGGCTTCCCTAGGTAGAGATCTCACCTTCAAGAAGATCAATCAAAAGGTGGTTTAAGCTCTGTATGGAAAGTGGCAGACCATGAAGGAACTCTTCCTTTCACAAAAGGAACTAGGGACGATGTCTCCAGAAATGATGTTCTCCGAATTTAAGGCAATTGAGTTCGACCTAGCCAAAAAGGCGCTTCGTGAGAATGAGGAGGAGCTTCTGACAAAACCAAAAATCTGGCTTTCAAAACCGCTTCAGAGACCACCACCACTGAAGCCGATGTCTCTAACAACGATGTTGTTGAGATGTCAAGGGAGGAGCTAGAGGAGTATGCTCTCTATCTCGTTAGAGGGTTCAACAACTCCAATGCTAGAGCGGGCAAATATAAAAGGTTCTATAAAGCTCAAGGCCAAGGCTCGCGCTTCGCCCCACGAGATGGAAAGAGGGATGAGAGAGCCACAACCATCCCTAGAGATAAGGCTCATATCGAATGCTTCGAATGCTACAAAATAGGTCACTATCGAAGCGAGTGCCTGAAGCTCTCAACAAAAGAGGATGAGGTCAAAACTCGTCATGAAGATAGCCGTCGTGCTCTAGTAGCCGACGCTCCTGTCGAATCCAAAAAGTCCATCAACCATGATGAAGATCAGTTCACTGATGATGAATACGATTATGGTTGCATGGCAATAGAAGC
Source organism: Mentha longifolia (assembly GCA_001642375.2). Taxonomy (NCBI): domain Eukaryota; kingdom Viridiplantae; phylum Streptophyta; class Magnoliopsida; order Lamiales; family Lamiaceae; genus Mentha; species Mentha longifolia. Next base: position 27,959,573 of record CM038112.1, read on the forward strand.
TGAAATGGAGGTAAATATTCCTGAACCTAATACTTTTCCATTATCACTAGGTAGTGAATATGGTCACGGTGAGGATGAGGCTTTCAGCTTGGAAAGTGATCTCTTTGATGACTATTTAGAGTTGCTCAAGAATCACGAATCCTTGCAGGAAGTTCTCATTCAGTTCAGAAAAGAGAACGACATATTAGCCAATACACTCGAGTCCAAAGAAAAGGATATATTCGAGTTGACGGCTAATTTCAATGACCTTCTTGAACGTCACCAACGTACCATATCCACTTCCAAGAAATGCAAAGCCACTCTCGATCGTCTCAATAGCGCCTCTGTAGCTATTGAAACAATTGAAAGTTCTTTCAAACCCTCAAAAAGTTTGAAAGGAATCGGCTTTGGTTCCACCTTCACAGCTTCATCCGATGCTAGTACCAAAGCGTTGATGAAAAGCTCCAAAGCTGATCAACACGCTACTAGCAAAGGAAAAGAGAGAGTCGGGTTTGTGGCAGAAACTTCAAGGCAAGCTTCCAAAGCGCCTTCGAAGGTTTAACCTGACGCTTTGAGAAAGTCAAAGACTGGACCTAAACGCTCTAAACGTAATTCAAAGCGTATCCAGTCTTCGACAATTCCGAAGCGTCAACAAGAGCGTAAAGCTGATTGGAATAACTTCACATCTCATGGAGGAACTCAAGTACGCTTTATCCCCGACGCTTCACATAACTTTCATGATCAAAATCTCATCGATCATTTTACATAAAGTGAAAGTACTCCTTCACGCTCTCAGAGAAGGAGGAACCATAAGCGCTTTCACTATTACACACACAATTACACTCAGGGTTTCCTATTAAACAAAGCCCTATTTGTTTCATTCAGGATCTCGAGAAGGGAGTCACTCTCTCGGTGAATCCAACTCGAGTTTCCAAAACCACTAACATCAAGGAACCCAATGCAAATTGGGTACCTAAAAATTGTTGATCTCTTAGATCAAAGCGGCGAACTCGAAAAATGCGGACAAGAGGAAGGAAGAAGCTATTTGGTACCTAGACAACGGATGTTCACATCACATGACGGGTGAACAATCCTTCCTCGACGAGTTTATCATAAAGCCGGGTCCAGATGTAATTTTCGGTGATGATGCAAAAGGCATCACCATCTGATATGGTACTTTTTGCGTTGGAAATATGAGACTTCCTAATGTCTCATATGTCCAAGGCCTCAAACATAATTTACTTTCCATTTCTCAGTTCTGTGATAACGGGTTCGTGGTAGAGTTTATCTCTAACCAGTGTGTTATCAAGAACAAAGTGTTTATGCAGGTTGTTCTTATAGGTACTCGAAGGCAAAACGTGTATGTAGCCAACTGGAGTAGCTGTGAAGTCAAAACCTACCTCATCGCTAGATGCACCTCGGAGATTGGGTGGTTATGGCATTGTCGTCTCAACCATTTAAACTTCAAAACAATGAACAAGATCTCCCGAAAGAATCTTGTTCGAGGTATTCCTAATGAAGTCTTCAACAAGGCTATTGTGTGCCAAGCCTGCCAAGAAGGCAAGCAGATCAAGAAGTTCTTTCAAAGCGTCGAGGGACATGGTTCATCCCAAATTCTAGAGCTCCTACACATGGATCTCTTCGGTCCTATTTCACCGGTCACCTTGAGTGGGAGAAAGTATGCTCTTGTAGTGGTGGACGATTTCTCACGCTACACGTGGGTACTAATTCTACTAAAAAAGAAAGATAAGCTTCTGGAACTTCCAAAGCTCCTTAAGCAATTGAAAGTGGAAAAAGGATTGAATGTGGTAAAAATACACTCCGATAAAGGAACATAATTCCTCAATCAATTCATTGAAGTGTATAGCACAGAGAATGGGATACTACATCAGACTTCAGTAGCTCGCACTCCACAACAAAACGGCATTGCAGAGCGCCGGAACAGAACTATCAAAGAGGCTGCACGCTCTATGCTTGCGGATGCCCAACTACCAAAGAAATTCTGGGGAGAAGCAACCTTCACCGCTTGCTACACCCAGAATCGCGCTCTAATCAACACACGCTACGACAAACCCCATATGAATTATGGAAAGGGAGAACTCCTACTCTCTCTCATTTACATATTTTTGGTTGCAAGTGTTTCATTCACAACAATAGTAAAATGCAATTGAGAGCGTTTGACAACAAAGTTGATATGGGAATATTTCTTGGATATTCTCCTACTAGCAAAGCTTATCGCGTCTACAATTGTCAAACTCTTGTTGTGGAAGAAACACCACATGTTGTTTTTGATGAAGCTGCTTTCAAGACTCCGCAGGTACAGGTAAATGCTGAAAGCATGAACGCTGGACCTGAAAGCGCATTGGAGACTTCCAGACCAATCATGCGCTCCATCTCGAAACAAGTAGATTTGGTGGACGCTTCAGTAGAAGAAGAAATTGAAGACGGAGTTGAAGCAATGAAGCAGGATCTCAATAACCTCTCTTTCGATAAGGGAGAACCAAACTCGAGAATAGCTGATCCTCTGACCTCATTTGTTCCAAACAATGAGGAAGCTCCATCCAGTCTAGTGATCTGTGATCAAGGGAATGGTGATGATCACACACCATGCTCCGAGGCGGATGATATGGAGGCTCTCAACCAGAAGAAGCTTTGGTTGAGGTATCATCCCCAAGAAGGTGTTCTAGGTGACCCCAGCCAGGGTGTCAGGACTAGAAGTACCTACCTTATTTCATGGTGAGAGTTGCATGTTTAGTTGCTTCCTAGCAAACACCGAGCCTTCATCGATGGAGAACGCTCTAAATAATTCAAATTGGATAACTGCCATGAAAGAGGAGCTAAATGAGTTTGTAAGGAATGGCGTTTGGTACCTAGTGGATCGACCTTCTCATCAAAGCGTCATCAGTACCAAATGGGTCTTCAAGAATAAGACCGACGAAAGCGGCAACATCGTTCGCAACAAAGCTCGCTTGGTCGCGAAAGGATATTGCCAGGAGGAAAGCATCGATTTTAATGAAACCTTCGCTCCCGTTGCTCGTCTCGAAGCCATCAGGATGTTCCTTGTATATGTCGCATCCAAGAAGTTCAAAGTGTATCAAATGGATGTGAAGAGTGCCTTCCTCAAGGGAGATTTGAAGGAAGAAGTGCACGTCGAACAGCCCCCAGGCTTTGAAAAGAGTGATCAAGTGTACCGGCTCATCAAAGCGGTGTATGGCCTCAAGCAGGCTCCCAGAGCGTGGCACGAGACTCTTTCAAACTTCCTAGTTGAAAGCGACTTCCAAAAAGGGAAGGTAGATCAAACCCTCTTCACTATCAACGACGGTGAAGACATGTTATGGGTACAAATCTATGTCGATGACATCATCTTTGGCTCTCCAAATCAAACCTTGAGTGATAAATTTGTGGGTTTGATGAAGAGAAAGTATAAGATGTCGATGATGGGGCTGATGACATGCTTTTTGGGATTGCAAGTGAAGCAAATGAGTTGTGAAATCTTCATTAATCAAGCCAAGTATACTCGTGATATGTTCACTAAGTTTGGTGATCAAAATTGCAAAAGCGTCAAGATTCCAATGAACATAAACTTCAAGATAGATCCAGACTTGGATGGCAAGTCAGTCAATGCTACGGATTATCATATGTTGATTGGCTCTCTACTATATCTTACAGCTAGCCGACCCGACATCACTTTTGCTGTAGGCGTCTGTGCTAGATTTCAAAGCAATCCGAAGCAAAGCCATTTGGAGGGAGCTAAGCGCATTCTTCGATACCTTAAAGGGACCATCAACTTAGGCCTTTGGTATCCGGTGGAAGAAGATCTCACGCTTAGTGGCTACTCCGATGCCGATTTCGGTGGATGCAAAGTTGATACGAAATCAACAAGTGGGACGTGTCAATTCATTGGCAACAAGTTGGTTTCGTGGTTCTCAAAGAAACAAACTAGTGTTGCCACCTCTACCACCGAAGCGGAATACATGGCTGCGGGAAGCTGTTGTTCACAAATCCTCTGGCTAAAGCAACAGTTGAAGGATTATAAAGTGGAATGTTCAAAGGTTCCAATTTATTGTGACAACACAAGCACAATTTCCATCACCCACAATCCCGTGCTTCATTCAAAATGTAAGCGTATTGAAATTCGCCATCATTTTATTCGGGATCATGTGGAGAAGCAAGATATTAAGGTGGAAAAGATTCCAACTCAGGATCAGAAAGCGGATATTCTCACCAAGCCGCTTCCTTAAGCACGTTTTAACAAATTGTGCCTAGAACTAGGGTTGCTAGACCCTGGTAAGGAGAAGGTGGAGTAAAGGTAGAGAAGGCAAAGCGTGTTCCTACCTACTCTCACGCTTTCCTTTATGGGAAAGATTGTTGGGATAATTGGTTAAGGGGGAACCGGTCTTTGCAAGTGGTGTGAAAGAGAAGACTTTATCTCCCCTAATCAGGGATGATAGTTAAACCGAAGGGATGGAGTTCCCTTTAGGAGCACCGACCTCTACACGCTTCCACAGTTTTTGTGAAAGCGCAGTTGGGTGCTCTTCCTTGATGAGTTAATCTCGGATTAATTTGATTAAGGTTGTTACTCGTGCCACGGTATTCGTAAAACTTGTTCCGTCTTGTCAAAGCAGTCACAAGTGGTACCTTGTGGATCTCTTGAGAGTCCAGCTTTTAAGCTTTAGAGCTTGGTACAATCTTGAGTTCCACTCCCAAATTCTTTAAATCCTTTCTGCTAAAGAAACATGAAAACATTGAGTTGATAATCCTCTTCAAGTTAACATACGCGTACGTAATTTTTGGGACGTATTGTATGGAGTTGCTTGAATGATTCTCACTCAATTTTCTCACAAGCTTTCATGGTGGAGATGGAGCCAGAAGCGCAAAACATGCTGAAGATCTTCACCACTGCTGATTGTGAAAGCCTCATTTGTTTTGAAGTAATGTTAAGCACCAACTTTACAAAGGTTAGTGTCTATTCTCGAGAATCTCGCTTCATGAAAATATGAGATAGCTTGCCACAGTAAGAAAATGAATTCATAGATCTTTCATGAATGATGTGAATCTCATGTCCAAACGGTATATCCCTAGTAAAGCATGAGGCAACTCATATCATTCCATTAAAATCAATGAAGACACTCATCCCCAACCGGGTCCCTCATGGATTTTGTAATCTCATATCTCATGTTATCGAATTCACGAGATAGACCTACCCTAGTAAGAGGACTTCACATTATTTTCATCTCTCAACATAAGTGGAGCGCTTCCCCTACAGAGTTAACACTCTCTTTAAAAGATAGTCCAAGGCTATGTTTAAGGGGGAAGCACTTCTTCTTCGAGAGAAAGCGCCTAGATGAGAACATACGCTCTCACACTTTCAAAGCGTGAACTGTTCTGTCCCTCAGCTGAAGCTTTAACATTTGAGTACGTGGATCGTCAAAGTGTGGTATCAGTCATTTACAATTTTGACTGACTAGTAAGTCTCCCTTTCGCGTCTTTCAATTTTAAGTAAGTGAGTCAACTCAAAGCGTCTTCAAGAACCTTATGCGCAACTTACCGAAAATATTAAAGTGCTGATACAGACGCTCTCTGAAATAGACGCTCTCATCAAATTTCCGAAGCGTGGCAATCAGCCAAATTTTGAATCTTTTGAAAGATTAATCTCTCATTAATTAATTTCATAAATAGATATAGATTATGATGTAACTATAAAGTAGGATATCAATCAGGTATAGATTGCGTGCAAAATCTTTGCATTTAATGCAAAGACTGCCACTGAAACAGTATTCGAGACCTACTCGTGCGTGTTTCTCACATGCGCTACTGAACCACCAAAAGCTTTTAATCTTGGTTGTCGGACATTTTGATTTACTTTTTCCCTAACCGCACGATCAAATAACTGTCAAGCACGATCTAAACACGATCAGAGCCACTCACTCATTTTCCGGAACGTGATCTTAGCCACTTACTAAGACACGTCGCCCCACTAACCTTATAATACTCTTTATACTTATTTATCTATGCATACATTAGAACTATTTCTCTCATCACCTTCATTATACATCATTTTCGCCATTTCTGCAATTTCTTCAAGTTCTACAACTCACAGAACTCTCTCTACTGAATATTTTTTATTTACAGAAATTCAAAATGGTTAATGCAAAATGGCAACCTGCTCCTAGAAGCCGCTACGGAGAGTTTGTATATACGGAGGCTCACGTCGATCGTGATTTACGGACTGATGGCGGAATTATCAAGAGATCTATCCTCAATTCTGGGCCGAAAAATCTTCTCTTTCAGCATCCCAAGTACATTAATCCGGTAGGGGTTGTCGAGTTCCTCAACAACTTGAACTCGGAAACCCTAGCTACCAAAATCTCACTGCAACAGTTCGATGAACACGGCATGGTTCACTTGGTGGCAACCAAAATCCTAGAGCTCGATGCTCTATTCGAGGAGTCTGTCCCCATTCCTAACTCTGGGGAAGATCCGGAGTCTGCTGGAGATCCGGATATCCAGAAAGAGTTCAGACGCTTCTCATCGGATCCACACACCATCTTCATCCGCAAGCAGTCGAAGGCAACATCGCTTCGACCGCCCTTCGACAACATGGTGACAAAATGCCTACTTTGTCACACCGGTAGCTGGTCCACCATCACGGAATAGAAGATTCGTCTTCTGTCGGCGCTTTGTGATACCGCGATCAACCGGACGCTTTACAACTGGAGAGCGTGGTTTGTAAAGCAGCTGGTTGAGGCCAGCAAAGCCGTCCGAGAAGTGAAGGACGGGGAACACAAAGGCCAACTTGAGTTTCTTGGCAAACTCAAGTATGGGATGGGGATCTCTTATTTCTTAGAGGCATCCTGGTCAGCTCAAGAATGGCCCGTGGAAAGCAAGTACACTCGTGTGCTTTTCACGAAGGCGCTTCCAGGCGACGAGTTTGGAACTGTCGCCCCTCCCGCTTCGGACATTGAATATACCAGTGTCGAAGCGCTGATATTGAAGGAGGAGGAGGAGAAGAGAAGGAAAAAGGGTCGAAAAGGCCCAAAGAACCCAAAGCACCGTCGAGTGTCGGAGAAATCAGTCCCTTCCACGGCAGGGAAGCGTGGACTGATAGATGAAGATGACGAGGAAAGCGCCGATTTTTCCTACAACGCTTCAGACTCTGACAAGACTTTAAGTCAGGATCTGGAAGCCGAGGCCCAAGCTGCACAGGATGAATGAGAGGAAGTTGATGCGCCTGGAGTGGATGCCGTTCGCATTGGCTCTCAATTATTTTGATGGAGCATCAAGTTCATCAGCGGATGAGGAGATCCATGCTGACGCGCCCCCATCTCAATCTCCCAAAGCGTCCAGTCCGGTAGTGCAGACTGTTGAGAGAGAGCTCTTGTGGGCTGAAGAAGAAATTAGGGAATTCTTTGGAGAATTCTCTCTACCTCCATCAGTGCTGGAGGTTACTTCACGCTTCTTGAAGTACGTCTGAAGCCGCGGCACCAACATGTACAAAGTTTGCCAGTTGGTGCGGGCTAACGACCCCAAAGCGCTGGTCGAGGAGGAGGCCTCGATCCTTAGCTGCTTTGAGTTGGAACGCTTCGATGACCTGATCAATGAGCCAGAGGTGTGGAGGCGCATTGAGAGGAAGGTCCAGGAGCTTGTTCCCTCCTATACACCCACTCCATTAACACCAGCTGGCGCCCCTGTCAGTGCGTTTGAAGAATGACTCTCGGCTCTTCAAACCGCTCACAACGAAGTGGAGCGTGAGTGCGCCCAGCTGAAGAGAGAGATAAAGGAGAAAGAGAGCCAACTTTCTAAAGTTAAGGAGGAGAAGAAGCAGGTGGATGACGAGCTTTCAACTGCTACCATAGAATTGATAGCACTGAAGGGGGAGATGGTGAAGAAAGAAGATGAGCTCTCCATTGCTGCCAAGGCATTGGAAGAGTTGAAGGTGAAATTAGCAGCTATGGAGTTGCAGTTGGCCGAGGAGAGAGAGCACGTAGAAATAGCTCATGATGAGCTTTCGACCGTTAAGGCACAGCTTCTAGAAATTCCAGCCTTACGATCGGAAGTGCTGAAGCTGTCTACGGAGTTGGATGACAGGGAGCGTGTCCACAGAGAGCTCGAAGTTGCCGAAGCTGAACTCTCCACGACCAATTACAAGGTCGCTCAACTGGAGAGAGAGCTTAAAGCGGCAAGAGCAGAAAATTTCGAAGCCGCTTCTGTCACCCACAGTTCAATGCGAAGCTAGAATCCGTGGAGAGAAAACTCACGGATTCTGAAAAACATAGGAAGCAGGCAGTGGCCATGGTGGACCAAGCAGCGGCTGGAGCGCAAAGCGGATCGAGCCAGGTTATGCCAACCACCGCACTGGAGGGTGTCTCCAACAAAATGGAGGCGCTAGCGGCCTTCGTCCAATCTGAGTTCCGTGTGTATCGCGCAACCTTGGAACGGTCGGTCATTCTAACCAATGCGCGCTCTCCAGCTCCAATCCTTTCCACACAAGTCCTAGGCGCTCCCCTGGCACAAGGTCTCTTGAAGCCTAACCAGCCGAACATCACACTGCCAGGAGCCGCCAGCCAAAGCGCCAACGTACAGTGCGCTCCCTCCAAACCCGTTTTTGATGCTGCCAAAAAGGGGGAAGCGACTGGGACGCCAAGTGGTCAATCCACATCAGCCAAAGCCAAAGAGGACGCTTCCAAGAAGGTGGAAGCACCAAAGAAGGTGCTGGATGCAGAGCAGCAAATAGTCATTTTAGATGAGCCAATTGATGAAGCTCCGCTTCAAGCCGTGTCAGCAGCGCCACAGAAAAAAAAAAAAAAAAAAAAAAAAGGAGAAGCGCAAGAAGAAAGAGCTTGCTGACACCAACCCCAAGAAAAAAATAAAACTGACTCCCGCAATGATAACCAAGGAGGCTGGAGCACAACGCGAATTCCAGGAGGAGTTGGACTCGATTTTGTTGCACAAAACGAACTTCCACCTCCGTAGGTATCTGTTGAAGTACACTCCGATCAACGCTGCTAAAAAGGAATGCCTGGAAGTGATGGCAAAGTATAAAGTTGTGTCAGAGTGCAGGGATGAAGTTTTTAATGAAGAGGTAGTGACAGACTCGGACAAAGCGCTTCATTTGTTGAAGATGGAAGCGCTTGAAGTGAAAAGACTCTTCGTCAAGGGCCTGCGAATAGCCGATTTTGAGAAATACAGGAAGCAGTTGTTTGCCAGGGACGAACTCGAAAGAAAGAGGCTGAGGGATGAGGCTCCTAATGCCAAATTTGTTGATGAGATTATTCCAGCTGACCTCAAGGAGGAGTGGAATGATGCCAAGGTGAAGTTTGTCAAACGTTTCTACTACTGGCAAGGCTTACGCACTGAGTACGCCATGGATTGCTTCATTGCATACATGGATCATTGCAAAGCCTCTCTCTTCAACAAAATTTTGGAGTTGGCAGACGGAGTGACTCTCAAACCGCCAAAGAAAGAGAGCTACAAACTTCCACTCATTGGAGGCGCTATCCCTGATGAGGAAGCAATCAGAAAGGAGATCGAGGAATGTGCAGAATGGCTTGAACAGAACGATCGTCCTAACAGCTCTCTAGCTGTCATCAAGGATAGAGTCTACAATGCCTATGGCATGATCCCTCCAACCCCTCGAAAATGCTTCAAATAGATATTCATTGTATATGTATCACTTCATCATCTCACTAATACAATGATATCTTTTACTGCTTACGACAATTTCTCATTGTCTTTATTTATTTATACGCTTTCAATTAACTGCCTATAACTACATTAATATTGCGTTTTGCCTAACCTACTCTTCTTCTTATGCTTAGCCTAGAATTCTCTAGATTTGTGTAAGCACTTGATGTCGGGTTTTGACATCATCAAAAAGGGGGAAATTGTTGGGATATTATGTTAAGGGGGAACTTGAATCAAGTAATAAACAATTTATTTTGATTCGATTCCAAAACCCTCTTTAGGATATTTCCCTTATTATTTTTGATGAACTAGACAAGTTTTTATTAGCAAAGCTTACTTGTTAGGAAGCTTTATTTTAGTCTAGAAGTGCCAAAGATGATGGAGTCAGAGTTCGCGAAGCGTTAGGAAGCAAAGCAGCTCCAGCAGTGAAAGCGTCAGTAGTGAAGCGTTGACAAAGCGTCTTGGAGACGCTTCAGATAAAGATGCTAAGAGCGAGTTTCCGATCAGTAGAAGCAAAGCGCTCTCAAGTCAGCTCATCCAAAACGTCTCTGATATAGAGTTGTACTCAAAGCGTCAATCGGTGCAAGTGTGACAAGTTTGACTCGCAGAATCCAAGTTTGAATTTCAAACTCTCGGATGTCTGACATCTCACAGAATGAAGCCTACGTGTCATCACACTATTGCATAATGGAAATGGCTACAGTCCAAGAAGTCAAAGTTAGGTGAAGGCGGACATCCCTTCTTGATTCTTGCAGGCTGACACGCCGAATTATCCAAAAATTAAGGAACACGCAACTTCTTCTCTCTCAACGGGAAGTAGGGTTCCTTACTATAAATAGAAGGAGTTACACACACTAAAAATGAACGCACGTACAAACGATTCAAGCATTCACATTTGCACGAACTCAAGCAAATTTCTTTCAAGCCCTTAGTTCTTTCAAAGCGCTTCACTTTAGTGTGTCCTTAAGAACTCGATTCTTAAGTATTGAAACTACCTCACCTTCTAGGTTCAATCTCTTATATCCATAGCCTAGACTCTTGAGAATCCTTATCCCTTACTTGTGATTTCATTGTAAAGGATTCTCATACTTACGAAAATCCAAAACCCCAAAACCCAAGTCTAGAGTGAATAGATTGTAAGGTTGCCGAGCTTTTTGTGAAAGAGTGTGTTGTTGTAAGGTTTCTCGAGAGCCAGTAAAATCTCTGAGGATTCAAGTGTAAGTTTGTTATTTGCCTTGAATCACTTCCCCTTGGAAGTATAAAACAAGGAGTACCGAGTGAAGGTATTCATCCCGTCAAGGATAGAGTGGACATAGGAGAGGTGCTCCGAACCACTATAAATTGTTTGTCTCATTACTTTTAAGTTATTTATTGCTTTGATTATTTGCATATACACACTCACTTTTTTTAATATTAACAAGGTTTTAATTTGCAAGAAAAGCTTTAAAGACTCATCACATTCCGCATAGTATCACACGAGCGAGAGGCTTTGAACGCTTCACTTAGCTTCAAAGCGTCTACTCGTCTAAAAGGCTAAAAATCGCAAAAGAAGTTAAACACTTCTCTACACACGTATTCAACCCCCTCCCCTCTACGTGTGTAAGTGTCTTTCGGGACCAACACTTATGTTCTTGTGTTCTTTTGTATATACTACCTCCATCCCATTACATTAGACCCCTTTGCTTTTTAATTTTTCGGCACTCTTTTCCACCGAAACCTAGTACGAGTTTTAAAATATAATTTTGACGTAGTCATTTTTTCATGGGATATTATGACACTCATAGTATCCTGTGAAAAAATAAATACGTCAAAATTATATTTTAAAACCCTTACTAGATTTTGGTGGAAAAGCGTGCCGAAAAATTAAAAAGCAAAGGGGTCTAATGTAATGGGATGGAGGTAGTAACTTGCAATGACTTATTGAAATTTTTGCCAACTTTCTAAACCTGATTGGTAATGAATTTCAATTTCTCACCAAGTTACGATCACATACAAAATGTTAAATTCTTACCAAATGGTAAGAATTTGTCAATTGCTTATCTTCTTTAAATCGTTTGGTACGAATTTGACAAATCCACTTGGTAACTATTTGTTAATTTCTTACATTCTCTTAATTCAAAATCGACTTACAGTTAAAAAAATAATAAATAATAATAAAAAAAATCAAAAAAGCAATGGAAATGAGGAAGAGAAAAAACGAAATAAAAAAAAATTGAAAAAGAAAAGAAAAGAAAAAAGAATACATGATAGTAAAAAAAGAGAGAGAGAAAATAGAAAGAAAAAAGAAAAACAATTCAGCAAAAAAAACAAAAAAATTGAAAAAGACAAGAGAGAATAAAAAAGGAGAGAGGGGAGAGAAGAGAAGAGAGAGGAAAGATGGGAAACAAGAGCTCATGGAGGGATAGAGAGAAGGAGGGGCATTTTAGTCCCCTCTTTCAAAATATAGGTAACAATTTTATTTTCTTAAATTTATCATATATATTGTATTCCTTAAGTGAGAATAGGTAGTTTAAGTCTTGTTTTTATTTTTTATTTTTTATTAATTAGCAGAGATTATGTGCGTTGCACATAGATACATTTTTTTTATTAATTTTAAAAAATATGTTAAAAATTATATAATTTTTTTGTTATATTTCACTATTTATACCATACTTACTATTTATTTATTGTGAATTTTATGATATAGCACGTATGAAACAATAAATTCTTGAGGAGATGAATAATGTTCTTGAAAAATTGAGAAGATAAATAAGAACGGATAATTACTTAGAATTGTAGTCGAAGTTAAAAAATTTATATAAATTTAATTCAATAATAAAATTACGTTTAGAACTACTTTGTTAACCCTAAATAGATTTAGAATATGAGGTATATTAGGCAAAGCAAAATTTGTAAGAATTGACTCTTTTATAATAGTAATAGATTTTGAAAAATATGTTAAAAATAAGTAATTTTTCTTATATTTCACTATTTATGTCATATATGCTTATTATTTATTACTATGAATGTTATAATATAGCACGCAAGAAACAATAGATACTTGAGTAGATGAATAATGTTATTGAAAAATTGAGAAGATAAATAAGAGCGGAGAAATAGAATTGTAGTTGAAGTATGAAGTATTCATATAAATTTAATTCAATTATAAAATTACATTCAGATTATTTTGTTACATTTAAAATAGATTTAGAATAAGTGTATATTACGCAGAAAAAAAAAATAGTAATAGATTTATTAGAGTTATGATATAAAAAACTTAATGTTGGAAAATATATCTAGCAAGAGATTAGGTTATGAAGTTCCGTACATGAGAAAGTTTTTATTGAAAAAGAGAGAGAGAGAATCGTGTACGTTTTTCTAAATGAGATTATATATGAGAGGTAGTGGAATGTGACTTTTAGCATATTAGACTTATTGGACCATTTAACTTTTCCTTTGTTTTTTTCTTTCCTCGATTTTTTTTTTTCAAAGCTCTTTTCTTAAGGCAGTGGTGTATAACATTCTGGAAACGCTCTCCCTACCTATAATACCTATAATGTGTGCTCATGGTTAATGTAGTAGAGTCATGTCGATTATTATTTCATTTATGGTTTAGTTTTATTCACTAAGATTTACTTTATTTTAATAGTTTTTTTTTATTTTAGAAATATACTACCTCCATCCCATATAAAATGTCCACTTTGAAATTGGATCACAAACCAATGCATTTATGTAATAATGTGATGTGATGGGTTGAAGTGATATTAATTTGGGGTAATAAAATTACTTTTGGGATAATAAATGTACTTTTGGGCTAATAAAGTTACTTTTGGACTAATTAAAGTGTGATGGGATGGGCTGAAGTGATTTTAATCCATACCACATTAGGAAAGTGGACTAAATTTTGGGATGACTCAAAGAGGAAATGTGGACATTTTATATGGGATGGAGGTAGTATTTATGATCATTTTTTTTTATTTAATATCGTCATGTTATCCGTAAACATATTAAATATGCCCACAAGTAATAGATGAACATTCTTCTATAACATTCTTTTAACTGTGCGAATCACGAAATTGTCGACCTTGTACGAAAATAGACAGGACCCAAAAATAGAATTTGTGGTTGCCATTCACCGTAGTCAAATATTTTGAAACAGATGTGCAAATGATGATGACTTACAATGTGAACTTGATAAAGTAAAAAGAAAATTGTCACATTGATTAATCTAATCACCAAATTCGCAAAATTCTTCTTACACACCGACTAATGGTAACTGATTTCCTTTTATTTGTAATTTGGATATCACACGCAATCAGATACTATAATTTACGCATGATACTTCGGAACTTACTATAGTATATATATTATACGATCCGTTACGGATTCGGAGCACCACAACGATCCACGTACCTACGTGGCGTCTCTTACGGCCTTCATTCTTATTTATCTAAAATTTATATATTTATACATATTAATTATTATTTATACATATTAATATATCAATTATTATTATAAACTATTTATATTATACATAAAATTTAATAATTTAATTATAAGAATTGTAGGATTCGAATTTATGAACTCCCACATGATAAGCTATGTTTTGTATCACTAAATAATACAGAGTACTTATTTAAGGCTTACAACATATACATCCATTATTCAATCACTTTCGAATCTTTATCAACTACATTATGTTCATTTATAAAATTATAAATATATATTTTGAGTATAAATATATATAATATGAATATGTATATATATATATTTATTGATTTTAACACGTGTTCCTTAAATTTTTATGAAGCTATACTATATAAATCATGAAATTTTTGATATTTATAAATATACAATAGATATTTTTATTATTTTTATTAATTTTTTTATTAAATGGTTCAACCGATTGAACCATGACCCGAAAAATATTTCAATGTTGATGGTCTTTTTGCTACTCTTCCCAAAATACAAAAAAATAGGGGGAAAAAAAGAAGGTAAAATATTTTGGCTCGGGCTATTTAACACCATTTCAATTTTGAGGTTACCCACCCAAAAGATTTTGATATTCTTTTAGTTTGTATCGATAACTGCAATTGTCAAATTTTTGTAACGAAAAATATATTTTTAATTTTTACACACAAAATCAATTTTGAGGTGACTCATTGGTCAATACATTTTCTAAATTCTTTTAGTATGTATAGATTGTTATAATTGTCGAATTTTCGTAACAAAAAGTATAATTTTTAATTTAAAACAATTGACAATAATTAGACATAAAATGAGCTTCATGGGTTATTTTCAATTCGGATTGGCTAAACTTTTTTTTGTGATAAAATATTTTTGCCCTAATACTATATTGATTTTGAGGCGGCCCATTGGCCATGAAAAATTCTATAATGGAGATTTCATTCAATGATTTGATTTTTTCTTTTTTTTATTAATACGTATAAATAGAGTATAACTACTCGACAATGGAAAACACCGCATTAAATTATTTTTCTAATAAAATTTAACGCGACTTTAGCACATATTCTCTAACAAATTATCATAACACTATTTTTTCAGTTCGAGTTGATCAGGATAAACTAA
Organism: Mentha longifolia; assembly: GCA_001642375.2. Classification (NCBI taxonomy): domain Eukaryota; kingdom Viridiplantae; phylum Streptophyta; class Magnoliopsida; order Lamiales; family Lamiaceae; genus Mentha; species Mentha longifolia. The sequence goes on from CM038112.1 coordinate 27,974,804, forward strand.
TTATTAGTAAAAAAATATTTTTGCCCTAACACTATTTCGGGTATTGAGCTGGCCCGTTAGCCAAAAAGTTTTTAATTTTTTTTTTGGCTCCGATACTATTTCGATTTTGAGGTGGTTCGTTGGCCAAAAAGGTTTTAAAATGCTCTTATGTATTGTAGTTTTGGGCACAAACTGAGATGAGGCGCTTACGGGTCAAGGATCTGCTGTCCGCACTATACGCTGCCGAGGAGTTGGTGGACATGAAGGCGGGTGGCTCTTCCGAGCTCGAACATGGGGATACAGGATGTGCTAAGGACAAGGGAAAAGTTTGGAACAAGAAGACTTTTAACGACCCAGGACTGGTGGTGCGGCAAGTCACGCTTCGCGGGCGAGGACAAGCTTCGCGGGTGCGTCATATGTGATAGAGACCACCAGATACGGGGCTATCCGAGGCGGAAGGCTTACGCGGGGAGAACTTGAATGGCTTTAGTAGCTGAATCCGTGGAGAAGGAGGCTCGGGTCAACACGATGCAATACATTTCGGGTATGCAAGTGTTAGATGAGGATCAGAACATGCCGAAAGTGGGCAGTGGGGAGCCTAGGAAGGACATGGGGATGAAACAGCCAAGTGTGAGTCGTGGTGTGCTCACGTATTCAAAAGTCTTGGGGGAGCTGCGTCAAGCAACGGACGTGGTGTGCCGGGAGAACTCGCTTATGGTGAGCGAGTCTTTGCTGAAAATGGATCGAAGACAAGAGGTGTATCCCACATGACGAGGACGTCGTGGAGTTTTGGTAGGGGGGAGGTTGTTAGGCCCTTGAATTGGCGGATGAAGCAGGTGCGCCTAGCCACGGGCGACTATATCCGATTTTGAGGCGGCCCGTTAGCCAATACCTTTTTGCCTAAATCGGTGGATAAAGCAGGTGCATGTAGCCACCGGCGACTCATATTCGATTTTGAGGTGACCCGTTGGCCAATATATTTTTAAAATTCTTTTAATATGTATCGATAGCTATAATTGTGAATTTTTTGTAACAAATGGTATATGTTGTATTTAAAACACCTGAGAATATATTAGACACAAAATCGATTTTGAGGTGGCCCATTAGCCAATAATTTTTTGAATTCTTTTAGTATGTATCAATAGGTATAATTGTAATTTTTTTGTAACAAAAGTGTATATTTTCAATTTAAGACACTTCACAATAAATTAGAAATAAAATGAGAATCGTTTTGACAAATTATCATAATACTACTATTTTAATAAATATACAATAAAATTATACCCCGTCGAATTTCGACGGGATACAAACTAGTCATATTCTAATTGCAATTTGAATTATCTATTGTATTGTGTTAGATTTTATATTGCACCGTTAGATGTTGTTAAAAGTATTTCTCAAATAATTAAAAAAAATATTTTTAATACATGACAAACATCAGATAATATAATAGAAGATATAGTAGCGAAATGTAATAAATTATCCGAATGGTTCTAATTGGAATTTAAATCTGAAAATCATTGTTAATGTTGTTTGATGTTGTATCGGCAATGTTCTCGACAATTTTTATATATTTATTTTTAGTTGAGGTAGGGACAATAGGATCTAAAAAAAACCAATCACTCTACTAAATGTGGTAATACAATTATGTTGTATATATGAAAAAGTTGAGTGGTGTTTTAATTAAAACGATTACAAGATCATGTAAAAGTTGCAAAATGAAGTAAAATTGATATTAAATCTGACAATTAACTTAGTTTCTTAGCAGATCTTTTTAAAGCAATTAGATAATATATCAAGAAGAAAAAAAACATATATATATACAGTAAAACCTCTATACAGTCATATTGTCGGGATCAGAAGAAATTATTACTATAGGGAGATTATTCTTATATAGAGTTTTACATAAAAAATTAATTTATTTTTATAAAAAAATATTCAATTAAATATTATATCACATAGATACATTTAACATATTCATGTACTTAATTAATATAAATTTGACTAAACTATGCATTCACCTTGTTAAGTTGGAATCTTTTTTGCTTCAACAATAGGGTGTATATGTAGATAAGTTATTATGTACACGCAAATTGAAGGATATAGTGACAACCATAAAATTAAAATATTTTCACAATCAACCATAAATAAATATTTTATGTCATCTAAATTTTGTGTAATGATATTATATATATTTTTATATATAATTGTGATTTACTCTTATATGGAGGCATAAATCCTTAAGACAGGACCAGAAAAAAATATGTTTTATTATAATGTAGAGGTTATTCCTAAATATAACTGGTCCCGAGTCGGGACCATAATTTTTTATTACTATAAGGAGGTTAATCCTATATAGAGTATTACTGTAAGGAGGTTTTACTGTATATATATATATATATATATATATATATATATATATATATATATATATTAGATCATATGAAAATTGATTATTACGTGAAACCTGTAATCTATCATAAAATGTTGCATTTTATGCATAAAGTGTTGCATAATAAAATATATTATTTTATATTATTTTTGTGCATATAATGCATCATTATGAGAATGCAACATTTTATGTATAAAAATGCAACACTTTTGTGCATAAAATGCAACACTTTACGATGAGTTGCAGTTTTCACGTAATAATTAGTTTTCACCATAACGCATCCCCATATATATATATATATATATATATATATATAGAGAGAGAGAGAGAGAGAGAGAGATGTTGGTTCATGTGTTAATAAATCTTGGTGTGTTAAATATAAATGAATCTGGACTATTGATCTTAATCAAATCTATGGTTGTCATTGATTTAATCATGGTTTCAAGGTACATTAAGCATGATTTCATTTAAGCATGAATTGGTACATTTAAAAACACAATTATATAATAAGTATAATTTTATGCACATTTAAGCATAGTTTTGTATATCTATAAGTATTTTTAACATTTTAACACGCCATGATTTATTAAGACACGAACCATTCCCTATATATATATAGAGAGAGAGAGAAAGAGAGAGAGTTTGGTTCATATAGATTTAAATCCTAGTGTGAATTATGCTTAAAGCTATACAAAATCATGCTTAAAGCTATACAAAATTATGCTTATGGTACATTTTATGCTTATAAACATAAAATAAGCCATAAGTACAATTATGTACCATAAGCATAATTTTGTATAGCTGTAAGCATAATTTTCTATAGCTTTAAGTATAATTCACACTCTCATACTATGATTTATTTGTATGTGAACCCTTCCCATATATCTATATATAGGTAACATATCATATGAAAACTAATTATTACGTGAAAACTGCAACTCATACATTTTATGCATAAAATGATACATTTTTGTGCATAAAATGTTGCATAATAAAATATATTATTTTATATTAGTTTTACGCATATAATGTATCATTATGAAAATGCAACCATTTATGCATAAAACTGCAACACTTTTGTGCATAAAATGCAACATTTTATAATGGGTTGCAATTTTCACTTAATAATTAATTTTCACCATAACGTATCCCTCTATATATATATATATATATATATATATATATCAACCACCCAGCAAAACAAAACAAAATTATACTCTCCATTTGTGATAGATCACTGCATAGATCACTGCTATACATTTTCCATCCGTGATATTTGTTTGTGAAAATAAAAATTACTATTTTAATTAATAAAAATTTATTTGCTGGACAACATTTACTATTAATTACTCCATTGGTCCACAAAGTGGTCTATACGATATTTCCACTTTAGTATATGTTCCGGGCATATACCCCTTTATATTCTAAATTCTTTCTTTTTCACTATTTATAAAAAGACCACCATTTTATTACTTCACTTTACGAAAGAGTATAAAGAACCTCTGGAAATTAAATCTAGACGTACATGGCTTAGAGAGAGAAAAAAAAATCGATATTATTTGAGATCAAATACAAAACTACAAGAACTTAGAAAAATAAGGTACATAAACTTAATAAAACAAAGTCATATTATACCTAAAGATGTGTTTCTCAAATATGAATATTCTCTCAATACACAACATAACATTTAGGGTATGACTCGATGCAAGAATGTTATAGAAATTGAATGAACATTCTTACATTCTTACTTTCATTCTTTATGTTATGACCGATACAAAATTAAATATAAAAAAATGTCTATTACTAAGAATCAATAATCCCGTGAACATAAGCTAAAAAACAATCATGTGAATATGCGATCAATCATTCCTCCCACTATCTTTGTTAAGTTATTGCTGATTACTAAGAATGCAATTTATTTCATATTTTGAAGAAATTATCATTACTTATTACTCCATCCGGCTCAACATTCATGACCATTATCTTTTTGGCATTTTCAGCACGCATTTCCACGCTTCTCGGTGATGAGTTTTACAATGAATTTTTGATGTATTTTTCTTTTTATGGGATACTACGAGTTAAAACTCATCACCGAGAAGCGTAGAAATGCGTACTGAAAATGCCAAAAAAAAGAGGTCATGAATCTTGAGCCGGAGGGAGAGTATTTAGATATGACTTACTAAATTTTGTTCGGCTGGGACTTCATGTGGGCCATGTCGAGTAGAGTTGGGCCAGTTTTGGCCTAATGAGCCAGATGAAAAAATCCGACCTAAATGACTTTTGAGTGACTTTTTGCATTGCCGGCAAATATAGGTAGTACAATATTAGGCTAACTCGACTATTCCTAAACCTGGCATGTTTTTTTTGGTCAATTGGGATAGAACTATTTTTGTCAGCCCTACCAGAGGCAGTTCAAAATTGTCAAGTGAGCTGGACTGACCAAGTCAGTACATGCCACCATACGCTCGACCCAATTGCTCACAGGGACTGAGTTTTGCTAGCACACTTTTCTCTTTAAATGAGTTTCATCTAAGTATATTTTAATTTAAAAAACCTCGGCCTAGGTCTACCCTGCTACAACAATGAGCTTGTGTGGAGCTGGACCTATATTCTCAATGAGGTTGGACTCATCTTATCTTCTATATTATAGTAATAGAAACGCTCTCCTACTAACGGTGGACAGACTTAATGTGTCAATTGCTTATGTGGCAGTACTACGTCGTTAATCTTTTCCATTTGAGGTAGGATTTAGTTTTTTTTTTTATAGGGTTTAGTTTTTATGAGATATATTTAAATTAATTTCTTTATTTAAAATATTGTCACTTCATCTGTGAGCATATTAAGTATGCCCATAGTGGGCATTGGTGCGTTACTGATTATAGTAATGCTATTTAATTGAAAAAAATGACCATTACATCACTTGTAGATACGATAAATGAGCTTTAGGAATTGAATTAGTTAGTTATATCTTTTTCATTCTCATTTTATTCCTAATTTCATTTAATTTGTTTTTCTGTTTTGGACCGAAATAATTAATTTGTGTCCGCACACACACTTGTTTTGTCCAAATTTTGCAAGAATAATAAATTCCAAAATAATAAGAGTGAAAAATTCAAATGTCCATTTAAGTTAACACACATCAAAATATATCCACCAACTTAAAAAACTCAAATTGAGTCCATTTTTTATATTTTTGGACAAAAATGCCCCTAAATTTTGGAAAAGGCAAAAATCCCCAAATTTCCCCCAAAATCAAAAAGTTGTCGGGCCCCCCATTTCCCCCAATTTCGGACAAAACTTCCCCCACCTCATTTTAACCCAATTTTTTACAATTTTCCCCCAAATTTTTACCGATACCAGCATTCAAATTCTCCCACCTTGCCGCCTTGCCGTCGCCCGTTGATTCCACCTTGCAGCCTCGCCGTCGCACAGTCACCGTCCGTGGATTCCACCAAAAGTTGCCCACCCCGTCGCCGCCTTGCCGCCTTAACGTCGGCCCGTCACAGTCCGTCGATTCCACCATAAATTGCACACCTCGTCGCAGCCTTGCTGCCACCACCCATACCTCTATGTCTTCCGATGACAAATTCATTCCAGAAGGGGAGTCCGGCGAAGAGACCGAAGCTGTAGAGAGCGAAGCCGAAGAACATAGTAATGCCGGCAATGACAGCGATGCCGGCAATGAAAGCGATGCCGGCGAAGAGAGCGACGCCGAAGGAGACGCCGGCGGAGAAGAAGATGAAGTTCGAATTTACCCCAATATGGCGCTAGAGGTAGTTTAAAAACCCTAAATGATGATTTTACGAATTTTTGTTTAGAAATTGTGATAGTTTTGTTGCTTCTACTATTGATTTTGTTGTTTTTGTCAGATTGGGTGTTGCATTAGGGTCTAAGGGGACTATTTTGATCATATAGACCCTGTAGACCCCCATGCAGCTGTAGAGTTCTTGCTTCTGATGTTGATTGTGTTCCTTGTGCTATTGCTTTTGTTGTTTTTGTCGGATTGGGTGCATAATTGGGGTCTAAGGGGGCTATTTTACTCAAATAGTCCCTATAGACCCCAATGCAGATTTAGACTTGTTGCTTGTGATGTTGATAGTGTTCCTTGTGCAATGATTTTGTTGTTTTTTGGTAGGATGGGGTGCATAATTGGGGGTCTAAGGGGACTATTTTACTCAAATAGACCCTATAGACCCCAATGCACATTTAGACTTGCTTCTAGTGTTGTGGGAAATCCTACTTATAGGTCTATTTATGATTCTCAATTAGGCTAGTTTTGTGGCTTCCACTGTGACTTGTTATGTTTTTTGTCTGATTGGGTGCATCATTGGGGTCTAATGGGACTATTCTGACCAAATAGACCCCTTAGTTCCAATGCAATTCATTGTGTGGATATATATAGTTCATAGTTGATTGAGATTGTAGTTATGCTTTCAGAATTGGGGTCTATATGGTACTATTTAAGACGAATAGACCCTTTAGACCTCAAGAGTACATGAACTTGGATTGTGATGCTTTCATAATTGGGGTCTAAATGGGACTATTTGTTCTAAATAGACCCATATAGACCCCTTTTCTGCAAGCATCAAATTTATTTCTTATGGATTTGTTTAATGAATCTCTTTGGCTTATTATCAATTTGTGTGGCTTATTATCAGGTCGAATGGGAGTACGAAAGACCATTGCTCATCGACAAATACAACAGAGTCCAAATGACCATGAAAGAGAATTTTATTGAAGTGATCCGATCTAGACTGGATCGGAGTGGGGCAGAAGCCGTAGAAGGACTGACCAATTATGCATTTAGGAATTACTTGAAATACAAAGACAACATAGCGAAGTCACAGAAGTGCATACGCTACGTTGTTTCAAGGCAAGTGAAAGGTGTACCAAATCCTGACGAGAATGCATTGTGGTTCAAGGTGAATGGAGAAATAATTCGATTCTCCAAGGTTGAGTTCAGCCTCATAACTAGTTTGAGGTTCGGCCCAAGCCAGTTCAATCCCTACCAAGACCACGACATACCCAACACATCGGTCTACACTAGACTCTTTGATAACAAGAAGATGACCTCAATTCACCTATGGAACCTCTTCAAGAGCAAGGATTTCCACATAGAAAGCGCTGCTGATTGCATTAAACTGTGCAAAATCCTCATACCAGCGCATGTGGTACTGGGAATGATCTAAGCAACTGGAAGATTCCAGATTGGTTATGGGTTCTTATATAGGATGCAGCTGCCTGGGATAGATTCCCATGGGGATCACTGTCATTCCAAATCCTAAAACGGGCAGTAAGAAATGTGAGGAAAGAACTGCAGCAGAATAAAGCATTCCATCTGCATGCAAACACCCTTGCACTTATTGTATGCATACTCTAGTAATTTTTCACTCATTTATTTAGACAAGTCTAATATCTGAAATAATAATTTGTACATTTTCCTTTAGGGATGGATCTACGAGGCTCTGCCTCAATTTGGCACTTCTATTGGTGGATTGAGAGCTGATTATCCGCCAGATTGGCCACGTGGTTTGAAGTATGAGTATGAGCAATCATATGCGAAAGTCGACATAACTGAGGTAGTATCTCAACATCCAATTAATATTTTGCATTTCCAATTAGAGTTAAGGTTATAATTAATTAATTAATGTGTCTCCAGGTTCATGGTGTGTTGGAACCCAGCTTGACGGAAGAGCTGTCTGAGAACTATCTGACAATGGAGAGGGAGGGCAGCTCTTTTGCTCTGAAGTACAATCCTAGCTATCAAAAGAGTAAAGGCAAGAAAAGAAGAACGCAAGAGCGGATAGATTCAACACAACCAGAGCCATCACATAGAAGGGCTGGAGAAGATGCATCTGTAATGGAGGCTGAAGATGCTAAAGATCGCGAGGATGCAGCTGTGTTGCCTGGTGCTAGAGAAGCTTCAAGACGGAATGATGCCGAAAGAGTGGCTGCTGAGAAGAGAAAGAGGAAAGTTGATGATATAAGTGAAGAAGTTACAAAGAGAGTGAAGGCCCACCTTGAGAGTCCAACATTTATTAAAATACTAGCCACTGCTATTGTGTCTCTATTGTCTGCAATTCCTACGAGGGGAACTGCTGTAGAGAATGAAACAGTGAGTACAAACATTATTCAAATGGGCTTAAGGGTACTATCTTACAAAATTAGTACCAATAGTCCAGTCTGATTTATAATTATTTTTCTTATTGTTACAGATTGCTGGAGACAATGAGAAGGGAGTAGAAGGTGAAAGCTCTGAAAGAGTTGCTGGAGAGCACCAAGAAGTGAGTTCAACCATAACACTAATGGGTCTAAGGGTACTATCTTAACAAAATAGTACCAATAGTCCCTGTTATCTTTGTACATTTGCTGATTTTTAAACTTGAGCCTAAAGGTTTAATTCTAATAACTGATGGAAGAGCCCATGTTCAGTCAACTGGCCAATACCCAAGAGATACACCATAATGTGTTTGAACTAGAAACCCCTTTCTCAACACAAGAAACACAAATCAACACTCCGACAACAGTTGTCAAGACAGCACACACAACTCCAAAAGAAATCTAACCACGACCAGTCCGAAAGAAATTCCCGGCAGCTATGCTGAAAAGCCCATTCAGGGTGCACGAGAACTGAGGCACATACTTCGACAAATACATGAAGAATAAAGATGCAGAGAAGTAAGAAATATATTAGCTATTATATTACTAAATTTATTTATTTATATATCACTTGTAATTATGGATAATTAATCAGTTAATCCCATGAATTTCTAGGAGGAATGTCGGTCTGCCGTGGTGTGTTGGCAAGGACTATTTTGAATACATCAAGGATGTCAAAACAGAGTTGCAGATTGAGCACATGGAACCTTATGTAGCCATTCTAGCCACAGCTCCACACATTGCAAGACTGCATGGGGTTCATTACAGATCTCTTGCAATGGGGGTTGCATTCCAGGTAAGAAAAATTAAAAATAAAATAGACATTCATTATACAAGTTAAAATGCCACAAGCTTTGTATAAATTCCTCAAATTTAATTATAGAAAGCAGTGGAGAATGTCTGGAAGGAAATGCATGGTGACAAGCCTGAGAATTGGGTGCCTGATGAAAACACCGATGAAGTAATTCCAGCTGAACACATGGAGCATCTTGAGCTATTTGCAGAGGGGCTGCTTCCTGAGTGGGGTGGGCTTAAAAAGTGGATCGAAGGTGATAAGGTATGAAGTGCTTGCTGAATTGGGGTCTAACAGGTCTATATGGACAAAATAGACCCATTAGGCCTCACTTCATTGTTAGGGTTTTAGTTGGATTTAGTGTTTGAACTGCTTCTTGAATTGTTGAATTGGTATTTTAGTTCTATTTAGTGTATCTGGATTGTTGAATTGGGGTCTAATATGTCTATTTGGACAAAATAGACCCATTAAACCTCACTTCATTGTTAGGGTTTTAGTTGGATTTTGGGTTTGAATATATGTATTTTAGGTTGCTTGTTGACGGCAAATGAATGTATGTTGAATTGGGGTCTAATAGGTCTATTTGGACAAAATAGACCCATTAGACCCCAATTCAGAGTAAGGTCTCATTTCTGATATATATTTACTCGTGCAGTTGGTCCAGTTTCTGTATTTTGCTGAAGCCAAGCATTGGGCTGTCTGTACAGTAGACTTCAGGATGTGCATGATGATTTTATGGGATTCAAACGAAAAGAAGTTTGATGACCATATCAGGGAACTAAGAAAGAAATACCTCTAACCACTACGCCGCATATTACCCCAACTCCTGAAGCACATAGGGTACTACACCCGTAACCTCGGTCCCCACACATTCACACAATGGCCTTTGTACTTTCCAATGAATGGGGCCAACAAGCTGCAACAGAATGACAGTGTGAGCTGCAAGCCACTTGCTTTGAAGAGCATGGGGAATCGGCTCACTGCAATGCCAGATAAGATGATGTACAAGAAACATCTACCTGACTGGAGGGCTCAGATTGCAGAAACAATCTACAACCATAGCACACACGAGAGCACGTTTTCAGCTTGATCAGTTGTCGTCTTTGGTATTTGGAAGGGATGGAACTCTAGAAACAATTATGTTATTTATTGGTCTTTGAAACAATTTATGTTTGGATGATTAGTTAGTACATGCATATTTTGCATATATTCGGATGATTATGTATTACTATTTTGATGATTATGCAGTACATATTTTATTTTGTAGGGAATATAATATGAATCGTCTAATTTGTAATACTATCATGGAAATAAATATGGGACTATTGGTACTATTTAATGAAATAGCACCAATAGTACCAATAATTCAAATTTTGCTTTTACTCGCATTGATATAAATATGGGACTAGTGGTACTAATTTTTGAAATAGAACCAATAGCACCAATAATTTATTTTTTCAAATTTTCTTATACTCGGATGGAAATATGGGACTAATATGGGACTAAAGGTACTATTTTCCAAAATAGCACCAATAGTTTAATAATTTATTACAGTACTATTTGTCATTATAGTACCAATAGTCCACATTATATCAACCATAGAATAGTAATTAAAAACATAATATTCTCAATTCACAACATAAGATAAAAATAGATAAAAACAAACAATCATTCTGCCTCTTCCTGAATGGGCCTCTGACTATAAGTCTGACGAGTATGGCCACTAACATGACAAATACCACATGTCTTTGGTCTTCGACGTTTAATCGTATTCACCGGCTAACTAGTAGAAGCTTCCTCAACCGAAAATTCTAAATCTATATGGGCCTTGCAAGTATTCTGGTAATGACCTCTCTGAAAACACCGGCCACAAAATTTGCTACCTGATGATCAAGATCCAGATCCGGCACTCACACGATTCTTACGGGGATGACCAGCTTGTCTGGTATTGGCAGGCGTTGCAACAATCCTCAAAGAAACTTCATCCGGAACACACCATTCTTCCGGAATAGGAATCGGCATCACCTCACTGACATAAATTTCTCGCAATGTCTGAGTGGTAAAATAATCACCCACGTATGCAACAGCTGACTGTTTGGTATGCCTGCAAACCAAAATAAAGATAATGGAAAAGTGAAATCCGAAAATAAATAAGTTGGCTCTAATGGTACTATTATATGGTAATAGTGCCTTTAGAGCCAAGTGAAATAAAATTCTAAAAAGCAATAAGAATACCGTATGGCTGCTGCCGCATGAGAACATGGAATAAGATCAAGTTCATATATCAGGCAAGTGCACGTCCTACTCTGAATGTCCACTACTTGATGATTTGTCATTGAAGATACCTTGTACTTGGTAGGCGAAATTTCTTCAATGCTATATTTTTGTCCCAACTCAGCTGCTCTCGCCAATCAACCCTCTACAAGCGCAGTTAACTCTTCAGTTCTCTTCATAGCCTCTGCACGACGCTCGGCAAAAACCACTTTCCGATTATGGTACAAACACACTCTAAAAGAGTACACACGGGCAACTTTCTAGCCCAACGGAGCCGACCATCCGACCATTAATCACCTCAGCACAATTGGACGTTAAGAACCGATACCGACGCACGGGACACTTCGAACGAGCCCATCTAACTGGATCAGTAGCCATCAACTTATCATATGCGGCCGGTGCAAATCCCTTCAGATTATCCATGCGTTCCTCAAAGTCGCGACATCTATAGGCATTTGCTGCAGCTTGGAACATTAGAATTGCATGATCTCCCCACCACCTGATGTTGCCCTGTAAGTGATATGTACAAATCCCATTAGGTGTCCCCGGATAGACAACATCCAAAGCATTCTTGATACTGACATGCTGGTCAGAAACGATCAACAAATTTTCAAGGCATCCAAATGTTCGGCGACACTGTTCTAAAAACCAAATCCATGATTCATCACATTCCTTAGCACCAAAACCAAATGCTAATGGGAAAATCTGTTCATTTGCATCTTTGGTAGCAGCCACAAACATTATGCCATTGTATTTTCCCTTGAGATGTGTGCCGTCGACCACAATAACAGGACGACATGCCTTGAAACCCCTAATAAATGCAGCAAGAGACATAAAACAGTACTCAAATGCTCTAGCTTCAGCAGTCTGTAAATGAACTACGGATCCCGGGTTTGACTGTTCTAACATATGAAAATAACTTGGCAATCTTTGGAATGACTCGCTTGAATCACCATATGTCATTGTCAATGCTTAATTCCTTGCAGACAAAGCGGTCATGTATTTAATTTTAGCACCAAATAACCTTTGTACCTGTTTAACAGGAAACAGTGGAACATTAAGACAAAAAATTTAACAAAAACTTTATGGGACTATTGGTTCTATTTATGAAAAATAGTACCAACAGACCCCAAATGTAACAGAATTTGTACCTGTGCTTGGATATCCCTCGGCCTAAGCACTACACCTTCAACCATCAGATTATGGACAAAATATGAAGCTAACACTTTAGAGAACACTGTCGGGTCAGCATGATATCTCAAATCTTTCTCGCATGTGTGAGTGCACCACACATCAACTACCCAAGCTTTACCCAATAATTTCGCACGTAAGATGAAAGGACAGACATCCTTATTGTGTTTGCAGACAAGAACATATCTTTCACGCGATGATTTTTTCATTTTAAACTCAAGATGGTGAACAAGATGGTACAAACCAACATATGTTATCATACTGGCCTTACTGTTAAAAATAACATTCTTTGCAATGGTGTCAACTGTGCAATCAACAACATCAACTACCGCACTTTCTAGATCTTTCGAAGGAGCTGACATATGGAACGATGAACCAGGAATAGTCCACTGTCGAACATCATCAGAGCTTCCTTGGACAGAATCTTGCGTCCTCTGTAGAGGTGAAATATTATGTAGATTACTCCCATGATCTTCTTGATGAGTTCCAAAATCATCACCATCAAGATCTTCAACATCAAGATCTTCATGAAAAAACTCATCAACATGAAAGTTTGAATCATCGCCATCATTGAAATGATCATTAACGAAGTTTGTAATCGTCTTACTAGCCACAGGCTCCTTATCCAAGATTGGAATCGTCTTATCAGCAACTGGATCCTTATGCAATCTTCGAGTCGTCTTTGGAGCCACCGGTTTTGAAGCCGAAAAAATATTCTGATGTGAAAGTAATCTCGACAATTCTGCATTTATTGGGGTTGTAGTGACGTATAACACGGGTTTTGCAGCTGAACCCATAACAAAAGACAACTTAAAATCGTCAGTAATCTTTGTCTTCACCACTTCATCAGTGGACTCATCATGGATTCACCATCATTAATCAATGCATCTATTTCATACACGTATCCATCCCTCAGCTTCATCAAACACATCTCAATCTTTTCTACTAAATCTTTTAAACTAATGTCATCCAGTGGTATAGGAATAAGCTCTCTCGTTCCACCCTTATACTTGTTACCATCATACCATTCACCTCCATGGATGACATAGATTTTAGTTGGGGCCATCTGCACAAAAAGAAATCAGTTATAAAACTAAAAAATATGCTCTAGCAATAATGGGCCTAATGGTTCTATTTATACTAATAGTACCACTGGACCCATTGTCTATCATAACAACATGTAGCCGCTGAGTCTATTGGGTCTAAATGATCTATTACGGTCAAAATAGTACCATCAAACTGCAGAGTATCCAATTTCATCAAATTTAACACAAATACTACGCATTCTTCTTTCCAATTCATCAAAATTAACAAAACTAGTGATTACCCATATCAAAATAACAAATCAAATACAGATTCAATTAAGATTAATGTTAGAACACACACCTTCCGACCAGATCTGTTTTTCCTCGTCGACGACAATGTGATTGGGGTGTCGATTCGTCGGCGTTATGAAGCTCCTCGACTGCACTTGCCGGCGATAGGAGTTTTGACGCAGCTATGAAGCTCCTTGACTACAGTAATCACCGAAATTGTACTTGGGGGAAAGAGAGAGAAGAGAGAGCAACGCCGAAATTGCCGCCTACAATTACGAAGATCTTTGTTGACTTGGGGGAAAGAGAGAAGAACGACGAGCAAGAAGAGATATAGAGAGAGAACTAAAAGAATCTCGAAATTTTTCAGCTGGGGGAGGGAAGTGAAAGCGCCGAAAGTGAATTGGAAATGTGAGGGAAATTAATGCCTCATTAAGGGTATTTTGAGGATAAAATGCAAAAGATGAACTCAATTAAATTTTTTAAGTTGGTGGACATATTTTGATGTTTGTTAACTTAAATGGATATTTTTATGCATTATCACAAATTATAATAAACTCTTAAGCTTAACAATAATAATTAATTGTCAAATCATTTGAAAATTCCAACTAAATTTGACCACGCAATCTCTTCCTATAAAACCAATTCTTAAATGACAAATTGACAACACACACAAACACACAGAATGATGAATTCCCTCAAATCCATTTCCATCATCTTCCTCATCCTCCCCCTCTTTCTCCTCCACGCCCACGCCATCCGCTTCGACATCCAAAACAACTGCTCCTACACTCTATGGCCGGCTATTCTCCCCCACGGCGGCGGCCGCCGCCTTGACAGCGGCCAGACTTGGACCCTAGATTTCCAAGACGGGCCCAGGCTTGCCAAAATCTGGGCCCGCACCAATTGCACCTTCAACTCCTCCGGCCAGGGCAGCTGCCTCACCGGCGATTGCGGCGGCCAGCTCAACTGCACCTCCTACGGTGCGCCGCCTCACACCAAGGCGGAATATGGCCTCAACACCTTCGGCCACAAGGACTACTACGACATCTCCGTCATGGACGGGTTCAACGTTCCCATCGAGATGACGCCGACAACCAACGGGTGCAGCCGCTCCGTCAAGTGCGCGGCGGACATCGTGGGTGAGTGCCCGGAGGCGCTGAAAGCGAGCGGAGGCTGCCAAAACCCGTGTACAGTGTACAAGACGGTGGAGTACTGCTGCCGGGATGGGCCGTGCCAGCCGACGGAGCTGTCGAGGTTCTTCAAGGCGAGGTGTAGCGATGCCTTCACCTACCCGGAGGATGACCCCACCAGTACCTTTGTCTGCCCAGAGGGCACTAGCTACCGGGTAGTCTTCTGCCCGTAGACATATACAGTACTATGTTTCTGTATTTATTTATTACATATAAGTATATGTTTCGTGAGTAATTAGGATTTTGACACATGTAGAATGTGCAATTCTTGAATTAATCATACGTGG
Source organism: Mentha longifolia (assembly GCA_001642375.2). Taxonomy (NCBI): domain Eukaryota; kingdom Viridiplantae; phylum Streptophyta; class Magnoliopsida; order Lamiales; family Lamiaceae; genus Mentha; species Mentha longifolia. The sequence continues at coordinate 27,990,385 of CM038112.1, forward strand.
CTGATGGATTTTTCAGTTGTTGCTGATGCAGTTGTATAGGTGAAATAAGATATGAATTAGAAATTCGCTTGGAATAAAAGATCTTGTATGGTGATGATGAATCCATTTCTTCCAGATTTCAATTGATAATTCAAATAATATCATCTCAAATGTGGGGATGTAAGGGATTTTTCTTTTTAAGGTGCCTACGCCCACTTCTCACATCTCAATATTTTATTAATATAAAATATATTAATATAATATTTATATATGAAATGTGAGTGCACTATGTTTACATGCAATAATTTCCTGGATGTAATAGTCTATGCCGTGGGTTGAAATCAAATTTTTACAGTCAGTGGTTGGTAGCCAAGAATTTATTCCAGGGGGGGGGTCCGAATAATTATAATATCATAGAGACATAGTGTAGGCACGAAACTTTAAGAAAAAAAATAAAAGAAAAATCTTTTATTGATTATATATTTATTGGAATCTTCTGAAATTCAATTAAATATGTTATTTATAAAAATATTGAAGATAATGATCATTTTTTTTTGGAAAAAATACAATTAAATATATCAACTTTATCTGACATCCCGTTTTAATTACTAACTTTCAATTTTTTCTGATAATTCACCAACTTTCTTTCGCGTTCAATTTTAACACCGATCACATATTCCGGCTATTACGTGGCAATAGAAAATGACGAGTCATTATACGTGGCAATGTTAATTAAATTATTTACTACACGGTGATAAAACGACGCCGTTTCTGAATAATTTATACGTTTCCAAATAATTTATTTACTATACGGTGATAAAATGATGAGGATTTATAAGTTTGTTTAGTTTCAAAAATGACGTCGTTTCATCACCGTGTAGTAAATATTATAATTAACATTGTCACGTATAGTGCCTCGTCATTTTCTATTGCCACGTAATAGCCGGAATATATGATTGATGTTAAAATTAAACGCGGAAGAAAGTTGGTGAATTATCAAAAAAAATTAAAAGTTGGTGATTAAAACAGAATGTCAAAAAAGTTGGTGTATTTAATTACATTTTTTCCTCTTTTTTTTTCAACAAGTTAATCTTTGACAAAGACTGGGGTCCGATCTTAATCCGGGTCGCACCCGACCCGACCCTGTTTTTCGAAATTATATTTAATTAAAAAAAAAAAACTAATTCCATTGCCGACATCTCTTCTCCACGCTCCCTCTCCCCAAATTCTCCGCTACCGTCTCACAGTACCTATGCAGTGGTGTCATGAACTCAACGGCGACGGATTTCAGGCAAGGGAAAGAGAGGGCTTTGAGAGGGGAGGTTTAGGGCGTCGATTGAGGGGGAAGAAGGAGGAAGAAATGCCACCCTGGAGCCAACGGTGATGGCCGAAGGAGCACCAGTCACCGGAGGCGAAGCTGGAAGGGGAAGGAGATCGATTTCGGTCGATTTAAGGTTTTCAAATTGGGGATTTTAGTGAAGGAACGTGGGGAGAGAATAGAGAAGGATACGCCGGCATCTCCACCGCCACAGCCACCAGTCACCTCTGGGCTCCGAAGAATTAATGTTACGAGTAATTTTTCACTTCTTGTTACTGTTTGTGTTGATTTTCCATTGGGCATTTTGCTGTTGTAATTGTTTTTTTATTTTGTATTTTAAATTTTCTTTGCTATATATGCTAATTACGAATTGTTATTTTTATCAATTTTCATCATTTCATAAGTTGTGTATGTTATTGGCTTGGTGTGGTTTTTGAAGTTCAAATTCGAGCGATCTGGTAATTTTCGATGATTCTAGTGGGCATACGGGATAGTTTCATTTTCTTTTATGGTTTAGAAGAAAGCTGGATGAGAATTAGGGTCTGATGCCAAGCGATGTGTTGTTTGATGCTGAGTTTATAGCTGAATTCTCTGATTTTGGCCTGTCTATATTGAGGTTTAGGGCAATGTTTTGACCGGCCGGTCCGACCGGTTTAACTGCGAACCGGTCGCTGGTCCGGTCCGGTTCTGAATATTTTACAATATTCGTTTGACCCGGACTGACCCGAAAAGAACCGGAAAAAACCGCCGACCCGTGACCCGTTTCAGAAAATAAATATGTTAAAAAAAATCTGTTTAGAGCTTCTTTTCTTCTTTTTTCCACCCGCTTCGGAGGAGGCACAATGGATCTTTACTAGCAAGTTGGAGGACGTGGGTAGCATATTTCGGGGAGATCGAGTGAGAGGGAGAAACTGTTGGTGCTGGTGGGGAGAAGAATCAGAAGATGCAAGAAATAAAATTTGCAGAGCAACAAATACCCGAAGAGACGGAGAGAGAATAAAAAGTTGGGAAGAAGAGAGAGAGAATGTCTTGGGAAGATAGAGACGTGTGTTAGGTTTAAAATTTGAGTTGAAAAGGTCAAAAGTAAAGCACTACATATTTATAAATGACAATATAATTATATAATTGGAGTATTATTATTTTAAGTAAAAAAGAGTATGACTATATAAATTTATCTTTTTTTGCTAAATTAAGCCTTTTATTGAAGAATTGTTAAAATCAATTAGATATTTATTGTATGCTGAGTTTTTAAAATTTTCAAATTAAATTTAAATAGTAATTTGTTTATATATGTATATCTGATTTCGTTTAACTAATGAATGTATAAAAATATGAAAATTTTGAATTGGTATTGTTTTATACTAATGCTCATATTTTTCAAATTTGATTTAAGATTTATAATGTTACTATATTTTAGTATTCATATCATATATACAGTTCAAAAATTATTAATGATTGACGGGTCTTCCGGTTTTTTCGTAACGGTTCAACCGGTTGACTCAGTGGCCCGGTAACCCAGTTTAAAGTCCGGTTCATTGTCCGGTTTGGGTTTCAAAACATTGGTTTAGGGTGAGAATGAGACTAGTATAGATTTGTCCCGTCAATATTTATTGAAGAGTCAAGAACAGAGGTTCGAGTTTCGATCATTAACATTGTTTGTTAAGGTTTCTTGCACAATTTAGTTCTTTATATCTAATGTTGGACTTGTGTATTCGAAGCTGTGTTTTCTTTTCTTTGTGTTCTGATGCTGCCCTTGCAGTCTGATAATCAAGTTCCATCAAGCACAAAATCAGGTCCCTGGAGGAAGGTCAGTGATTGCTAATTCAATATCTGTTATGGAGTATTTAGCACTCTGATATAAATGTCTGCGATGTTGGCAACTCTTTGCACTCAGCACCTAGGCTTGTCAACGGGCGGGTCTTATCCGGACCGTATCCGAAACCGTTCATTACCCACTTAGTTTTAATGATGGGTAATTCTATCCACAACCCCCATATTACTCCCTACAGCCCCCATTATTAAAAATAAATAGAAAATAATATGACTTTAACTAATTTGTCCCTTGAACCCCCAATTTGACTTAATTAATACTAATATCCTGCAACGTACAACCCCCAAGCTTGAAAACAACATAATTGTATAGCCTCCAACTCTCCATGGAATACTCCGGCATCTCCACATCTCTCTGCAACAAAAGTTTATGCACATATATATATAATCACCACAAAACTACTCTTCTTTCATTCTTCAATAACATTTTATTTTTTCCTTTCACAAATGGCTGCATCCTTTGCCACTGCACGCCCTACTCGCCCATCAAGGAGGATGCCGACGCCGACGACGACTTCGGTAGCGGCAGCTGCTGCTTCCGGCGGTTCTGCTTCGGGTGGCACGACGACGGCAGCCACCGCTCTCTCCTGCAGGGGAGGGGCGGAGATGAGACGTGGGTAGTGGCCCAAATCAAGAATATGCGGTTCCGGTCCGGTTTCAGACCCGACCCAGTAAGACCCATGACATGAGTGGTCCGGATCCGGACCGGCCCGCACGTTTCGGGTCCGGTCCGACCCGGTCCGTCAAGATTTTTTTTTTTAAAGCATGTTTCTATTTGTAAATTTTTTTATTTTTATTTTTTTTATGTAATTTATTAGCCTATTTCTTATATAAATAGTATATACCTATTATTTGTTGTCACGTTTTTGCATCTAATGAACATTATTTTGTGTTTGGTATTACTAATTTATAATTGAGCTCAGTAGGCGTTGAGCTCGAGCAACTTGACCCTCTTATTTTTTGTTTATTGAAAAAATGTATTTTAAAAATGAACTTTTAATGATTGATCTAATAAGGAAAGTAATTTATTTCACGATAGATTCTTTAATCTCATATGTCATTTTTATTATCCGTCAAGATCATAATTCATAAATGCATTATGATATTGGACTATGGCGGAGGTTACGGTGCAGCAGCCATGGCGGATGCAAACGCCGAGAGGAGGGATTAAGACCGCGAGTACGATTGCACAGAAGAGAGAAGCACCGGTCTCTTGGGTTTTCCGGCGAAGGGCGGCGGCGCTAGGCGAGGGCGGCGGCGTTAGGATGAGTCGATGAGTTCGCGTATTAGTTTTTTTTTTTTTTTTTTTTTTTGAGAAGGCGCGTATTAGTTTTTGAGAAGGCGGATGATCCAATTTCACACTCTAATGGTCCGGTCCGGATTCGGATTCAATTTAATGGTTCGGGTCCGATCCGGGTAATAATAAGTTATAACGGTCCGGTCCGGGTCCGGGTCCAATTTTAATGGGTTGGTTTTTGGACCGAACCTAAATACTTTTTATGGGTACGGTCCAGGTAAAACCCGTCCGTTGACAAGCCAATCACCTCCTTTTTGCCAATCACTCAATATGGGCATGTTCGATAGTAGGTGAGATGATGTTAGACGTGTCACTTGTAAATAATAAAATATCATAACCTTGTTAGATAATATTGAAACATCTTCCTGCCCGGTTACTCCTCCCAAAGTAAAGTAAGTTATTTACTTGCATAAACTGACAAAAATATGTTATTTGTTTCCTTTAGACCAGTTCACACTTGATTTTTTTTTTTTTTTTTTTTAATTTATTATTATTATTATTTTTTATGTGCAGCTTTCTCTTGAACATAAAGGCAGTGCATATGGCCAACCTTCATTGTTTTTCTCTATGCAAAACTAGTGTTTGATACGAGAATTATAAGTTCTTATTGAATCAATTGTTTGCTAAACCTTTTATTTTCTTTTTGTTTCTGGTTTACAGATTTTACGTCAATGAATTCCTTGTTCACAAGTTGTTGTCATGTTTGAAGAATTTGAAGAAAGAAGCTACATTTTGAGTGTTGGAGTATTAATTTCGTGTGGGGATGATTTGTAATTTCGGAAATTGTGGTAGTTTTTATTTAGTTTTAGAAGCTGAGATGACATTATGAGCTACGATTAAGGAAGGCTAAACGAAAATGTTGTTCTTGTGTTTTAATCTTAGAGATAGATTGCTAAAGTTGGAAGAGTGGCTTTTGTATGTTATTTTTAGTTGAAGGCCATTATTAAATGATTCAAATTCATATCAGTAAAGAATTTTCTCTGACTGAAAATGATATCTTTGAACTTTCTATTTTTTTGACTTTTAAGATAATTTTTTGAATAAAAAGTATCAATCTTTAAAATTCCCAAAATCTATTTATTTCCACCTTTGAAATGATAAAATAATTCGTTAATTTCATATTAGTCGTAAAAATGTCAATCTATATGAATGAAAGTGTCAATCTACATGAACAAAAGCGTCAATCTACATGACCAAAAGCGTCGATCTTTTGAATTCTCGAAATCGTCAATTCATAATTATTGTAATTTTTCGACGGCTACTTATGCGACATCTTACAAGTGAGCAAAACATATTCCCGCACTTGAAACGATCAAAATAATTATTTTTTATCGCATTTTTTCGTAAAAATGCGAATATACATGACCAAACAAAAGAGTCAATCTTTCGAATTCTCGATTTTTTTTAATTATTGTGAATTTCCAATGGCTATTTATGTGATGCCGTACGAGTAAGCAAAGCATATTTCCGCCCTTGAAACGATAAAATAATTATTTTTATTGTGATTTTCGTAAAAGTGTCAATTTATATGAATAAAAGTGTCAGTGTATATAAACAAAAGTGTTAATCTTTCGAATTTCCGAAATTGTCCTTTTTTTTAATTATCGTTATTTTTCAACAACTATTTATGTGACACCGTACGAGTGAGCAAAACATATTGCCGCCTTTGAAATGATAAAATAATTATTGTTATCGTGTTTTTCATTAAAGTGCCAATGTATATGAATAAAAGTGTCAATGTATATATATGAACAAAAGTGTTAATCTTTTGAATACCCGAAATTGACATTTTTTTATTGTCGTAATTTTCCAACGGCTATTTATGTGACACCTTACGAGTGAGCAAAGCACATTCCCGCCATTGAAATGATAAAATAATTATTTTTATCATGTTTTTCGTAAGAGTGTCAATGTATATGAACAAAGTGTCAATGTATATATGAACAAAAGTGTCAATCTTTTGAGTTCCCCAAATCGATATTTTTTTATTGTCTTAATTTTCCAACGACTATTTATGTGATACCTTACGAGTGAGCAAAGCACATTCGCCATTGAAACGACAAAATAATTATTTTTATCATGTTTTCGTAAAAGTGCCAATGTATATGAACAAAAGTGTCAATCTTTTGAATTCCGAAATTGACATTTTTTTATTATCATAATTTTCCAACAGCTATTTATGTGACACCGTACGAGTGAGCAAAGCATATTCCCGTAATTGAAATGATAAAATAATTATTTTTATCGTATTTTTCATAAAAGTGTCAATCTATATGAATAAAAGTGTCAATGTATATGAACAACAGTGTCAATCTTTTGAATTTTTTGAAATCGACATTTTTTATTATCATAATTTTCCAATGGCTATTTATGTGACATCTTACAAGTGAGCAAAACATATTCCCGCCATTGAAACGATAACATAATTATTTTTATCGTGTTTTTCGTAAAAGTGTCAATGTATATGAACAAAAGTATCAATCTTTCGAATTCCTGAAATCGTCATTTTTTTTAATTATCGTTATTTTTCAACGGCTTCAATAACCAGATTGAAAGAAATTAAAAGAAATAAAATAAAACATGTAACAAAAATCAGCTTCCTACGAAAACCCATTAAAAAAAAAGAAAAAAGAAGAAGTGATAACATCAAGAACAAAATCGATTTGTCTGAACCCAGTAAATGCGGGGCAACAAAAATTATGAAGCGAAATTGCAGGAAAAAATCAAAATAAGAAAAAACCAATGAAAATTAAATTGAGCAAAACCTGAACAGCAAGGGATGCATCCGGATTGACTTTTGACCTGGCCGCACCATCAGTTATGGCTGATGGGAGTGCAACCCATTAAATCTTTTATCAGCATATATTAATATTTGAGAGTCAATAGAATTATGACCATCCTAAAAGTCCGTCATGGACTACTTAATCACAAGCTTAAGAATTATACTTAGAATTCTCTACGAACTTTTTTTCGTGGAATACATAGTATTTTTCACAGAAAGCCAATTCAAGGCTTTTTTCATGGAATACGTATTTTTCACATAAAGCATCCAAATCAGTATTTGATTCAGAGGTAGGGTGAAAACTCTCCTAAATGTTAACGGTCAATTAACACTTATAATTAATCCAATTTTAAGATTCCTTAACCTAGTGCTTCGGGAACTTGCATGCACAAATATTTCGCTACTCATACTGGGAATAAACAACACAAAAGAGATAAAAGAAAACATACTTGAGTTAAAAGCAGAATGTAATTCAAAAGCACCACTTTTGGCAGGTCTAACCCAAAACCATAACATAAATTTAAAGGTTTCCATAGGACTTGTTTGTTTCCTCCTGATGATCCCCGATTGTACTCATATTTTATCTTATTTTGAGTCCATTTTTAGGTATAGTAGAGTCTTTTTAGTTCAAGTCTTGTGCTTGTGAGGACATAATTTAGATTTGAGTATCGTTGGGCAAAACATGGCATACCATGGCCATTCTGGGGTATTTAGGCAGAAGGAAGGAAATGGCAGAAAGAAGACACATCGGACATGAATTAATGACATGGCTATTGGTAGAGTGACGACCACTGCGAGCTTAGGGGAAGACGATCGAGGATGAAGAAGTAAAGTCGATAAGGATGAATATCGATGTAAGTATCTTCCCTTAACCGCCCAAGATTTGATATAGGAGTATCTCGTACAATGAGACAAGTTGTCTTGAAGATGCCAGATAGAATAAAGAGAAGAAAACAGAGCAGTGGCTTTGGGCATGGCACATAAGTTCTTATCCGGAAAATCAGATAAGGAAGGAATAATATGAAGATACACATCTTGTTGAAGATCTTGGAGATAAGGACAGATTCTAGCTTGGGGTGCAAGAAAGCAATGTTCCACCAACAATCCTAGATGACGTGCCTACTGTTGGGCTCGATCAAACCACAACCCATTTACAAATCTATAAATATTTTCTCACCCACAGCAGAAAGGAGGATTTTGAAGAGGGTTTTTCTAGAGATTTTGGAGTTTAGTTTTTAGAGTGAGAGAGAGAGAGGATTTCTCAATGTAGTTTTTTGAGAGTGTGAGGAAGAAACAAGTCCTATGGGGCATGGCAATTTATTGTTTTTGATGTTGTTTCGGCCGATGTTGGATTCCGCCACACTTTTATTTCTAGTTTAATGCAATTTCTATTTCGTTTAATTATGTCTTGTATTTATTTTATTGTTTTTAATTTAAGCATGCTAGGCTAGCTAGAACTTTAAGCATGTCTTGGGCGTGATGAGTTAAATGCATATAACTTGATTCTCGTGAGGTCAGGGATTTGGACAATAATATATACACGTGTTCCTAAGATGCTAGTTTTTGTTTCACAATTCATATTGGGTTTGGTTGGGTATGTGCGCATTATCAAATTGAACTTAATATGATTACAAACAATAAATGGGTCAAAGTGTAGGGTGTCCCTCACTCCATATAGTGTGAGCTAGCACGAGCATCTGTGATCGTATGCATTAGTGCATGCTATCATAAAACTAATGTTATTTGGGCAAAACGTATGACAACTAGTCCTTGCATAATGACAGTCCAGATTAGGGATGTGGTGGGGGTCTCATCATTATATCTATTTAGTAAGGGCAGATTGGACATATGCAGTTAAAGTGCGTGACACGCACAACAAAAAATTCGCTTTTTAGCCTCATTTTATGTGTCGCTAAAAGTATACTTATATGTGATTAAACATTTTTAGTCACACATGGAATAAATGTCAACAAGTGTGCTTATAATTTTGTAGAGAAATAGTTTTACCCACACATGTATATATGTGTAGATAAATCATAGAGAATGATCTACAAATACATATGTCACGAAAAATATAAATTAAGTGTGATTAAATATGTTCCACATGTTTTAATTGATGATGTGGAAACTTATGTGGAATACAATAGTGTCATATGTATGTGTGGCTAAATGTATTAATATGTGTGAATAATTAATCAAGTCCACGTGTGATTGATGACGCGGAAGCTTATGTGGCATTCGATATTTGACATATGTATGCGTAAATAATTACTATTTTATTAAAAATTTATTAATAAAAGAAATAACATTATTGTGAATATAGGATATTCATGTGTGGGTAAATTTTGTATTGTCATTTTTTTTACCAGTTATATACTCCCTCCGTCTCATATCAATCGTCCCGTTTACTTTTTACACGTGAATTAAGGAGTGACATTTGTGTAATAAATATTGGTGGGTCAATGCTTTTATGCATCATGATTGATGAGATGTGACAAATTAAAAAGGAAATGAGACGATTGAAATGAGACAAACTAAAACGGAAAGTTAGACGATTGAAGTGAGATAGAGGGAGTACATAATAATATGCGGCCAAAATGCCCAAATATCAACCATAACATTTTGTATAATACTCCCTCCGTCCCCCATATATATGTGCTTATTACCCGTTTGGGACGTCATCCATATATATGTGCATACCTTAAATAGAAAGATTTTTTTATCAAAATTACTTATTCACCCTCACTTTATTCCTACTTTTTCCACTTTCCACTTTTCCACTTTCTCCCTACTTTATCTTACTTTTCTCACTTTACACCAACTTTATCTTAATCTGCATGCCGTTTCTCTCTACGCACATATGGGGGATGGAGGGAGTACTCTATAAATGTCAATCTCTACTTCTCTAGGGATAATACAAAAAGGCTGGACAACTGACAAGTGATCTTTACAAGTAAAAATACAAGAGCCCCATAAAATAATCTAGACTTCTTGTAATGATACTTCTTTGATTGCATTTATCTTTCTTCTTCTCCATCTCCAAAACTCGTTGCATGCGCATTCATTATTGCAGCATGTGTGCGCAGCTCGTAATCCACTTCCATGATCATTCATAATGTCGAGGATGGATTAAATAGAAAATTCAAGAAAACAACAGCAGATTAACACCTCTAGTAATTCACTAAGATATGAATTGTAGGAAGAAAATGAACACCAATCCCCAAACCAATCAAAAGAGTGATCTCTTACCAAGGGACTTCTCTCATCCTTATGCATCTACCTGATTTTGGTCGAGCGATACAACTCCCATGTCAATTCTCTGCTAGTAAATACAGTCTAAAAAATAACCAAAAACAGGGGAAAACATAAAATATGAGAAGGCAATAAGTATAAGAAGAAAATGTAACAAAAAAATACAAATCAGACGTACTATTGAAGAAGATTTACGACAACCCTTAGCTTTATTATATATATTGTCAAACAATAAATAAGATTAGCACGTCGGCAAGGATTCGATATGGTAGGAAAAATTCAAAAAGAAGAGGTGAATTACCATATGTACAGAGACTACCTCAGCCGTTGTTGCGGCGCAAATCAAATCCAACTAACTGTTCTTGTTGTTAGGAAATGAAATTGAGCATACTTGAGTAGACTGTTAATGCTCCATTTCCAGGTTGAAGAGACCGTCGTCCACGAGCCTCTACTTCGAAAATTTGTTGATCTAGATATGGAACTATCTATAACTAAGTATGAGAACTTAAAAGGTGGGGAGGAAGACCAAAACTGCCGCACTACTCTCTAATTCGAATGAAATATTTTAGAGGGATTATTTTGGTGTAGGGCGGCAAATTGAAAATTTCATTTCACGAATTTTCATCTTTAGGTTCTAGTTATTTATTTATTTTCTTTGCAAACCACTTGTTTGAAATTGAATATTAGATCACGTTTCTATAAAACTAAAATAAAAAATTATTAGCTGGACTCAATTTGTAAAATTGATAAAAAAAAAAAGTACTGCAATTAAGTGTGGCCCACATTTATACGAGCTTGCCGCAAATTGTAAATAATTTGATTAAATATAAAAAAAAATACAAATAATCGGACGTACATTTGTCACACTTAGACCATGTTTGGTAGCCCTCATAAGGCCAGATAAGAAAATTGTTTGGCTTATTCTTGTGTTTGGTAGACTAGATTCCTTTTCTCAGGAGCCCGAGAAAAAAGGTCAGCCGCACAACTTTCTACTGTAGCCTTCTATATTACTTATCCCATGTATTTGGTCGGATAATTTTTTAGAGGGTTGAATAGTGACGATGGTAATTCACAAATCCCCAAAAAATCCTCCACTCTCCCTCTTCCTCTTCCACCCTCCACCCCTCTCTCTCTCTCTAAACCTCACTTGATGGGGCCCCAATCCCGCCACCCTCTTGTGCCGGCGCAGCCGCCTCGACGGCGGGGGTGAATGATTTATTCGAAGTGGTGAATGAGATTTGGTTGGGTTTTGACAGATTTGGTTCTAGAGCTTTCTCTTTTCTTGCATTTTTTCCTTAATTTTTTGGGGGGTTTGGTGCTGAGGAAGGTGGAGAAAGCGGCGGCGGAGAAAGGAGAGAATGCAGTGGTTAAGGGTTTTTTTTTTTTTCAGCAACACCTACTTGGTGGAACAGATCTTCCTCAATTTTGCTTGGATTCATTTGTCTTTTTCCCCCTCTCCCTAGCGCTTACCTCTCTCTATTTATGCAGGTGTGTATTTTTATGCAAACATGTGTGATTATGCCCTGAGATTTCAAGGTAGTAGATGAAGCAGAATTAGCGGCAGAGGATGAAACAGAATGAGGGAGATAATGATTTATTTTTTTCATTCTTTTTTATTTTTTGAGATGTATTATTTCATTTGTTTTTCAAGGATAAATATGTAATTTTGTATTTTATCCTCAGTTAAAACAATTCTATCAAACACACAAATCAAGATATCTACATTTGTTAATTTACATACCAAACATCCAAATATATTTTTTATCTCTCCTTATCACACCTTATTTTATCACACCTTATCACACATTTTCTTATCTGCCATTTTCTCATTCTTTCTATCAAACGTGCCCTTACTAAATGGGCTTGGATCCCCTTGCTGTGGCTCTTATGCACAGCAGGTGCTGTGCCCCCTAAAACGTTACCGTATTGGCAATTTTCAACCATTTTTTATTTATTTTTATTTTGGTTGATTTCTTTCTTCTTCTTTTTTTCTTATTTTGTTTTCACGTTTTAGTTTTATTTCAATTCTTTATTTCGTTTTTAGATCAATATTATTAATTTATATTTTTATTTCTAGTAAAAATTATATTATTACTATATTTATATATCTATTTTTATTATAAATAATTTATTATCATATCTATTAGTATTAATAATTTGCAACACAAAACATATCTTAAAATAAAAAATAAAAAAAGAACTACAACTATGCATAAAACAAGCACAACATGGTGCTATGTTTTCCCTACACAGCAGGGGATCCTATAAAATGCCAATATACAAGCCACTGTATTAGTTATTATCCCACATATAAGGAGCTTATAATTATGTGAGACCAATAAAATTAACAAGTATCCATGTCATCATAATCGTAACTGTACAAGTCCACACATGCACAACTCCGGTTATGTAGCCAGTACGCTACCAATTTTCCACGTGAGCAAGTATGAAATATTTTAAAAATGAATTGAGTGCAAATAAATAAAATTTATGCTAAATCTAAATATGAATAAAATAATTTAGTTACATATTAAATATTGATATACTATTAGTTACCGAATGATTTATTAAGCTAACCACGCATAATAAATCATATGTATGGCTAACAATATGAGTACTTTTTATTCACGTCAATATATATATAAATATGTGGAATGATTTAGTTAATAGAAAAGAAAATATAAAATTAATACTCAACTCTAAATGTGGCAAAAATTAGTTGAGTGACACGTATTAAATATCAATAACTATTAAAGACTATTTAATTGATTTACCTTCACATTTTTTTATTGTGTGTTGATTAATAATGATTAAAATATTCTTTATGAAAACAAGTGGCATTTTTAAAAATATTTTAAATTTTCATGTTTCCATGTGAGTACATGCTTAAAAATGATATAGTTAAAGAAAGATTAAAAAAAATTCTAAACGTAGCTAAAAAAATTTAATTACACATAATTGTTGAGATATTGGGTTAAGGGAGAACTTTGAGTTCAAACTTCTTAATCTAATGAGTTTTGATTAGATCCCAAAAACCCCTCTCTAAAAGTTTCCCTTATTATTTTTGATATAGTTAAAGTCACGCTTTGTACATTTTAATGTATTAGGAAATGATGTGGAAATTTCCTACTGAAATCTGTTGAACTTCATTGAATAAACTGCTTTCATTGGCTATGAATTAGGAGGCGTGCCACATACCATTGGAAAGCCAAAGGTCTAGTTTCCAACAAAAAAAAAAAAAAAAAAAAACGGTTTTGAAAAATATTAAGTATGGAGGAAGTTATTGCACTTTGAATGAAGGCTGGCAGGCTGTTACAGTCCTGCGGGAATTTGGAGAAGTTACCAACTTTTGATTTTCTTTTTCAACCTTTGGGCATTTCTCATTAGATGTTACATTTATTTTCATGTCTATCTAGTTTCTAAAGCTTTTCCAATAAAAGAGTCAGTTGTAATGAACAAAAAAGGTTGGAGTGATAATAATAATAATTTTGAGCTTCTAGCTTGTGAGAAGATTTTATCTTCTTTCTTTGTTCTCTAACTTTTGGTGGATTCCTAGAGTTGTGAGTTTTGAGTGTTCCTTGTACCTCATCCTTTTTTCTCTAATCTTTCCAGTGTCAGGTTGGTTACCAGAGCTCAGGTTCATAATGCCTCCCCGCCGACGGAACAATCGTACGGTTGAACCTCCAAGGAGTGAACGAGACCTTCGTGATATCGAGTTGGACGACTTAAGGAGACAAGTGCAACAACTCAAGCAACGTCTTTTGGATCGTGATGTTGAGAGTCATGATTCTGAAGTTCATTCCTCAAGCCGTGAAGAGGATTATAATCTTTTTCATGATGAAGAGAATTGTGATCGAAGTGACACTTCGGATCATCATCGGCGACCTCACAGGAACAATGTTTGTGAGAAGTTATTCGACTTCAAAATTGATATTCCAGAGTACGATGGAAGAAATGACTCCGATGAATTCATAGATTGTCTCAACTCTGTTGAGAGAATCTTTGAGTTCAAAGAGGTTCCAGATGATCGTAAGGTGAAACTTGTTGCCATAAAGTTGAAGAAATATGCATCACTTTGGTGGGACCATCTCAACAAACAACGCGCACGTGATGTCAAACAAAAATTAGAGTGTGGAGCAAGATGAAAAAAGAGTTACGCAGAAAATTCTTGCCAGATAATTATCATCAAGATATCTTTCTTAAATATCACAATTTCAAGCAAAGAGAGCTGCCCGTGGAGGACTACATTGCTGGATTTGAAAATCTCATGATGAAATGTGATATTATGGAGCCGGAGGAACAAATCATTGCTTAATTTCTTGGAGGCCTTAGATACGAAATTGCAAATGTTGTCCAATTGCAGCAATATTGGACATACAATGACGTATGTAAGTTGGCCCTCAAGGTGGAGAAACAACAACAAGATGCAACTCAATTTGGTGGTTGTTTCTCCTCGAACAAGAGCGCTTCTATGTGGGGAAGTACTTATACTTCAAAGAACACGCCAACAAAGGAGGGAAAAGAGAAGGTTGCTACAATCAAGGAGAACAACGCAAGTTCTACGAGGCCAAGTGGTTCTAACAACCAAATACCATGCTTCAAGTGCAAAGGTTTTGGACACTTCGTTGCCGATTGTCCAAACCGGAGAATTATCACTCTCGTGGAAGAAGAAATCAATGAGGATACTGATGAGGCAACCCCAAGATACGATAAGGCTGACGAAGAGGAAGAAATCACATATGAAGATCGTGGAGAAACTTTGGTGGTTCGGCGTAGTCTCAATACGAGCAATGTAGAAGATAATTTGTGGTTTCGAAATAACATATTTCACACCAGGTGCACTTCTCATGGCAAGGTGTGTGATGTTATTATTGATGGAGGGAGCTGCGAGAATGTGGTGGCTTCTACAATGGTGGAGAAGTTGCAGCTGAAAACTGAAAATCACCCTCAACCGTACAAACTTTTGTGGCTTCGAAAGGGTAATGACGTGAAGGTAACAAAAAGGTGTCTTGTTCAATTTTCTATTGGCAAGAAATATAATGATGAAGTTTGATGTTATTCCTATGGATGCATGTCATTTGCTTCTTGGTAGACCATGACAATATGATAGGAAAACACAACATGACAGTTTTAAAAATACTTACACTTTTTTAAAAGATGGAGAGAAGATTATTTTGGGGTCTTCTAAAATGGAAACTCTTCCTAAGCCTTCAAATTGTGAGGAAAATAATATACTCTCAAGGTCTGAAGTGGAAAAGACCATTTGTGAGTTAACGGAGGCATTTGCTTTGGTGATCTTGGAGGAAAATGAAGAAATTCTTGCTGTTCCATTGGAAGTTCAACCTTTTCTCCAAGAATTTCAAGATATGGTGCCCAAACAAATCCCTCCAGGTTTCCCTCTAATGCAGAGTATCCAACATTGCATCGATTTAGTTCCCGGTGCAACAATTCCCAATAAAGCAACCTACAGAATGAGTCCTAAGGAGCACGCAGAGCTACAACGGCAAGTTGAAGAACTGTTGGAGAAAGGTCTTGTTCAAGAAAGTAAAAGCTTATGTGCTGTTCCGGCCCTTCTTGTGCCAAAGAAAGATGGTTCGTGGCGTATGTGCATCGATAGTAGAGCGGTGAATAAAATCACTATCAAATATCGCTTTCCTATCCCTCGTCTTGATGACCTTCTTGACCAACTACATGGTTTCAAGATTGGTTCAAAGATCGATCTTCGGAGTGGGTATCATAGACCGGGAGATGAGTGGAAAACGACATTCAAAACACGAGATGGTCTCTATGAGTGGATGGTTACACCATTCGGTCTTTCTAATACCCCTTATACTTTTATGCGGCTTATGAATCACGTGTTTAAACCTTTTATTGGAAAGTTTATTGTCGTTTACTTTGACGATATTCTTGTTTATAGTGCCAACCCCGAAGAAGACTTGGAGCACCTACGACAAGTTTTTGAAGTGCTGCGAAAAGAGAAGTTTTATGCCAACTTGAAGAAATGTCATTTCTTCACAACTAGCCTTATCTTCTTAGGCTACGTTGTTTCGTCCGAGGGCATCAAGATGGATGAAAGTAAGATCGAAGCAATTTTGAGCTGGCCAATTCCAAAATCCATTCATGATATTAGAAGTTTTCATGGCTTGGTTTCATTTTATCGAAGGTTTGTTAAAAATTTCAGCACTATTATTGCACCTATAACTGAATGTTTGAAAGGTGGCAACTTCAAATGGAATGAAGAAGCTCAAAAGGGTTTTGAACTTCTAAAAAGAAAGGTGACTGAAGCTCCAATTCTACAATGCCAAATTTTGATAAAGTTTTTGAAGTGGATTGTGATGCTTCAAACGTGGGAATTGGTGGAGTTCTTAGCCAAGAAGGAAAGCTTATTGCATTCTTTAGTGAAACGTTGAATCATTCTTGGCGTAATTATTCTACGTATAACAAAGAGTTCTTTGCCATTGTTCGTACATTGGACCATTGGCAACATTATCTCCTACACAAAGAGTTTGTTCTCTTTTCCGACCATGAAGCCTTGAAATATTTGAACACTCAACAAAAGTTAAATGCCAGACATGCCAAGTGGGTTGAGTTTTTGCAAGCTTTTAACTTCATCGTCAAACACAAATCTGGAGTTCTCAATCGCAGGGTGGGTGCCCTCAGCCGATGGTACACCTTATTGTCTACTCTACAATTGAAGGTTGTTAGTTTTGAGGTAATAAAAGATTTGTACAAAGACGATTCGTTCTTCGGTCCAATTTGGAAGGAGTGTTTAAAAGCACCATTCAAGTTATTCTTGAATCATGATGGGTATCTCTTCAAATATAAGCTGTTATGTATTCCCGATTGCTCTCTAAGGCAAGCAATCATTGATGAAGCTCACAGCGGAGGGTTAGCTAGTCATTTTGGAAGAGATAAAACTCTCGAGCTTATTAAAGAAATTTTTTATTGATCGCGAATGGATCGAGATGTCAAGACATGCATTGCGAGGTATAGTACTTGTCACATTGCCAAGAGTCATGGGCAAAACACGGGTTTGTACACTCCATTGCCGGTACCGATGAGTCCGTGGGAGGATGTGAGCATGGATTTTGTCGTTAGATTGCCTCACACTCAAAGAAACAAGGATTCGATTATGGTGGTTGTTGATCGATTCTCAAAAATGGCTCATTTTGTCCCTTGCATCAAAACTTTAGATGCTACTCACGTTGCTGATCTTTATTTTAAAGAGATTGTGCAACTTCATGGTGTTCCAAAAACAATCACGTCCAATCGAGATTCAAAGTTTACGAGTCACTTATGGCGGACTCTTTGGAGGAATCTTGGAACTAAACTACAATTTAGTTCATCTCATCACCCACAAATAGACGGACAAATGAAGGTAGAGAATAGAAGCTTGGGATCTTCTAAGAAGTTTGATTGGCAAAAATCCATGCCAATGGGATGTGATTTTGGCTTACGCAGAGTTTGCTTACAAGATAAGCCAAACAACGGGAATAAGTCCATTTGAAGTTGTGTATGGTAGTAATCCAATCATTTCGTTGGATTTGGTTCCTATCCCTACTACTCATTCTTTTAGTGGGGATGGTGAAGAACGTGCAAAATATATAAAGAAGCTGCATGAGCAAGTTCGTGAAGAGATTGACAAGAAAAATAAAAGTATCAAAAATCTGCAAACAAGCATAGAAGACAATTGATCTTCAAAGAAGGTGACTTGGTTTGGATTCATTTGAGGAAGGATCATTTTCCACGTGGACATCAAGGAAAGTTGAAGCCTAGGGCCGATGGACCTTTTAAAAATTTGAAGAAGATCGGAGATAATGCGTGTAGTGGGCAAAATTCGTAAGCCCAATTAATCCGGCCCACAAGTCCGGCCTGTCGGACTAGACAGTCGAAACGGCCTAATAACAAAGGCAACAAGCCTAACGTTACAATTTAGGCCACAAAATATCTACCTGGATCAAGGTGTCAGCCACGTCGATCAATGCAGTCAATACGGTCAAAACGTATGACTGACTGCGTCAGCCTAAGATCGAGTCAAAAGAAGTTATCACTTCCTTCCAATCCGGAACTGACTGAGGAGGTGGAGGTGACCGATACGGTCGTGCGAGAGAGAAACCCTAAGGGGCAGGCCAGCGTATAAGTATCGACCGCTAGGTCAAATCAGATTCATTCAACCTTACACTTACACTCTCCACTATGCTCTCTCGTACTCACCGCATTTTCTGCACTTACTCTACGTCTGCCGCCATCGGAGTTAGCCAATTAAGCTTCCTCCGCTGTCGATCCTTACCATCTTGAATTCTCTATATCAGAAAATAGAATATTGGGCCCATTTCCCTCTCAAAAGGCCTTATGAAGGGGAGATTCACCTCACCATATAAAGAGGCTCTAGAGACCATCTCCAACCGATGCGGGACAACATTTCAACACCCCCCCCCTCACGCGCAGCGTGGACAACCCAACGCCATCTATTGACAACGATATCGGGGGGCCCATCATCGAATTAGAATCTGGCTCTGATACCATATCAGAAAATGAAATATTGGGCCCATTTCCCCCTCAAAAGGCCTTATTAAGGGGAGGATCACCTCACCATATAAAGAGGCTCTAGAGACCATCTCCAACTGATGTGAGACAACATTTCAACACTCTAACATCACCTCCGCCCTCCGAAAGCTCTGAATCGCCCGCGATCTCCATTACTTACAAATTATTCTTTATTTATTATGTTTACGTTCGATTTATTTCTTACTCACCGAACTAACTTGAGCGTCGGAGGCCCTACGGCTGACACCCCCACCAGTGTTCCCTTAGGGCTCTAACGTCTCTACGTTGTGTTGGTTACAGGTTGCTAGTGCCCGAATTGACTGATCGATCGGACAAACATAATTGTAGATTCTACCTCTACAATGTGTATAAGGTGGATTTGCCGGAAGATTATTGTGTTTCAAATACCTTCAATGTTGCAGATATTTCTCCTTATGTTGGCGATAATCTCGATCAAGATTCGGGGGCGGATCTTTTCCAACCCGGGGAGAATCATGTGGAAATTTCCTGCTGAACTTCATTGAATAAATTGCTTTCATTGACTATGAATTAGGAGGCATGCCACATACCATTGGAAAGACAAAGGAGTCTAGTTTCCAACAAAAAAAACTGTTCTGAAAAATATTAAGTATGGAGGAAGTTATTGCACTTTGTATGAAGACTGGCAGGCCGTTACAGTCCTGCGAGAATTCGGAGAAGTTACCAACTTTTGATTTTCTTTTTCAACCTTTGGGCATCTCTCATTAGCTGTTATATTTATTTTCATGTCTATCTAGTTTCTAAAACTTTTCCAATAAAATAGTTCAGTTGTAATGAGCAAAAAAGGTTAGAATGATAATAATAATCATTTTGAGCTTCTAGCTTGTGAGAAGATTTTATCTTCTTTCTTTGTTCTCTAACTCTTGGTGGATTCCTAGAGTTGTGAGTTTTGAGTGTTCCTTGTACCTCCTCCTTTTTTCTCTAACCTTTCCGGTGTCAGGAGAGCTTGCCTTTTAGGAAGCTTTGATTTTTAAGCGAGTATGTCAGAAGCAGTTTTAAGATAGAAAACTTCAGCGTTGAAAGCAACAAACCAGAGTCTCTGTGCAATAGAGACACTTTCAACTAAAACATACGGAGAGCGTGCTATCTATTCAGTAAAAGAGGAACGCCTTCAGGTTCATAGCATCCATGCTATAAAGCTGCTCTCAAAACATCAGTGCAATCAGTGCGATAAGGTGACTCACAAATTTAAGTTTGAAATTTGTGGATGTTCTTAGAAGTTGTGGATGTTCTTAGAAGTCAAACTTAAAGGTTTAGCGGTTGCACAACCTCAACTCCATTCCCAACCCTTCTACCTCCTTCTATGATGCTGAAGAAACATGAAAGCATTGAGTTTGATCTGCGTTGAAGTAGCAAAGCGTACTCGTAAGATAGGGTGATGTATGGAGCTATTCTTAATACGGGATCACTTAACTTTCATAAGCTTTCATGGTAGAATAAGGAGCTAGAAGTGAAGAACGAGCGAAAGACTCTCACCACCGCTTATTGTGATAGCCTCACTCGTTATGGATATTATAAGTAACCTACCCTAAAACGGTTTAAGTCTACTCACAAAAATTATAATTCATGGATATATGAGATGGCTTGCCCTAGTAAGGAGAAAGTGAAATTATAGCTCTTTCATGAATGATATGAATCCCATCCCCAAGATGTATAACCTAAGTAAGGATTGAGGCAACTTGTATCATTTCATCGAAATCTACGAGGAAACTCATCCCCAAACGGATCCCTAGTGGATTTTGTAATCTCACAAAAATTCCAAATTGTAGATATATGAGAAAGACTCGCCCTAGTAAGGGAACTCGTCTTATGAAATTTCACCACTCTCTCTTTAACTAGAGAAAAACAAGTGAAGAGCCTCTCTTACATTATAGCTGCTTTCTATAAGATTGTCCGACATTCTGTTAAGGGGGAAGCAAACTAACTTGGAGAGGAAGCGTCAAGAAGAGAACAGACGCTCTCACACTTCCAAACCATGAATGTTGATCTCTCTTTAAACTAACGCTTTAACGATTGAGAGTGTGGATGTCAAAATGTGGTATCAGTGAATTACGATATTGACTGACTAATAAGTCTTTCTTTCGTGTCTTTCAATTCATGTAAGTAAGTCAACACAAAGCGTCCCTCGAGAACTCAGGGTGACTCACTGAAAATATTGATAAAGCTGCTACAGACACTTTATAAACTAGTTGCTCTCGTCTAAATTCCCAAAGCGTGTAAATCAGCCACATATCTCATTTATTTTAAAATTAAATATTTCATCAAATTAGTACTCCTATACTTGAATATTTATCTTACCAAGTAAGATATCACTCAAGTATAGCTTACGTATGAAATCTCAGCATTTAATACAAAGTCTGCTGCTAGTACAGTACTCGAAGCCACTCGGGTGTATCTCTCGCACAGATGAAGCGCCAGAATCCTTCAATCCTGGCCCTTCACCATTTCGAATTACTTTGCCCTCAGCCGCACGATTAAAGTATCACGTCAAGCACGATCTCACCACTCACTGAAAAAGCGGAAGTGATATCCAACTGCTTGTTGTGCCATGTTACCCCACAAACCCCACTATACCCTAACTTTTCACCCTCATATATAAACCCGATCACTCTTTTTCTCTCTCATTATTTCACCTTCACCATCTCTACAAATTTTTTAGTTCTCTCACACAGACCTCTAATTTCCAGAAATTCCCATTTTATTCAAGCCCTAAAAATGACGAATGCGAAAAAGGTTACCATGGCTCATAGCCAAATTTCATAATTCGTTCTTGTTGAGGTTCATCTCAATGAAAAACTCCTGGCTGATGGAGGAATCATCAAGAAAGCAATCGTCAATTCAGGCCTGGATAAACTGCTTTTCCAGCACCCAACAAGCATTTACCTAGAAGGAGTTATCGAGTTTTTCACCAACCTCGATGAAAAAACCCTAAAAACCAAGATCAGTCTTCGCAAGACCGGTGAGCACGGTCTCACATACTTAGTGGCGATGGATGATCTTGAATTCGACAACTTGTTTGACGACGTCATCTGCCTCTACAATAGCGGTGAAGATCCAGAGTCTGCCGAGATGAGGTGTAATAGCCGTAAAAATCCGTATTTGGAAAAATTAGAATTTTGAAGGAGGAAATAAAATTTTTCGAGTATTTGAGATCGAGCACGGACGAAAATGAGCTTATGGAAAATTTCTATAAGATGTTGGAATTATTTCCAATCAATCTCGAGAATTTTGAGAAGGAAGGAATTATGGCAAGACAAGAATAATACTATAATGTAGGTATGACTTAGTAGTAAAAGACTACATATATTTATAATAGTGCAAGTGAGAGGAATTAAAAGGAAAAGAAGGAAGAAGTGCTAGTGTGTGTATGCGTGTAAGACAAGAGAAAAAGAGGGTGGTGTCCTTCTCACCACCACTCAAACAAGAAGATTAGCTCCTCACTCCTCCTTCACTCATCACCAAAGCACACCCCCATTTCCTCCATGATCGACACCCCTTTTTCTCTCTAAAACTCCATTGAAGCTCCAAGCTTCAAGCTCCATCTTTCCTTCATCAATCACCATTAAACCTTGGATTTCTTCATCAAATCAACCAAGGAACAAAGCTATGGTGATGGATTCTTGATCAAAGAAAGGGAAGTAGTTCAAGAAAGAGTCGATTTTTTAGGAAAGATTCAAGCTTCGATTCTTACACTTCCAATCGGTACAATATCTTCTTCTTAACATATCTAGCACAGATATGAGTTTAGATTTTGAGTTTAAACCTCTAAAAATGATGAATCAATTTCGTTCACACCGTAGTCAACTCTATGGATGCTCTTGAAATTGTTGATTTCTTGTTCTATACTTCAAAAGAAAGCCATCCATGTATTATTTGATGAACTTTGATGTGAATATTGTCAAAACCCTTCCTTGATTCTTCAAGCCCGACTCTACAGTCACGTATGTATGTTTTGGATGAGTGTTCATCACATTTCCTTGCTCAAATGATGGTTTAAGATAAGCTAGAGCCGAATCCATGAGTATTATTTTCGTTTCTGGTTCGGGCATTTTATCGAACATCTTGTTTGCACATTCTGTTCAGCATTTTCAAGCATGTTCCCGACCTTATCTCTTTTCAAGTCCTAAATGAAAGTTATAGCTGATGTTCTCAGCTGTCCGTAGCAAAAATTTCATCTCGATCCGAGTCCATATGCATCTATTATGACAAATTGAAATTCACATCTCATGTATTTTGAAATCTGGAAAACAGCCCACTTGCGGGCTAAATTGAGAACGACTCGTTTGAAATTCGACATTGATTCTTCTTCGTTGAAGAACGTTCCATTAGCCTTCTATACATATTTTTTTCACTCAAAACGGAGTTCGTATGAATTTACTATGATTTTTCAAAGTTTGTATCTCCAATCTGGAAATTCCGACGAACAACTTCTGTTCCGTTTTTCCAACCACGTTTCGACTACTTTCCTTTGGTCGAATGAAGAAAAGTATAACTAGAAAATTGTTCCTCATTGTCTAAAATTCAGTTTTCATAGCTCATTCATTCGAATCCATCAAGAAACGAGTGAGAAATCCTCACTCAAAGTTGGTACCCAGAATCTGCCAAATTCCCAATTTTTAGATTCTGAGTTCTGGAAATACATGCTTCAAACTCCCAGCTCACTCATGGGAAATTCTAAAATTTAAACATGTCATAGCCCTATGTGTTATCTTTCCAAAGCAATGTCATATGCTCTGTTTCGATTTATAATGAGTGAGAAACAATTATTTTCCTAGAGGGTCGCAGAATTTCCAAATTCTCTTAGAATGTTGAACTTGTTTTTCATATGACAGACCTTCTACTGCTTTGTTAAGAGTCTTGATCGAGTCTTGGGACTAGTTCGAATGGAGAAATTGAGTTCTCATTTGAATTAGTCGACTTTAGCTGATTTTAGATAATTTAGAATTATCTAGTAGACTTATCGAACGTCGAGGGCATGTCGAATTTTCCGGGTGGACTTTTCTATCTTCTCGATTAATATAATTCTAAGACACGATACGAACTAGAAGCGGATATGGAATCCTAAAACTCGAATGAGATAAAATACTAGAATGAGAATTCTAGGAGTAACATATTATTTCTCTAAAACTAGTATATCTTCTAAAACGGGACTTTTCCCTAAAGGTCAAGCAAGGGAAGAGAGTCGAGGAACGTGAAGAAGAAACCAGGAACCGATCTATCACTTTGAAATCAGGTGGGTGTTCTTACAAAGAAAATTATAATGTTGCTATAATGAAGCATGCTTTGAAAATAAAGCAAGTTGACTCAAAACCCTTTCATGCATAAAATATTTTTGGTTTTATGTGTGATGCCTATCTGTGTTGGATTGCCAACGTTATATCGATCGAGCCTGAGTTAGACAAAGGTCGCTAGCCAGGTTATGTGTACACGAAGTCATGACTGTGTGCTCAAAAGGTGGGCCGGCTATGCATGGAAACGTACGGTGAGGTGGCCACCTTGCCGGCGTACTTACAGATATGGATAATATAGGTATGGAAGAAAATGGGGAGTGCACTCCAATTGTTTATGGAAATAAAGTTGTTTTAGTTACACAAGTATTTTGATAAAACCTTGTGATAACGGTTAAATGCATGATTGATGATTATTTTACTGAAAATTATTTTTGGGCATTACCCCACGGAGTACATCAAGTACTCAGCCCTGCTCGTATTTTCAAAAACTTGCAGGTTGAGAGAGGTGGCAAGGGCAGCAGTATATGAAGATTTTCAAAATCTTCATATATGTATCTATTTTGTTAAAGACTTCCGCTGTACGCTTCAATTATCTTATTCTGATAAGTATGTATAACTGGCTTCATGAACCAGTAAATGGTGAACTACTCTACCTTTATTTCTTCATGCCTTCGGACTATGTTTGACTTTGCAAGGTTTCTTCTCTTGAATACTTGTATAACATTTAAGCCATGAGCTTTTCTCGTTAACTTCGTTCATCTCCCAAATCTCTATTGATCGAGTCTATTCAATGGTTCATTTTGCTAATTACCGAGTTACAAGTCATTTCCCCTTTCTTTCCCACTTCTTATATCCAACCCCTAGTTACGGTTTCCCGTCTTAGCTATCCTTAGCAAAGTGCGGTCGTGACACGAGGATATCCAGAAATAATTTTGTAGATTTTCTTCAAATTCAAGGCAAATCTATGACAAGAAGAAAACAAAGATTAATGCACTTTGACCACCATACAATCACCTCACCATTATTATGACAAAATACCTTCTTTGTCACGCTGACGGATGGTCGAAGTTGACGGAACAAAAACTCTGTCTTATGACCGCACTCTACAATGGAACAATGAAAATGAAGGTGTATAACTAGAAAGCGTGGTTCATTAACCAACTTTTGGAAGCAAAGAAGGATGTGATAAGAGTGGAGGAGGGAACAGATAAAGGGAAATTCACTTTTATGGGAAAGTTGAAGTTTGGGATGAAAGTCTCCCTATTTCTCAAGCACACATGGCTAGCTCACAAAGAATGGCTCATAGAGAGAAAATACGACAGAACACTTTTCTCCAAAGCACTCGATGGAGACGTGTTCGGCGAAGCGCCTCCACCACCAACCAATATTGACTACACTCCTGAGGAGAAGGCCATCCTCAAGGAAATTGTGGAGCGCTAGTCATGGAAGAAAAAGAAGGGCAAAGCGCCAAAGAAAACCACACGCTCTCCGAAGAAGGGAAAGCGTGGCAGAAAGAAGAAACTACTTGATGAAGAAAGCGCATCTTCATCAAGTGCCTCAGAATCTGAGAAGATTCTCAGTGCGGATCTACATGCAGGTGCCAGAGTTGTAGCAGAAGAACTCGAAGCGCCCCACCAGGACGCTCAGCAAATAGGCGCTCTCAACTCCATTGATGATGTAGAAGTCAATAGTCATCCTTGGAGGTGGATGAACATATTCAAGCCGATCCACCACTAACACTAAACGCTCAAATCCCTCAAGGAGCAAATGTTGAGAGTGATGACTTTGAGCACGATCTCAAATTTGCTGAAGATGAAATCAGTGAATACTTCGGCAGTGTTGCTCTACCCACAGATCTATTTAATCTTCTCTCCCACTTTTTGATCTATGTACGAGCTCGTGGAGCCAACTATTTCAAAGTGTGCCAGTTAGTTCGCAAAAAGGGAAACAAAGCTTTGATTGAGGACAAGGCCTCAACACTTGGTCAAATGGGTCTTCGCTGCTTTGAAGAACTGCTTGAAGATGAGGAAATTTGGTAAGTCATGGAGCGGAAAGTCCATGAGGCAGTGCCATCTTTTACTCCACGCTCATCTACTCTTCAAACTGATGATGTGTCCACATCTCAAGTTCAAGACTTTGAAGAGAGGCTCTCTGCTTTTCAAACTACTCATGATTCGGCAGAGTGTGAGTGTGCCAAGTTGAATGAGGCCATAAGGGAGGAAAAGGAGAAGCTTGCCAAAGCTGTGGAAGCAAAGGAAGCTACATCGAAGTCACTCTCAACTGCTATGCAGGATTTGTTGGAGCTAAAGGAGAAACTCTTGGCTGTCAAAACGCAGTTGAAGGAGGAGAAAGAGAAGGTCCAAAAAGCTCATGATGAACTTGTGACTGCAATGAACCAACTGGAGGTCCCCGCTTTGCAAACACAAGTACAGAAGCTGACAAAGGACAGTGAGGTGATTATTTAACACCATTCTCACCTCTAGAAAGAATTCAAGGAGGCGAATGGAAAATATGCCAAGGCCGTGCATGATCTTGAGGAGGCGGTCACGGAAGAGAAAGCTAGGACGACAAGGATTGAGACCGAGCTTTCGGAGATAGAGACTAGGATGGTCTCCATGGCTAAAGAGCTCAAAGCCATGAAGAAGGAAAAGGCTGCTGCAGATACTATCTCATCGCAGCTCAAAGCCAAAGTGCAGATGGTCGAGGCTTCTCTTACAGTTTCTAAAATATAAATTGAAGCCATGACTAAAGCGTTTGAGAACGAGAAGGCAAAATGAGAAGTGGTTGAGAAGAGGTTCTTGCCCACAGATGAGAAGTTTGACTCTCTTACCAGGGAACTTCAACAGGTCAGGAAGGAGAAAGCCGATATTGAGGCTGTCTCTGCCCAATTGAATGATAAACTTAAATCGGTAGAATTCAAGTACACAGCTGCCCAGGAAGAGCGTGTCAAAGCCACTGTAATGGTTGCCAAACCTGAGAAGAAGTATCAAGACTTGCTCTTACTCTAAACGCCCACCCATGGCAGATTTGGAACCATACATTAAAGATGTTGTAGAGCAGGCTGCCAATGCAACGACGATAGCCTCTTGCAACAAATTGCTGGAGAAGATCCAGTCTTCACTGGATGAGCTTACAACGAAGCGTGTTGGGCATACAGACTCTCAAATCTCCAAGCAAGTTATGGCGCTCTCCAACTCTCTCAAAGCTGATATGGGGGTGATCAAGAATGCGATGGAGAAATTGTTGATTCTCACTAACACTCAAACCACTACACCTATACTCTCTGCACAAGTTCTTACGGCTCTCTTAGCCCAGGGATTGTTGAACCAGGCTCAAGGTCAACAGGGGGTCCCTACCACTTCGCTATAAGTACAACCTACTCCCAGACGGGTGATTATTTTTAATGATGCTAAAAAGGGGGAAATGAGTAGAATGTCAAGTTAGCAAGACGCTCCAATGCAGATGAAGGAGAAAGCACTAGGCAAGGGGGAATAAGCTATCTCAACTACAGAGCAACAAATCATCAATTTGGAACAACCTATTTCTACCACTCCGCTACAAAGCCTACCCGTTGATCAGCCTACTCAAGGAATGCGAAAGCGTCAACCCCATGCCACTGTTTCCAAAAATCCAAAGCATATTAAAGTGAGTGACCTTACTCATACTAAGATGGAAGAGGAGAGCGCTGCCTCAGAGGAGCATTTATGAGGAGGTCGGCGCTCTTCTCCTTTTCAAAAATGAGCATCTTCTTTGATGATATAGATTGAAGCACACACCGCAGACCAATGATGAGAAGAAGTGCTTGGAAATCATGGCCAAGTACAGAGCGGTTACGGATATACGCGAAGAGGTTCACAATGAGATAGCTATGAATGATGAGGAGGTCAAGCTCAAGCTCATTAAGTAGGAAGCTTTGGAAGCTCGCAGAGTCCACATGGAGGGACTACGAATTGAAATTTTTGAAGCCTGCAGGAAGGCAATCCATATAATGGAGGAAGATTAGAGAAAAAGGTTAAGAGATGAGGCCGTTGGTGCCAAAATTGTTGATGAGATCATCCCTGATGAACTCAAGAAAGATTGGAGTGAAGCCAAGATGGAGTTCATCAAGTCATTCTACTATTGGGATACATTTAGGACAAATCATGCGATGGACTGCTTTGTTGCCTACATAGATACATATAGATCTTCTCTATTCAACAAAATTTTGGACCTAGCCCAATGAGTGACTCTGAAACCTCCGGAGAAAGAAAAGTTTAAACTTCCCTTGAGTGGAGGCTCTTTTCAAGATAATGAAGCAATCAACAAAGAAGTCAAGAGATGTGCAAAGCTTCTCGAAGACATCGACCGTCCTAATTGTACCAAAGCTGCAATCATGGAGAGAGTCTACAGAGCTTATGGAATGATCCCTTTGGTGCCCTGCAGATGCTTCAAGAGAACTAGAATAGATCTCACAGTATCTGTATAATTTCTCAACTCTATATATGATGATATATGTTCTAATAAAGACAACGACTCATTGTCTTATTTATTATGCTAACGCTTTCATATAACTGCTTTGTTTTAAACAATGCTAACCCTTCTCTCTTTTATAAGTATTAGAATCTCTAGATTTATAGGAATTGACGTTTGGGTTTTGACATCATCAAAAAAGGGAAAATTGTTGGGATATTGTGTTAAGGGGGAACTTTGAGTTCAAAGTTCTTAATCTAATGAGTTTTGATTGGATCCCAAAAACCCGTCTCTAAGAGTTTTTCTTATTATTTTTTATGTAGTTAAAGTCACGCTTTGTACATTTTAATGTATTAGGAAAGCTTGCCTGTTAGGAAGCTTTGATTTTTAAGCGAGTATTTCAGAAGCAGTTTTAAGATAGAAAGCGTCAGTGTTGAAAGCAACAAACTAGAGTCTCTGTGCAATAATGACGCCTTATCCCCCTCTAAGGGGATTTGAGTGATAGGTTCTATAGGAACTGGACGATCCTATTTGGTCAAATACCTAGCGACAAACTCCTATGTTCCTTTCATTACGGTATTTTTGAACAAGTTCCTGGATAACAAGCCTAAAGGTTTTCTTATTGATGATATCGATATTGATGATAGTGACGATATTGATGATAGTGACGATATTGATGCTAGTGGCGATATCAATCATGACCTTGATACGGAGCTGGAACTGCTCAAAACGTCAGTGCAATCAGTGCGATAAGTTGACTCGCAACTTTAAGTTTGAAATTCAAACTTGTTGAAGAAGCATGACCGTACGTATCATTAAATGCACCGCAGTTGCAGAGCCCACATGTCATTGTGGGATTGCACAACGGAAAGGAAATGCAGAAAAGTCAAGATAAGGTGATGAAGGCCCATGCTTATGCTCAACCACTACGTTACTAGGGTTTCATTTTTCAATAAGATGTGACATTCCCCTAGTACTGTAGTCTATAAAGCATCTGACATATTGCGATTTTTCTGGACAAGTGAGGAACACGCGCCGCTTCTCTCTCTAACGGGAAGTAGGGTTCCTTCCTCTATAAATAGAAGGAGTTGCTACACATAAAGGGGACACACGCACAAACAAGCAATCAAACTCGCAAGCAAGAACTCAAGCACTCAAACATTCGAATCTCTCTTAGTTCTTCAAGCCTTTAATCCTTTAGTGTGTCCTTAAGAAAACCTAGTTTTCTTAAGTATTCGCAACTTGTTTCTATCTCTAGGTTCAACCGATTTATATCCAAAACCTAGTCTCGAGAATCCTTATTCTTTACTCGTGATTTTCACCGTAAATGATTCTCATTTTAAACTGAAAATAAAATCCCAAAACTAAGTCTATTGTTCTTAGATTGAGTTGTAAGGTTGTAAGTTTTTGTTTGGTTGAAATCTTGATTGTGAAGCTTAAGTTTGCATACTTAAGTGGAAGGTCTTCGATTTTGGATTTTGTAGAAAGTAGTAGTTTGTTACTTGCTCTAAATCACTTTCCCTTGGAAGTATAAAACAAGAAATATCAAGTGAAGGTATTCGTCCCGTCGAGGACAAGAGTGGACGTAGGAGAGTTGCTCCGAACCACTATAAAACTCTCGGTGTGCTTTAATTTATGTCCTTACTTTATTCACAAGCTTTCGATTTATCAATTCTGCACACCACACTCTAAACAATCAAAAGGTTTAAATAGCAAGAAGCTCTAAGTCTCACCACATTCCGCACAACACTCATACAAGCGAGAAGCTTTGAAAGCCTCACTAGCCTTCAAAGTGTACTGGTAAAAAGGACGAAAAATACAAGAGAAGTTAAACACTTCTTCACACACGTATTCACCCCCTCTATGTGTGTGAATCACTTTCGGGACCAACAATAATAAATATCGATATATTTTAATTTTTTTTGAAAAGAAAAAATATATACATCGACATTTATTATGTGTACTTAGTAAATAAATGTCGATATATTGGTAACTGTTTAAGTCATCAATAGCACATAAGTAAATTAGTAATTAATTGTGGCTAACAACTTTTACAAATTTTCCACGTCAAAATATAAAAAAGCTTGACTGGGTTTATCAAATAGAAAATAAAAAATAGTAATAACACTAAATTGTTTTAAATGTAATTAAAATGTTTTAGCCACACATATTAAATGTCAATCACCAATAAAAAAGTGTGAAGTTAATTTAATGACGCATATTCTGAATATGTGTGGCTAAACCACCACACATAAATATGTGTGGTTAATTTAAGTGTGACTAAAAGTTCAATTTCCTGTAATGGCGTGACAGTTGAGGGCCTTAGCTGCTATGAACTATAACTAATTGACATGTGTGTATATGAAAACGTATTACATGTGATCAAGTGAGTTGTATGTAGTTAATGCGTCTGCACAGGATAGGTTTACTTTACTTTCTATTTAACGATGACAAAAACATATTATCTTCTCTACACCCGCTAATGATCTCTTCTTATTTTTTCGAAACATGCAAGCAAATCCACTTAATTTAATTGATTGTCTTTGTGTTTATATTTTATGTACAACCATGCAATTTGATTATAAAATTATTTTTTCGCAAAAAAAAGAGAAAAAGGATCCAATTGTTTATTTATCCTCTATTCATATATACTTTAAATTTCAATAAAAAAAAAAAGTGAAGCTCTTTCCTCCCTTTTCTTCGTTCAAATATTGAATCTCTCTCAGCATAACTATAAAAAACCGTATTTTCTACTTTACACACATTTGCATCCTATCTCATTTTACACAATGAAGAAAGGGAAAGGATGAACTAAGAACACATTTTTTACTTGAAGAGAAAGTTTCTGTTATTGATTACATTCTGAAACAAAGCAACTCAACTACTTATATAAAGCGAGCTGACGTGTATAAAACGAAAATAAAACTTAATAGATAACATTAACCATGCGAGACCATCTCCACAATGACATTTGATATAAGCATTGTTGGATCTCCCAACAAGACTGATAATATGATTTTCATGATAGATTTGATCATTTGAAGTGTTTTCCCAGCCCGACTCCTTCCATTTTTGCTAGATTTTGCCAACTGTTTTAGCTCAACGTTTTCCAATCCAGTATCACCATACTTCATGCATGCCTCATGCACCAGTTCAACCATGCAGTACACATGAAAATGGTATTTACCACAAGCAGACACATACGACCAGCCTCGTACATCTCTTTCTCCGTCAGTAATCTTATTCTTTTTACAACGAATGCACTTAGAGAGAACCTCCGTCCGAAGATCAAAAATCGTGTCTTCGATAAGTACCTTATTCTTTAGGTTCACGCAGCAAGGGTGTAAGTCTTTGTCATTTTCCTCACAACGGTAGCTGAAGCCGCAAATCTCCTTTCCACAAGCATCGCAACATTTGGAGAATTCTTTGCGATTATATTTGTCACGTCTTATGTAAGGCTCGTACTGAAATTTGAAAGCACATCCTCCAAAATTTTCATGATAGATGGTGTTAGTATTTGGATGCATGCACTCTTTGTGAAGCTCATGCCCACAAGGATTGCAAGTGTATCTTGGGCCGTAGCCCCCCCTTTTGCAGCCGTCACAATTGAACAATTTATTGTGAGTTTTCAGCTCGTAGTGATCGTAACAGTTGTGATGAGTGTTCCTAACGATCGACATGTTAGTTCGTTGTCGAATTGCATATGTGATAAACCTGTTTAGACAATTTGAAAAAACATGGTGAAAGTATATCAAAATTAGGTAAATAAAAACTCTACAATATGTCTTTCTATTGTACAAATATGCGTTTACTTTGTGTCTAAAAAACTTTGAAAGAAATCATCAACAAGATTAGATTATAGCAGTATTTTTTAAGCTCGATGATACTTATATCCCTTTTTCACTATCATTTTCTTTCTCAATAATTATTTTAGATAGTCAGTTTGGAGGTTTGTAGTTTTCCTGCAACTTAGGTATCAAAAAATAACTATTAAGATTGACAGTACAAATTTTGGTGTATGATCTTTTTAAGGTCAACTTTTAGTAATATGTTAATTGAAACCCATAATCTATTTTTTTCTTAGTACTACATATATACAGTTTTACTTGTAGCTAATGGGTAATATCAATAAAATACTATTCTCGAAAATACCTAGAAAATATAATAAAGAACAAACAGATAATTCATGTCTAAAGTTATACTCTAAGGTTGTGTTCTCTTTGATAGAAAATTATCATGGGTAACAGAGGGAAAATATAACACCCACCCTTAAATTTTTCCCACTCTTTCCCATCTCCTTATTTATGATGAAGAATTTTACTCTTTCTTCCCTTTCCTTTATAGAAGGAAAATAATTTCACTCCATATTGGTGAGATAATATCTTCCATTGGAGTGAAAAGGAAGGGGAAGAAAGAATAAAATTCTTCATCATAGATAAACAGATGAGAAAAGGTGGGAAATAAGAAAAAATTTAAAGGGTGATTATTTACTTTTCCCTGACTTTCCCATAATAATTTTCCATCAACAAGAACGCAACCTAGATATTCAAAACATTTAGAGCACATGATCAAGTATTCAAATTCAACCTAGTATGGCTCGACCCCTAGACGGAATCTTATGTATCTATTTCAGTATACCAATCGTGTACTAAAATTAATTTTTCTTAATTTTATTTCAATTTTTCTTCAAAATTAACAAAAATAGTTTCGTGGCAGCAGGTTTGATTGGACCATGATTTAAATAAATTAATATAGTTATTTAGTTCTAGTTGGGCTTGTTTAAAACGTCCTAGTTTGTTGGGTTGGCAATCAAAATTAAAAGAGAATAACCTGTGATGGAGTACTTTATACCATGAAATCATCACTTTATATAGTACTTACTAATTTGTTGCAGTATGTATTTCGATCGGTATTCCCCAATTGATAAATTTAATTATGAGCTACAAAGCGTAGATGAAAAATATAAACATAAGAAGCTTTGAGTTACCTGCTTGCTTTGAATGTATCTTTACCTTAGCCTTCTTCACTGACGAGAATTTGATAATAAGTGCTGTTTTTATCCTGAAACATCTGTGCTCATAAATCTCTAATGTGTAATAGCATTAGAATTAAACTGGATTGGATTGGATGTCTATCGTAAATAGGCTACACCTATATATACCCGCTAAATAAAGACCTTTTCAACTTCAAATTTAAATTGGAACATTTTAGCAAAAATGAACAGGAAACTTCGAAGTACATTTTAGGAAATTTCTCGCAACTTAATACCGTCCATTAGTTGTTATCTTGTAGAGGGAAATAACTCGTCTTAATTTGTTGGTTGATCAACGACATAAAATTTTAATCTCATTATATTATATTTGAGGTTGTGGATTATGTCACGACATTGAAAAGAGATTGTGTAATTAGTTACGTATACGATGTAGCGCGTGAGATTGTGCCAATTGCTATATTCCCCCTTCGTTCTTCAAATGTCTACATATAATTCTATTTTAATTTATTCTCTAAATATGTGCGTATTTCATCTTTGGAATTAGACCCACTATAATAATTATTCATATCTTCTATACCCTTAGATTTCATTTACTTTAACGTAAAATGATGTATAAAAAAATATAAAAATTTATTTACCAATTTATAACTCATTTACTTGATATATAAAAATTTCTGTCAGATTGTATAAAAGATTGAAGACAGAGGTAATATAAAGAACTAATATTATAAGCAAACCAAATTTATATACTAAGCTCTTTTTAATAGTAATATTTTTTTAATAGACAATGAGTGTATTGTAAAATTCATTGAACTTTCGAGTCTTAGGATCAATCTCTAACTAAGCGACAGCTTTGAGCTTTTTTTTCATTTTTTCTTTTTAAAAACACTGACAATGTTCTAAGATAAGACTTTATAGGCTTTATAAATTATAACGTTGCTTTCCTCATAATGTTGGTCAGTTTTGGATTGACACTATTATTCTTATCGCAATGTTATTTTTCTTTTTTTGAAAAGAAATGATATTAGTTACTCGGTCTTTTCTTAAGTGTCCAATATAAGTAAAAAATTTGTCCTCAATTAAGTGTCTTATCATATTTATTTAAAAAAAATGTGGTCTGTCGTGGACGGAGGTATTATTATTATTATTATTATTATTATTATTATTATTATTATTTGGTAGAAATCTCCGTTTTCATCATCAGCAACTTGCATGCAATGGTATTCTTTATCAAACGAAATTGCGATGCAATTTCATTCCACCTATATGCAACATCTATTAGCCAGCCCTGAAGAAAACGGTTATTCATAAAATTAACAATGTAGCATAATAATTAAAAACTCAAAAAATCAAATTGAGAAGCACTCCTCCCTTCATCTCTGATATATTTATGAAAATTATATTTTTAGGACATTCCATATATGTAATATTTCCCAAAATAGAAAACTCTCTCATATAAGTGAGACTCATCCTCCATTTACAATTTTTTATCAATTTTTTTATTAAAATCCGTGTAAATCCAAGGGACGGAGGAAGTAGCTAATAAAATCATTATAGAAAACTGAAAATAAAAACCTGAAATGTAGGGGGTGTATTCAATTGGGATTTAGTTAGATTTTTTTGGACTTTAAAAAGTATGTGGAGTTAAAAAATCCATAGACTCCATGCACAGTTTGATTGACTTTTTTATGGATTTAATAGATTCCATGCAGAGTTTGACTGATTTTTTATGGATTTACATGGATTTTCATGGACTTGACAAGATTGTGTAATATATTTTTTTTATTGATTTACATGGTATTTACAGACTCTAGCGCTAGACTGTTGATGCAAGTGTATGAAACACATTCGTATATAAAATAAATTTATTCGAATTGCTTAGATAAAATACAAAAAATACTTTGGCTGAGTTGTGCTGCTAGCTTTGATTAGAATGATTGGAATTGACTCGACCTTTGCCTACGGTCCTTTATGTTCGGCAGAAATCATATGTTCTACCATATTTTATTTTCCGAAATAAACCAACAATTAAGATAAGCACGAAAATTAAAGCTTCTATAAAGACAGATATGCCCAATACATCGAAAATATTATTGTTCATCATTATTATTCTCATCTCATTTCCATCACTGTTATATTTCGCCCTCATGATGTTGTTGTAGGAGGAGAGACCGAGCTTGAAAATTTGGGCATAGTGTTGTTTTAGCTCCGCCATATATAATTGAACATAAGGGGATGAGATCCTCTGCTGTGCTTATAAACAGTAGAGGGTGTTGTGCCCATTTCAAGCACAAAGTGATGTTATTTTCATTTATTTATTTAAAGTAATTAATTAATATTCTATATTTTACATGTATTTATTGGGTTTTAAATTATTTATTTTTGTCAATAGACTTTTATAGGTAATCATTTGTTTTAAACTTTTAAGTTTAATTATTCATCATTAGGTTTATATACTTTTAAACTTGACCCAAATATTTACTTACGATTAATAATTTTATAATTGTAAATTTCAGCATAATTAAATATATATAAAAAATGGAAAAAAAAATGCTCAAAGTGCACAAATTTATGCTTGAAATGGACACTGCACCTTGTGTTGTGTTTATGTGCACAAGAGGTGATCCTTGCCCGAGCATAAGTTGAGATTCTTCAATGGAGGAGAATGTAGTAGATATGGTGAGAATTGTTGTAGTAGATGGAGTGAAATGGATTGAAGAACAAATGTTTAATTTTTTTTCTTCCGGGGGTTTAATTGTTTTGGTCTCATGGATTTTAAAAATCTCTTGTTTTGAGAAGAGATTTTAGAGAGTGAGATTTGAATATATTTTTGAAAGAGAATCAATTAAAATCCATGGAGTATTAAAGTCCATAGATTGTTGAATACCTAAAGATTTTTTATGACTTTTTAAAATCTATATTGAATACCTCAAGATTTTTAATGACTTTTAAAAATCTATATTGAATATCTCAGGATTTTAATGACTTTTAAAATCCAAATTGAATACACCCAGATTTTGAAAATTCAAAAAATCCTACACAATTTAAAACCAATACACCCCCCGTAATGTCATTTTATATTGGAAAAGATCATTTCGAAATCCATTAAGTATTTCTATGAGTATTCATATCATAACTTACAATATTTACATAATCACATATCCACTTATCCAATATGACTTGAACTTCCGACCTTAATTGGCGGGGAAGTATCTCATCATTAGACTACGTTTCATCGTCATTCATACTGAAACCTTAAAAAGAAAAATTTAAGATAACTTATATTTGAGAATTTATTGTTCCCATTAATCTTGAAACCTCATTTTCTCTTTCTTAGTTTGCCACAAGAGTAACCACCACTTCAAAAATCCCATAGTCAAGTAAAATATAAAAGAAAGGTAGTCGGTAGAATGAAAATTTCCAATAATAAAAAAAAAATGGAAAGGAAAAAAAAAACTCCATTAATCAAAGTCGTGACTACAATACACTCATACTACCTCCATCTCATTTATTTAGTCTCATTTGCTTTATGCACGTATTTCCACCGAAACCTAATACGGGTTTTAAAATATATTTTGTAGTATCGTTTTTTTTACGGGATACTATGACACTCGCCAAATAGTAAATGAGACTAAATAAATGAGATGGAGATAGTATATCAGAAGAAGTTGGTCTAAAATTGAAAATTTCGAGGAAAAATGGTTTGTTTGATGGAGAAAGGGGAAATAGAAGAGATACAGAAATACATTTAATGTATTTGTTTTTGTTAGGGAAGAAAATAGATGACAATAAGTTAAGCTTACAAATACTCTATAATTAACGTGTTGAACGCAACAGGGAAAATTGCACGGTTGGTATTTGACACTTTCACGACTACATGGCGTTGGTTACAGCTAATTTCAACATTTGCAATTTATATATACTTATCGTATAACACGTTCCTTGTCAAAGATAAAATTTCTTATTTTAACGGTCCAAATACTTTTTGCAATATATATATATGGTGGGTTCCAATGACAATCAACCCTAAGTGTTAACTTAGTAACTAACCTAATCTTTTGGTTAATATTAAACAGATGTTCACTAATATTTTAACAAACCACAAATGTACGAGGCTAGGGAAGCAATGTCGTATTGCACAGAAATTGAATAACCAAAGTGAGTACTAATTCGATTTATTATCCTCTATCTAGACTACCAATTTATAAGAGATTTTTATAAACTAAATATAATGCAAATAAATGAAAAAAGTAAAAGAAACAAATAAGACAATCTTTGAGAAAATTAAATACGAGAAAGATTATTCTAAGGCTTCGGGTTCAATGGGCATGCAAACTCAAACTAATTTAAATCAATTAATCACATAAAAGTTTAAACCCACTTTGTAGTGCATAAACCGTGGATCGCATGCAAGAATTGTTGTGCCCAACTAATTTCTAAAACATGCAACTCCTAAAAGCTCAAAGGATTAAAGGTCATCATATAAATCTCAAGATCTTCCGACTTTATTGAAGGGTGTGACCTATGTTCCAATATATTATATATATAAAAGCAGAAAACATCTTCACAAAAATTTTCCCGCCTAAATTCACTACTCACATTAATATTATATTATATAAATTGTGGTTTTAATGATGGAGCTCGAAAATCTATATCTTTGGTTCCAGTTTGCTCATGTGTCTTATGGAATTCTCCCATATCACAAATGGGATCCCAAAAAACTTGCTTCGAGTTCCTCAAGTTTCATTTTGTCAGCCAGTAGTATTATTAGTAGTATTGAGAGACCAAATGTAATACATCAAATCGACAGTTTTAATTTGAAATTCGAATTTCAAATTGTAGAGATGCCTATTTTTTCTCTATAAATATACCCACCACAACTTTGAAGAGTTTATATGTTATCTGCACATTTTGTTAGTTTTGTTATCATGCATGTTTCATTTTTTTTTTTTGAGATATGTTATCATGCATGTTACTTGCTTATAAATTTGAGATCATTACACTACGATTAGACGTGCCTGGGCTTTTCGACCCGTCGGGCTAGCCCTAGCCCAGCCCTAAAGTCAATGGGCTGAGCCTTAAACCGCAGGTCAACAGGCCCGAACCGAGCCCTAGACCGCGACGAAAGGCCGGGCTAGGTTCGACGTGCGAAGGAACCGCAGCCCTCCGGTTAACCGTAGGGCCGGCCCGCCGGGCTAGGCTTAGGACCGACGGGCCGGGACCGGCCCTACGGGCCCAACGGTAAGAAAAACAGGGGCTGATGCTGCTTTGCATTTGCTGCGAGTTGGTGATGAAGCTGCAGCACTTGCATGCATGCAAGGCTCAACTCCAACGGCTCCTAACCGTTATTATTGTCAACTTCCCCCTCTCCAACCCTCTCCACTCCAATTCTCTTATAAATTCAAGGTGTTTTCAAAGATCAAACACCCAATTTTTATTCTTAAGCTCTCATTATCACTCTCAAGCTCTCACTCTCATTTTAATTCTCTCAAGCTCTCACTCTCTCAAGCTCTCACTTTCTCAAGCTTTCACTCTCATTCTTGAAATCTATATTGTCACTCTTTCAACTCAATCTCTATTCTCACTCTCACTTTCATAACTACACACACACATTATGTCTTATTCCAAAGGAAACAAGGTAAGGGCAAGGTGGTCGGTGGTGACGAAGGAAATAGCCGACAAACTCAAAGGTCAAGAAGAATAGAAATAGCGGAGGAAATCTCAAGGCAAGTAGCCGAACGACTACAAGCCGAAGAATATGCGAGACTTCAAGCCCAAGAAGAAGAAGATGCGAGGTTTGAGGATATGGTGAATACGATGGAAAGCCAAGGATTTGAATTTCATGGCTCCACCAACGACGACGATGAAAAGCACGACGACAACGAAGACGATCAACCTCCTCCTCCTCCTCCTTCATCAAAACCCAAGAAAGAACCGAAGTCCGACATCTTCAAGAAACACTTTCGACTTGTTGATGCTCCGGAGATCGAAGGCCAACCTCCTCTAGCCGATGGTCGAAAGAGATTCCTTGTGTATTGCAACTATTGCACAACCGTTTATAAATGGATCGAAAAGGGAGGCTACGGCACCATGAATAGGCACATGGAGAGCACTCATCTGAGTGAGTTCGGAATATCAAATTCTCAAACTCAAATTCGAGTTAACACTTCATCCTCGGAGACGGGTACGCACTCTTTATTTAAATTTGATAAAGGTCGATACGAAGATGCATGTGCTAGATATTGTGCTATGGAGAAACAACCTTTTAATTATGCCAATAGAATAATGTATGAAGCATCCTATAAAGAAGGTTTAGGTCCCAATGCTAGTAAAATTGCTAGAACTCAAATGCTTAAGAGGATTAGGGGTCAATACATGGAAAAACAAAAAGATTTGATGAAATATTTACAACGTTTGGGTCATAAAGTTTCTATTTGTGCCGATGTTTGGACCGATGCATATAATAAGGCTAGTTATATGGGAATTACATGTCATTGGATTGATGCAAAATGGACTTTACAAAAATGTTTGATTGCATTTAGGGAGTTTGAAGAGCCTCACACGGCTCAAAATATTGCTTTGATTATTATCACCGTTTTAAATGAATATGGTTTGATTAATAAGGTTTTTTTCGGTTGGTTTGATAATGCAACGGCGAACACGGCTAGTATTCCTCAACTCATTGAAGCATGTGCACCATCTTTTGATGGAAAATATTTTCATTCTAGATGCATTTGTCATATTTTGAATTTATGTGTCCGAGATGCGCTTGAGATTTTTCAAGAGTTCGTTGTTCCTATTAAAAATGCCGTTAAATATTTGCATAAATCAAAAACATTAGGGAAAAAATGGCAAAAATATTGTCGTTCAAAGAATATTGTTTATACCTGTTTCAAAGCCGATGTATCTCATCGTTGGAATTATACTTATGAGATGCTTAATAGTACGATGGAGTATAAGGGTCATTTATGTGATTTTTTTAGGAAAGAATTTTCCACGGCTCAATTAGTTCTTAATGAGAGTCATTGGGATGCATGTTATGATTTATATGGATTATTGAAGGTTTTTCATATGGCTACTAAACAATTATCGGGTGTTTATTATTGTACTTCCGTTAAAGTGTTGGAACATTGCATGTATATTGTCATGTCTTTTAAGGCTTGTTTTAATAGGCCAAACTTGCAAGGTGTGATTTATTTTATGGTTCAAAAATGGCTAAAGTATTTTAGGGAGATTCCAAAAGTTTTCTTGATTGCTAAATGCTTGGATCCTAAATGGAGATATGAATGTGTTTGTCAAATGCTTGGGATTTATTATGATGTTTTTTTGCAAATGGACTTTAGTAATGTTGTAATTGATGGTGAACAAATATTTTTTGATCTTCCTAATGTTCAAGAAATTAAGGATGATCTACATAGGACTTTGATAGAACTTTTTGATGAATATAGGAGAAAGTATAGTAGTAATGAAGATAATACGGAGATTTCTTCTTCTTCTACTATGATGCCTTCATTTGATTTTCCCTTTGCTATGGACTCAATGGATCATTTAGTTAGACAAATGCAAGGAATGTACCAAAATAGAACCTATGATAATCCAAGGAGCTAAGGTAATAGTGAATTGAATATATTTTTGCAAACTCGTTTTGTTTTTGGTGTTGAAGATAGTGATCCGTCGATCGACGTGTTGAAATGGTGGTCGAAGAGAGTGGAGTACCCAATACTCTCCATGATGGCGAAGGAGTTATTTGCCGTCCCGGCATCCACCGTATCCGTTGAACAAGCCTTTAGCACCGGAGGTCTTATGCTAGATCAAAGAAGATCAACAATGAAGCCGGCAAACATTGAAGCTACCATGTTGCTCGATGATTGGTGTAGGGCCGACCTTAGAGCTCAAGAACCGGAATGAGATGATCGGAATGAGAGCGAAGATGAAGCCTTCACCGAGACGGATCGATCGGCATCGGCATCGGGTGTGGAATAGGAACCATTGTGTTGTAATAAGAACTACGTCAACTTTGATTCCTCTATTAATATGAGGATACGTAGGCAACTCGATTTTAGAAATAAAATTGAGTTCAAGTCCCTTATTATAATTTTTAGTAATTTTCTTGTGAAATGTTAAAGTTCTTATTCAATTGTCAAAGTGATTAAATTGAGCTTAATTTAATGTTGTAATTTTTATCATTAATAATGCAAAATTGATCAATTGTTATGCATTTTCAACAATTTAATGAGTAATTTAAATATATTTTTTTAAAAAAAATATACATAAAAACTTGACAAATTAACATTTCCTATTCATTAAATTAATTAATATAAAAGAATAAAATTTAAAATCTAAAAAAAAAGTTGAAAAAAATAAATAAATACTTTAAGGGGAGCAATTGCCGAGAGCAATTTTGCTCCCCTGTTTCATACTCTGTTTTTTGGGCAAGGGAAGCATTTTCGGAACTAGGGCCGGCCAGGGACCGTCAGGCCTAGGGCCTGGCCCTAAACCTAGATGCATATGAAGGGCCGGCTAGGCTGCGATATTAGGGGCCCACAGCCCAACGGGCCGGGCCCGAAACCGACGGGCTCGGCCCGTGAGCAGGTCTACCGGGAACCATTTAGACAGTCCTAAATTATACACACACTTAGTACTTCTAACATGAGTATCAAGACAAGTTCTAGCAAAGAAAATGTAATGCATGACCAAGCTCTCAAGAAAGGATATTGACTACGTAAGATGCATAGTTTTAGGCTCTAAATCCTCACAAGCTTTTGCCTAGAGTTTAATTACCTAAGATCAATCATTCCAAGTTATTCAAGTGAAGTAACCTAATCATGCTTGACTTAAACTTGAAAAATTTCAAAACACTTCCACTTTTTCCATATTTCATCATAGACATCTCCTTCTTGTGCACAATGGAATGACAACCACGTGCTTTCGCACTCAAACATGCAAGCATACATTCATTATTCAATTAAAAAACTTTTCCATTTTCTAAAAATTTTGCATTCACACCCTAACTCATCCACAAACCAAGTAACAAGCAAGTTTTTCCATTCAACCCCTAATCAACCTCCAAAAATCAACAAAACCAAGTAGCAAACTACCACACAAATTCAAAAACCAACAAACAAACACAATAACCAAACACTTCCAAATGACCCCAATTTCAATGAAAACACCACATTCTCCACATTACTTCCAAGAATTTTTTTTGCATATCACCCAACCACATCACTCCAAATCAATCAACAAAAACCAAAACATCCAAACAATTATCAACACTATCCAAAGAAATTTCCGAATAACTCCATCATTCAATACCACCTCCAAATCAACTTCCTCTTCAACAATCCAACAATCGCCATTCAATTAACCAAAGCAAATAGATATATCAATCAAGTTGGCACAAGCAAACCACAAAATCCACCAAGTCACACTTTTCAAATCAAGAGTAAGAGACAAAAGCAAGGAAGCAAAGACAAAAGGGTAAAGAAAATATAAAGACATGATATGTAAGTAATTTAATTCATTATCCTACCCCTTCCCCAAACTTATTTTAGAAAATAAATTCTAAAATGAATTTGGAGGGAAAGATAAATAATGGATTTAAATTACACTTACAAACTCTCCAAGCTATGATGAGCGTGATCTTGGCCAAGTGACGCCTTGACCGATTTGATAATTTCGGAAGCTTTCAAGAAGCTCCATCATTGCATTGGTTTGTGTCTCCCTTCTTTCATTCCTTTGTGCCTCTTCTTTTTGAAAAGCTTACATCCTTTCGCTCTGTTCCACTTCATCAAGTTGAGTAAGCCTCATAGAAGTCACTTCTTGTCTCATGACGGTGACTTGAGCTTCTAAAGATTTGAAACTACTATTCATTTTTTCTATTCGACTCTCAAGAGCCTCAAACCTTTCTCCATCAAATGAATTACTTGGACCTTCTTCATCACCCATTGAGTCATCATCCATCTCTTTCATGTTTTCCTCTTCCACCTCCACATGACCTCTTCTACCAAGTGAGTATTGATCCCCCTCACCATGTTTAAATATTTGACCTTTCATGATCACATGATGCAAGGGGGTAGTCAAGTACCAATTCATCATTTCATCAACATTTGTCACCAAAATGCTCATTGCATTTGGTAATGGGTATAACTTTTCCTTAGTTATTTGGAAGTAATATGGAGGGGAAACCGAATTAATGAACCTCAAGTACCGGAGCTTGATGATGTCTAAATGAAAATCACCTCTCATCGGAGGATATCCACCAAGGTTCCCTTTGATCTTCCTCGCAATTGGTGTAAGCATCCCACCAATGTTGATTTTTCCAATTTCACCTCGAGCTTCCTTTGCCAAATGAGGAATGAAGAGCTTACAAAAGCTAATTCTCTTTCCGGTGAGCATGGCATGGAGAACAAATAGGTCATCCTTCCTCACCGAGGTGTTCTCTTTTCGAGCTATGATGGTGAGAAAGGATCTTCAAAACCATTCGGAGAACCGGGTTCCTTACTTCATTTGATTTAGAATATCCGGACCTATACCTTTCTTGTAAAGTGGGAACGAGCTTGTTCCAAAAAGTATTATGGTCGAACTCCCTCTCTATGAGTTGATTACCTCCGTGGGGAACACCAAATGCATCATCAATCTCATATAAGGACATCTCATGCCTTTCACCGTAAAGTTGAAACTTGATCTTTTGCAAAGCATGTACATTCGTGGCCTCCAACGTGCTCATCATTTCAAGAGTAACCTTGGCATAAGTCCTCCGTCCTTGAATGTTATCATCAAGGAAATCACCCCACCCTACATTA
The DNA here is from genome assembly GCA_001642375.2 of Mentha longifolia. NCBI lineage: Eukaryota > Viridiplantae > Streptophyta > Magnoliopsida > Lamiales > Lamiaceae > Mentha > Mentha longifolia. The sequence goes on from CM038112.1 coordinate 28,034,907, forward strand.
TCAAAAAGGGCCTTCACATTGTCATAAAGCCCAAGGGTTTCCAACACTTCTCTAGATGGAAATCTAGTCTCCTCAATGCCCTTGGTGACAAGTGTAGCGAATGCCGCCCTTCATCATTATTGCTCAAGTGAAGTCCATGAGTTTCCGGGACATTTGGATTCATTGTATTTGAGGTGGTGTTTCTTGATTGAGAAGAAGAAGAACCATCTTTTCGCCTCTTGTTGGAGTAGGTAACCAAGGCCTTTGAGGGTGCCTTTGAAGGACATTTCCCTTTTACGCCTTTGTCTCTACAAGATGTGAAAATCTAAAGTAAGATTCAAGAATTAAACAATGTATTTTCACTCATCAAGCAACATTTCTCCTACTCATTACCCCCCATTTTAGCATTCATGCATTCAAGAAGTGAAATTTGGAACCAACATTTATCATATTATTCACATGACCTCCACAAGTTCAAGAAGAATTCTTCTAACTCATTTATACATATTCAAGTGAAAAGAAATTCAAGTTCATATGAAAATCCAATTCAAGAGAGTAACGCAATGAATTTTCTTATTATAAACTAAAAATTCATTAATTCATGACCTCTTCAAGCATTGAAGCATTCAAGAAATAAATCTTATCCAAAAATCAAGCATGTACATTCAAATGTCCACACTTGATGCAAAAGTCATCCAAATTTATTCCAAGCATGCCCAAGTGCATAAAAAGACATTATTCATATGGAAGTGCAATTTCAAGAGTATATATAGCATAATTCCTAAAGGAAAGAAACCATGTTATTCATTTCATGCTCTTTTCCACATTCTTTATTCAAAAATTTCTTCAAGATTCAAAAGAAAACCTAGCTAGAATTTCTACCTATTTTCATGAAAATGAAAAGCAAAACACTCATATCCATTCATATATGGCAAGTAGAAACCCATAAGTGCAAAGGTATAGAGCATATTACCTCATTTTCTTAAAGAAATGTGAAGACATTCAACTCTTTCCAAAGAAAAATCAATTTTCATTTTTTATGTTAGGAGGGGTGAAAATGTAATTTCTTTGGTTCAAAATGTAAGTTTTGGGATGGGTAATGGACCTATGGAAGGATTACACTTAATTCCAAGTGATTTGGGAGTAATTGGAGGAAGAAAATTGAAGTTCTAGAGAGTAGAAATGATGTTCATCTAACAAATGGGGGTTTTGAAATGGAAAATAAGAAAAATAGGAAAGAATAAATCAAAAATAGAAATTAGAGGAAGGAGGGGAACCGCCGGTCTAGCAGACCGCCGGCCAGACCGCCGTCTATGCTGAAGTTCGGTGGCTCTTCATGGCGGTTGGTTTCGGCGGTTTGGCAAACCGCCGGCCAAACCGCCGAACTGCTTGCCGGCTTGATTTTTGGCCATTTTTCGGCCCTTCGAACGGGAGGAGCCGACTCCCAACCCTCTATCGAAAACCCCTAAACATGTTTTAATTTTTAATTTTTTAATTTTTTTTTTTTGGTTTTTTCAAAATTAAACGAAAAATGAAAAAAAAAATCGAAAATAAAATTCAAACTAACTAAAAATGAAAAATAAAAGGATACGTGTTGAGGTGCCTCTCAATGAGCGCTTTGTTTAATGTCGTTAGCTCAACATTACCTCCAAAATCAAGCATCATAAAGAAGAATGGCCGACTCCTCCTTAACCTTCCTAGAATTGAAATAGGGCTTGAGTCGATATCCATTGACAACAAAAGTAGAACCATCGTTCTTGAGAAGTTCAAATGTTCCATTCTTGAAACTCTTGCTCACAACATAAGGACCGGTCTACCTTGATTGGAGTTCCGGGGAAAAGACGAAGACGAGAGTTAAAGAGAAGAACCTCGTCTCCTGGAATGATAACCTTGCCTCGAATCCCCAAGTCATGAAACTTCTTGGCGCTTTCCTTGTAAATCCGAGAATTTTCATAGGCCTCGTTTCTCCATTCCTTCAATTCCACAAGATGGTTCTTCCTACTAAACCCGGCCTCCTTGAACTCGAAATTGATTCTCTTTGTAGCCCAAAACGCCTTGTGCTCAATCTCCAAAGGCAAGTGACAAGACTTTCCGAAAACAAGTTGGTAAGGGGACATACCAATGGGAGGTTTTGTAGGCGGTTCGATAAGCCCACAAAGCATCATCAAGCTTATTAGCCCAATCCTTCCTCGTTGTGATCGTCTTCTCAAGAATTTGCTTGATCTCACGATTTTCAAGTTGCACTTGACCATTAGCTTGAGAATGGTATGGAGAAGTAATCTTGTGCTTAATACCATATTTTGCAAGCAAACTTCCCAACCACTTGTTGTTGAAATGTGACCCCCCATGGCGAAGCAAAGCCCTCGGAGTTCCAAACCGAGTTAGAATGTTCTTCTTCAAAAACTTGATCACAACTTTGGAATCACTAGTCGAAGCTGGAATGGCCTCAACCCACCTTGAAACATGTTCAATAGCAAGAAGGATATAGGAAAAACCACAAGAATTATCAAATGGTCCCATGAAATCTATTCCCCAAACATCAAATAACTTAACCTCAATCATGATATTTTGAGGCATCTCATCCCTCCTAGTGATATTCCCCATCCTTTGACACTTATCACAATTCTTCACAAAACTTTGACAATCCTTAAAAATTGAATGCCAATAGAACCCACTTTGAAATACCTTCCAAGCCATACAATTAGCCCCAAAATGGCCCCCACTTGGCCCCTTGTGACAATCTTCAATAATCTTGAGCTATTCACTCTCCATAACACATCTTCGAATAATTCCATCGGCACATCTTCTCCATAAATATGGATCTTGCCAATAATAGAATTTCACATCTCTAAGGAACTTGGCCTTTTGATAATCAGAGAGATTGGGTGACAACTCTTGAAGCACAAAGAAGTTAGCAAAGTCGGCAAACCAAGAATCTTTGCACTTCAAAACCATGATCCTCTCATCCGGAAAATAATCATCAATGCTCATTCTCAAGTCTTCACCTTCAACTGGCTTCTCAAGCCTTGACATGCGATCGGCTAACACATTATCACAACCTCTTCTATCACGAATCTCCATGTCGAATTCTTGGAGAAGGAGAATCTAACGAATCAAACGAGGCTTTGCATCCTTCTTTGCCATGAGATGTTGAATAGCCGTGTGATCCGAATAGACAATGGTATGATTTCCCACAAGATAAGACCGGAACTTGTCAAAAGCAAAGACAAATGACCAAGAATTCCCTTTCAGTTGTTGTGTAATTCCTTTGAGCACCATCCAATGTTCTACTAGCATAATGAATAACCCGACACACTTTATCTCTCATTTGCCCCAACATCACTCCTAAAGCTCAATCACTTGCATCACACTTCAAAATGAAAGAATCACTCCAATTAGGCTTAATTAGAATAGGAGTAGAGATGAGGGCTTTCTTCAAAGTTTCAAATGCCTCCATACACTTCTCATCAAAAACAAACTTCACATCTTTTTGCAAAAGATTACAAAGTGGCTTAGTAATCTTCAAGAAATCTTGGATGAATCTTCTATAGAACCCCACGTGACCAAGGAAGCTTCATATTGATTTCACATTTGTTTGTAAGGTGATCACGGCAGTCTGGTAGACCACTGGCCAGACCGCCGGTTTTCCTTGCTTTGACCGGTCAATCCTTTCTTCTTCTTTCTTCCAATTTTCTTCGTTCTTCGACAACCGACTTCCAAACTCAAGTTTCCACCTTTATAAGCTCGTTTCTTTCTCATTTCTGACCCTCGATCCTTGAATACTTGAATGCTCTTTCCAATTCTTACAAAAAGTTAGATGAAAACCGAGAGAAAACGAGAAAAGTATAAAGTATGCTACAAGTTAAGAAACACTATCATTTCTAACATTTAAGCACCGAATTTGAGCCTCAAACACATATAAAATACACTCAACATGCACATAAAATACGTGTTAATCACTATGGCCCGGAGCTTTGCAAATACCGCATGTCTTGGGTCTGCGGCCTTTGACCCCCACCGATGTCGAAGCCTCTCCAGTAGAAGAAATGTTTATTGGAACAACACAAGTATTCTGATAATGTCCGAGCTGGGAGCATCGAGTACATCGAAGGTTGCCACTCCTCCTAGATGATCCTTCGGATACAGGCCTGATCCTTGTCACGCGTGGTCGCCCGGCCTATTTAGGATTTTTCGGTGCTATAATTTTCCATGCTTTTACTGCCAGGGGCACATCCCAATCTTTGGACATCGGAATTGGCATCACCTCTTCCATATAGTTTTCACGCAGTGACTCCATAGAGTAACATGGCCCGACATATGGGACCGGCGACTGCTTCGTGTGCTTGCAACATACAGAATATTTATGATGAAAACTTAGAACAATTGGAACAATTGACACAAACAATTGGAACGAGTTCCAATAATTAAAATAGTTCCAACATCTAGAGATAGGCGACAATTAATTATTAAAGTAAATATTTCCAAATCAACAGTGCGGAGAGAAATAAAAAGCCGCTTGCAAGGTGAAGCGACACGGTTGCCGTAGGCTGCTGAAGCATGAGAGCACGGTATCAAGTCGACATCAAACCTAAGGCAAGTGCATTGCTTCCTCTCAAGATCCACTACGTGATGTGTCATCGATGCAAACACCTTGAACTTTGTTAAGGAAATAGCTTCCACACTCATTGTCGAACCTAACTCGGCTGATCTACCCAACTTCGAGTGTCCAAATTCAATTAACTCGTGAGTTCGACTGATAGCCAACGCACGCTGTTCAATGAACCACTGCCCGATAAAAGACCAGATACACTCGAGGAGAGTACAAACTGGCAAAGTTCTAGCCTATCGAAGACAACCATTGAAGCACTCAGCAGCGTTAAAAGTATAAAATAGATAACGGCGGACAGGGGACTTAGAACGAGCCCACTGGATAGGATCAACACACAACACCTTATTGTACGCAGCTAAAGCGTGTGCTTTAAGATTATTCACTGCAGTGTCAAAGTCACGGATTCAATAAACGTGTAGCGCTGACTGGAATAGCGCAATGGCATGATCTCCCCAGAATTTGATGGTTTTCTGTAAGTGGTAAACACATAGGCCATGTGGTATGCCGGGGTACACAACGTCCAATGCATTCTTGATGCTAACATGTTTGTCCGAAATGATCATCATATTCTGCGGACAGCCAAATGCACGTCGCAGCTGTTGAAAGAACCAAGTCCAGGATTTGTCTGTCTCTTTGTCCCCCACCCCAAAAGCTAGTGGAAAAACCTGCTCGTTTGCATCCTTGGCAACAGCCACCAACAGCACCCCTTTGTATTTCCCTTTTAGGTGTATACCGTCGACTATGATGACGGGGCGACAAGCCTTGAAGCCTCTAACACAAGCACCGAGAGCCATAAAGCAATACTTGAAACTACCATCAGTCTCATCACATTTAATTTTAGTAACAGATCCTGGATTTGTCTGCTCTAGCATCCACAGGTACTTGGGAATCTTTAAGAATGACTCGTTTGAGTCACCGTACACCATCGTCAGCGCATGATTTCTGGCAGCCAAAGCAGTTTGATATCGAATTTTTACCCTAAATTTCCTCTTCACCATCATTTGGATATCACTCGGCCTTAAAACAACACCTTTTGTCATCAAGTTTAGAACAAAATAAGCACCTAAAACTTTAGAGGAGATGGATGGTTCTTGATGAAATCTCAAATCTTTTAGGCACGTGTGCGGATGTCATTCTTCGATGTTCCAAGCCTTACATAATGCTACTGCGCGGCAAACGAAAGAACAATTATCTTTCTTGCTTTTGCAATAAGCAGCATATCGCTTTTTACAAGAACGAGGCATATCAAATGACACGTGATTAGCAAGATGATATAACCTCATCATAGCCACCAATTTCGTCTTGCTTGAAAATAAAGCGTCTTTACAAAGTGTTTCATCGCCAAAGCCTTCATTACCATCATCGTGTTGTGTGTTAGGTTGTTTCATATGAAACGATACACCGGGGATGATCCACTACCCAACATACTCGTGATCTCCCTCAAATACATCATTCCTACTACCTATGGATGCCGCACTACTCAGGATGTTGTTGCTATGAATGATGCGTGTGGATATATTTTCAAGGCTCTCAACAGCGTCTTCTCTCGTGTCTGCAGATGCATCGAAGGGATTGTGATTACCCTCCGCATCCAAATCAATATCATGTAAACCCCAGTCATAATTCCAATCGAAATCCCTGTCCAAATTCAGAGACACATCCTGATCCTGATCCCGACCCCGATCCAAGTTCGGATCCAAATTCTAAACCAAATCCCTATCCAAATCCCTATCACTATCCATATTGAGATTCCTACCCTTGTTCAAATCAGTATCCAAATTCCTATCCAAATACCAATCCCCAACAGCATTAGTCACCGGATTTGTGCCATTATTCAGCCTTGCTTCATGGTCATTTATGGCCTCTAATAATTCTTCATTTATGGGGGTCATAGAAATGTATAATACAAGTGCTTCCAACTCATCCAAAGCATAAAGTAGATCGAAATCATTTATTCTAACGGTATCACAAGTCGCGGACTTCACCAATGCAACTACTTGATACACATACTTACTTTTCAGCTTCATTAGTCATGACTGAATTCCAAACAACAAATCTGAGAATCTTATAGGCCCAACAGGTGGTATAGGCATCAACTCTTCTTCACAGCCGATGAAAGTTCGCTCTTTTGCGGACCAATCCCCTCCATGGGCAATCAAAATGTTTTTAGGCCGCACCTGCATGCAACGCAGAGAAACAGAGATTACAATAGTAATCTAGTACAACAACCTGCACAAACCGTGATAGTTCATAGTTGGAACTGTTGGAACAATTGGGTACTTTATAGCTGCTGAATAAACCCTTATATAGTATCCCAAGAATTGGTTCATGATATTTGCTCCGTTCACTCATGGAGTTTGACGGATTACGTTTGCATGCTGAGTCTGATTCGCTTTATGTTCTTAGTTAGTACTGGAGCTATCACTTTAAGTAGAATGTGTTCGGGATAGGCATGTTTTTTAGTTGAAAGGCAAAAGATTGTTAATCTTAGAATAGACATGCACCAGTGTTAATCTTAAGTTCTCACAACGAATCAAGAACTACTTTTAATAAGTTCAGCCATACACTATTCTAGTCTTTCAAAGTCACCCTAAAATCGAGGACTAGGTTTGAAAGCAAAAATTTCACAACTCATGACCTTAAATAACTTGAACTGTAAATTTCTGAAATGATATCCCCACTACAATATAGTTAAACTTCAATACGGTAACTTTAGTAATTGCAACAAACTTCAACATAATTATGGACAGTTTATTCTCATACTCTTAAAAAGAATATAAAATACATTTATCTCGAGCAAGAGCTTGTAGCGGTCGAATGATTAAATGCAATAACTTATAAATTTTTATGCTAAAATGAATTTACAATGTCTACAGAAAAGTAGACTTGCTATGATATTATACTACAATACCCTAACCAAATATAATGTCATAATTTAAAATTAAAAATTTAATGTGGAAAAATGAGTACATTTTTTTTCTTTGTAGATATCTGAAGAAAAAAAAAAACACTTAAATAAAGAGTACTCGAAGAAAATGAGACTAATGATTTAAAAAGCCTTCTAGATTCAATAAAACCCATGATGTATATAAGTCTCTAATTATACAAAAATACTTTATTAATAATAGATGCAAAAAATGACTTCTAGGATATTAAGACATGTCATTCGATCATCGCTACGTCCTTCGAGTTTAATCACTTGAAATTGTTATATGTGGAGAGTGCGCATACAAAGTATACTCGGTGTGGGATATCATGCATCATTATTAAAGTTAATAAATGGTAAACACATATGGTCAACATCAATCTTAACATAATTCCCACAAGGTGACAAATCAAGGACTGTGAGAGCAACTGGCGGCATAAATCATTGTGCACGACCTAATTAAGTGATAGCACTTCAAGGACACTTTTCAGGGTAGTAGTTCTGGTACTCACAATTATTATAACTTATGTGAGAGCATCTTAAACGCACTTTTGAGGATAATGGTCTTGCTACTCACAAGTTACATTATCATCATAACTTCATAACACATATAGCCATTCAAATATTAAAATGGATAATAGGTATCAATAACATAACTTTAAATAAATCACCACACCTTAACTTTCAACTTAAAATATAAGTCGAGCAATCAAAATAGCTTAATGACTTAGTTGTGCTGCACCAAAGTTTAAGAATATGTGATTGCTGCTTATGGTGGAGGTTGTTCTTAGTAATATTATGTAGATGTTTTGAGCTCTAGGAAAAGATAAAGAATGAGATAGATATGAATGAGAATACTGACTTTGCATTTGACAATTTCGAGATTGGATTTTAACGTATAGATATTTTATTCCTACCAAACCAGTCGTCTAAGTTTTATTTTATTTTAGGGTAGTGATTTAGAGACATAATAATGTCTAAGACATAATGGGGACATTTTAGTAATCTTACCATAATTTAATTTTTTAATTAATTTCAAAATATATGAAAATATGTGGTTAGACATTAATACCATCAATCTATTTAAGGACAAAGATTACAATCAAATCTAATTATTCCATAATTATATCCATTTTCTTTAACTATATCCAAACAAATCTAATCTAATGCAGAAAAATTCATGATACGACCACTATTTATTTTTACTTTTCTAGAAGAAAAAGAAAAAGGGACTAGAACATCCGATTGAATATAACAAAATTATACTCCCTCCATCCATAAAGAGTGGTATTTTTGTCATTTTAATTTGTCCACAAAGAGTATGAAGATGTTGTGTTGGAAATAATAGTTTGAAGAACTTTTGTTTTCTTTCACGGGGTATTCGCTTTGAGGGATGAATTAATTTAAGATTGATAAATTTTAGGATAAGACATGAGAAAGATTTAGAGTTATCTCATGTGTTTGGTAGCTCTTGAGATATCCCTAATTTACAATCATAAGTACTTATTAAATATGAGATTAATGTAGATAAAATTGGGCAATTAACCCTTATCTCTGAAAGTAAACGTCAGGATTTGTCAGAAATGAGTTATTTGACCAGCCGTGTAATGATAAGGTATACTGTGGTGAGATCAGGCAAGTGAAAATGATCAGATGCACAATATCTTTACGCTCTTCCACATTTATACTTCACTTTTTCGTCTCAAGAATTAAATGTTGATTATTTAAGTTAAAATTGATCGACATTAATTGAACACAATAGCATGATGTTTGAGATTACAAGAGCATGTTTTTGTTTTGGTTATGAGAAATAATACTCCTATCTAGCAGATGAAATATAGCAGTGAAACTATATTATTCGAAACAGAATATCCAGCTACTATTCATTTGGGATGAAAGCAGTATTATCAGACGAAAGAAATGCATATTGAGATTAAAAATTAAAGACCTTTTTTCAGCTTCATTAATTGCTAGATTTTGAATAAAAAATCTGCACATTCCATAGAATATCTTATTTTCTTAGTACACAGACAAGCACAGAAACAAGCAAGTCGATCCACTTACCTATTGATGAATCAAAACAAAATACGAGATTAAAAACATATCAAGGAACAGAAGACCCCCATAACCATAATAAATATGACTATCCAACAACATACACAAAATGAGGTTTTCAACTAAGGACGCGAAGGAGAGTTCGAGTATTCACAGAGACAACATAGTTTTACATGAAAATATGGATTCATAGTTTGCTTATGTAGATGTCGAGCAAAAGCCAAAACTATCAAAAGTGGCTTTTTTCTGCATAACCAAGAGGTTAAGAGAAACGCAGAGATAAACTTATATAGCAGCCTAGCCAGAAGCATAAGCACTAACAGTCCAAAAAAATCATCAACACAACCTTCTTCTTAGCATATTAGTCAAAAATCTAACCTTTCAGCTAGCTTTGAACTTTCCTTTGGTTTCTTTCAAGGGTTAAACTTAGTTTGTGATTGTGGATCCTCCTTCCCGACTTCTGAGCTAGGCTGGAAGTTCAAACCAACACAAGAATTGAAGCCGATGTTACCAAGGGTAGAGAACGACGGTGAAGAAGTGGCTGGCGATGAATCGACAGCATTATTTTTCTTCAAAGATTCAGAATTCGGCACGAATTTGCTTTGAAAGTTTATGGGAACATCAAAATCAGATTGCTTTGAGCATCCATCACCAAAGAAACTCGGAAATGTTAAGGTATCATCGATTGGTATTTCGCCTCTGAGAGTCTTTAAGGCGAATTCTAATGGATCAGACCATGACTCCCCAAAATCATAACAAAGCTGTTTATCGTTTGATTCCTTCGCGACTGATTGTTCTTCTGGAATAGGTGAGCCCTCTGTAGAAGGCTTTTCGACTTCTTTCAGTTGATTAATATCTAGAAGAGTTTCCTCATTTCTAACTGTATGATCTGTAGGCTCTTTTGGTGGCTTGATATTAGATGTCTGAGGAATATCTGCAGGAGGCTTTTCTACTTCTTTCAGTTGATCATCATCTTGAAGAGTTTCCTCACTTATAACTGTATGATCTGTAGCCTCTTTTGGTGGCTCAATATTAGATGTCTGAGGAATATCTGAAGCCTCAAGAGGAAAATTGGGAGAAGTATCGACTTCACTAACAGTAGATCCCCTCACTGCAGCCCTTAGAGAGCGTTCGTTCAAATCCAAGTTGGATTGAATCTCAGGTTCTGAACCCGCAAGCCTTTTTGAAGTCCGTTGTGGTAAGCTTGAATTCATTCTTTTCTTGGATTTCCTTGAGCCCAGATTACTTCTACCCCCATTTTCAGTAATAGGTGTAGAGCTCATAGCTACATCCACAGCCACTGCTCTATTGTCCTCTTTAGAGACATCATTTTCTGCTTGGGTGGTGTCTCCCATTTTGGCATTCTCATTAGAATTTCCACTTGAAACTTTCTCTTGTATAAAGAGAGCTCCAGCTGGAGTGAATTGCGCTTGCTTCTGTTTCGAAGTTTTGGTGTCTGTATCCGGTGGATTCATAGTACCCGAACTTTCTGCACCTGCAGTAGACAATTGAACCATCTGAGCTACACGAGTTTATTCAAGGACTAATAAGCATTTGAACTTTGAAATAGCCACAGTCTAACTAGATTACGCATACCACCATTTGATTCTTCACCGAGAAAAAGCTCTCTCTTTTGTGGGGATGATTTCTGAGTAGCTTGATTTGAAGTCTGAAGAAAATAGACATTTAAGTTGTATTATAGGAAAAAAAAAAAAAAAAAAAAGGCACGAAACTTTGGTAACAACAAAAGAAAGATGCACGTAAAAAGCACATGGAGATTGCTGAATCGCATATTTATCTCATTTTTTCTAAGGGAAATATCATAACTTTCTCTTTTTCATGCAGTGATAATAAAGCATGCAAAACATGCAACAGACGGCAATTATGGAAAACATGAAGGAAATATACAAGTTACAACAAAAGTAAAATATGCACATTAGATGCAGGTTAAAAGAAAACAAACGTACCACTAGGCACTAGCCTGTGGAGTTGGTATTCCTCTCCCTTTGTAAAGGTGATAGACCTGGGTACGAATCTAAATCCCACTTCCCCAACTAAAAAGAAAAGGAAACAAACATGCTCTCTCTCTCTCTCTCTCTCTCTCTCTCTCACACACACACACACACACACAAGTTGGGGACTAACTTTTTTTCATCTATACATGAAGGCGGTGTAGCTTAATTTTATGTCAGACTAGACATACATGTGCAATGAATATAGCAGAAGATTGTAAGATCTGCACCAGAATACAGATTCAGGAACAAAGGAAAAAACCTAAACACCATGCACCTTCAAGGTGTATGTTTCATCCCTTAAAAGGATGTTATTGTAACTTTTAGCACCTGTATAACTTCAGTAACTTCAATTTATTGCTGGATATAAATTCACCTAAAAGCTAAAGGAAAAATGTTTCCCCTCCACTACATATCTACAAGTTCTACAACTATGTATTCAGGTTACATCATAGCCAAGTACCCCTGAACTTATACTTCACCTGTCCAGCAAATTTAGTCCCACCCAGGAACACAGATGTTAAGAAATCGAATTGTTTCATAATAAAATTGAAAAGGTCAAGTAGTTTTTCAGGGGTATTGTAGGTAAATTAGTAGTAGGAAACAGAAATTGTGTATATAGTGTAGTTATTTTTTGAGAGCACAATGACATATTATGTAACTGAAGAAAACCTTAAAGATATTTATATTATGTGTTGTGGGTTGCCACAGTTTTTACATTAGGTATGAGACTAAATTTGTGGGACAACCAAGTGAAGTAACTGGGACTTAATTTGTGAGGAGGATGGAGTATATGTTTAAGATAATATAATTTTTATCAAGTTGTTGATTAACTATATATTTATAATTTAATATTTTTGAAACAGTGAAAATATAGTATTGGGTTTGAATAATATAAATAGAGTATCACTGTTCAATACTACAATATACTCCCTGCATTTCATTCAACAAGACACATTTACTTTTTTGGCAATTATGGCACGCTTTTCTACGCTTCTTGATGATGGATTCTGAAAATAGAGTTTTGAAGAATTTTTTCTTTTACAGGATACCCTGACAGTCAAAGTATCCCATAAAAGAAAAAAAAATTCAAAAATTCATTTTAAAACTCATCATCAAGAAGCGTGAAAAAACGTGCCAGAATTGCCAAAAAAACAAATGTGTCTTATTAACAAATATGTCTTATTGAATGAAATGTAGGTAGTAACTGCAAAATAGAGTACTTTTGGAATGAATAACAGATCCCAAAATGGATTAGTAATACATGCATATGCTCTAAACATGTCTAACCTTGAGTACACATATATCATTGAATAGTGAAACTTATTCCCCTCTGCCGCCCCTCCAGCCCCCAAAGAAAAATAAGGTAAAAGAGAAACAATAAGCAAAACATAAAACAAAAACAAATATAGAAATAGGAAATACAAACGCACGCATACAAACAGAAGCAGGCTAATGGCTCAAGAAAATAAATCATAGACAACTAATTTAGAAGATAAAGTGGTCCGATAACATTATTTCCTTAAAATGGTGATAAGAGCAACATATCCAGATAGATTGGATAATGCACAATATATGAAAATATTGGTGTTAATGCAAATACTAGGTTTGAAAAGCAATTTTGGGCATGACGGCGTTTTGTCCATGGCATTGCAAGGCATAAACCTCAAGTCGCTCCAAGTCGTAAACCTCGGCAATAAGAAGAGGAACTATATAAAATATCATACCCCCTCACCCCATAAATTTAGTTCTGAATGGCCAAAACACATATGTTAAGAAAACGAATTATTTATCATAAAACCAAATAAGTAAAATAGTATTTTAAGGGATATTTTTGCCAAATTTAAAGCATGAAAGAACAATTATGAAAAGTAGAGTAATTTTTTGTGGACCATAATCACTTATTGTGTAACTTAGGAGAATCTTGATGTGTGGATTATTATAATTTTCATCTTAGACGCATGAACAAATTTGTGGGACGACCCAAAAAGGAAAGTTGGACTAAATTTATGAGGCGGAGGGAGTATAACACATAAGAGGGTGTTTACTAATCAGGATAGCTTAACTTGAGGATTGATAAGTTTCGGGATAAAATGTAAAATGTGAGATTAAAGTTAACTCATGGTTTTGGGTGTCTAGTCCGCACCTTGGGATAACTCTCATTTGCAACTCAACTTAGTAAAACATAAGATTAGGTTGGATAAAATTAGTCAACCCTTCTTAAACCGCTTAATAATGGCCCCTAAGAATATAACAAACAATTTATAAACTCGTAATAAAGTCATAAGATACATAATTAAGCCACAAAAGTTCATGAGATCATAAGTTTTAAGTCTTAAAAATTAAAATTAAGATAGGAATGATAGATTTGAAGTCCAAACATAGGAATATGCATAATCCTTCTCAATTATCTCTAACTTAAATTTACATCAATTCCACATGATCACAATCATCTCCATCTCAATCTCTAGAAATTTCCCATGATCGTCTTCGTCTTTGTCTCCATATTTACTCCTAGTGTCTCCTTCAAGTTCATGTTCCACATCATTAAATGTGAGGTTAACATGCATTATTTTCTTTTCTTACATGTTTATTACATTTAACATTGAATATAAGATATACTTCGAAAGTATAATCACAACTTAGTTGTTAAAGTAATCTTTGTTTGGTGTTTGATTTATTTTCCTCTTTCTTGATGCAAAAAAAAACTTTCCCCCTCATCCTCATCCTCATCTTCATCTTCAATCTCAAGTGCTCTACCATCTTCGCTGATTGGGTTGGCTCCCCAATCATCATGAGAAGGCACATCTTCAACAATCAAAATATCATGTCTAGTGTGAGTGTGTCGGCCTAGCAATAGAGGGCTAATGCCTGAGATCAAAAGTCTCAAGTTCGAGTCATCCGTGGCACGGTATTTAATATCATGTTAATTGTTTCAATTTCAAATAAAAAAAAAAATATCATGGCTATCTTTCCATGATTATTTCTTCAAATGATTGTGCTTCAACGTTTTCTTCTCTTGGTGTGCACTTGATTGAACATACTTCAAATACTCCGTTATATCATTCTTCACTTCTTGTGGTACTTTTAGACATTGCTACCACATTCTTGTGTGTGCATACAAGATGATCTTTCACCCTCTTTACTCCTCACTTGATAGTTTTGCTACAAAACCCGCACACGAAGTATTTACAACCCCTTTCTGCACCTTCTCCCTCCACCCATGCAACCATACTAGCATATTCCAAACAAAACCTCTTTGTGACCCTTTATTGATTTCACTCATGCTCATTGTGATGCTATAAAGTTGCCACCCACAACAGCACCGAAGATTACCTTGGCTGATAGAGTAAAGGGTATTTCAAGATGATGGAGAATACCGAACTATATATTAAAAGGAACAATAACAAAAGAGAATACAAATAAGAACTTGCAGGCGAACCTGCTCCAAGCGATCAAAGCCGATTATCCCAAGCTAAATCTGTCGCTTGCAACTAATAACTTTTGAAATATCTAATGACTTAAACCATCATACTTAAATAATTAAAAGAACTAGGGTTTCCAGCAATTAGAGTCTAGCCCATTACTGAAAATCCTACTACAACAGCTATAACTCATGATAAGATCTACATAGATAAGGTAAAGTACTATGGAAATAAGATCCTGTTTATAATCTCTATCTCTATCAATCCCATCACCCTTCAAAACAACCTTGTCCTCAAGGTTGTAACCTCAAAATATGCCCCACGTTCGTCTCGTCCTAAAGCTAGGCTTCAAGTAGACATGGAGCTGCATTTCACCCATTGAAGTATCACCAAAAAACTTTGAGAAAATCAGCCTGCAATCGACCCTTCAGAGATGCTTTTTGTTGGGTGATCCCAGAATGAACTATATAGTTTCTCACATCTTTATGGTGTTGAAATTAGTCAGTTTCCTCTCAACTCTGTGAAGGACTACAACATCAAACTTTGCAGGAGCACATGCCTTTGCACGATGAGAAGTAGCCTTTGAGAAATAGGAGCCTTTTTATGAAGAGGAGAAGCTGTAGGGGAAGAAATACTGGTGCATTGGCTATAGTAGTAGGGACCTGTGCAACGAGAGGAATTGGTGCTGCATCGACAAGAGAAGCAGGCAGCAACGTCATGGAGAGAGGAGCAGGTCGATTATCCCAAGCAAAATATGCCGTTTCCAACTAATAACTTTTCTGATACCTAATGACTTAAACCATCATACTTATATAATAAAAAGTACTAGGTTTTCCAGCAATAAAGAGCCTGGCCATTACTGAAAATCCTACTACAAGTATAACCCTTAATAAGATCTAAATAGATAAGTAAAATAAATATGATAACTATGGAAATAAGATCCTGGCTATCTCTATCTCTATCATTGGCAATGTAAACTACGTTTCAAAAGAAATTTGTGCAACATTAGAGAACACATGCTATGTAATCAATTGCTTGTTTAGCTATGTTTATGATACTATGACAGCAAAACAAATTCATTTTCAATTTAAATTTTAACTCATATACACTAAAAAATACTAGAAGTGAGTATCAAATATCTTAAAAGTCTTAAGGAGCACCCGAGGTGTTTTGTTTAGGCAAGGCAGGGCGTAAAAAACTAAAAATTTATAAAAATTGTAGAACAACAGATAGCAAAATTTAAATTTGATACTTTAGAAACATCAAATTAGTCCCTAAATCTTATACTGAGAAGAATTGAGGAGGGAGGAGGATGCGTCCACTCTGTTGCGTTGTGTACTCCGATGCACTCTTCTATTGCCTTTTATTTTTTTTGGTCAGGGTTGAATTAGTTTTAATTTTTGTTGGGCTTTCGAATATGGAACAGGCTTTTAATTTTTGAATGAGTTAGGCCCAAAAAACCAACCCAATTAATAACTAGAAACCCTAAAATCTGATTTTCGGGAGGCACACCTCATTAAGCCCTGGCGCGTTTCACCCTACAGTACTACTTAAGCCCGAAAGGCATTGGCTGGCCATCAGCCACAAGGGCTTGAACCTCGAGGCATTATTTGGCGTTATGAGATTGCCTCACCTATAGGCACACACGCCTCAGCCACTCTCATGGCGAGTATATCAAGTTAGACATGAGTTTATATCAATTCCAAATCTAACTATAATACATGAACTGAATGGTTTTGGACATTGCATAAGGTAGGCATTAATAAACTGAGGAGATTATCTTAGTTAGTTCTATTTAGTAGGTCAATAATCAATCAAAGCAGGCTGCATTCTTTGAAAGTTTTTGAAGGGAAGTATTATATGGAAGTTTTTTTAGGGGTGTTAAACCTACCTTGCTCTCAGCAACGAGCTACGGAGAGAGGAAGAAAGTCACTGCTGCCTGACAGAGACAAAACAAAGGAGAGAAACATGGGGCGAGAGAGAGGGGTTGAAATCTGCTTCATTTCAGCCATAAGACCTAACATGTATTTTCTCTAATTTTCCAAATTAGGGTTGAAAATTCAAAGCCAACTTGAAATTGGGGTTGAATGGTCATAACCTACGAGTTTTCGAAACATTAAACCCCCAAAAAACCTAAAGATCGGCCCACTATTCAGTCAAATATGAGGCTTGCGCCTCACCCCACATCGGAATATCGGATCTAGCGAGGCTTAAGCCTCAATCTCTCTACTGAGGCGCTGTCTCGTGCACATTTTCCGCCCGCCTCGCCTCGAGGCATGCGTCTCAACCTCTTTTTAAAACCATGAAAGCCAGTCCTTATTTTACATAAATATCGGTGAATAAATCAAATAACAATATCACAAACTCTGAAAAAACAAATCTAATATTTTTCACTTTTTTGACATTTAATGATTATTTCCCCAGTTAGCTAGACATTTATTTAATCTATTCCACAAATTTACCTATATTGATATTGATTCCTTACGACCCCACTAAAAAGTAAAATCAGTATTATTAGGAGAATTTCCAGCTCTTGTCATAACAACTTGCACAGTTGCATTCGGATGACGGGTAATGGCCATCTATCATGCAAGTATTTACATCAATCCTTGTATTATGTCATCACATACTCACTCTAGATACCCTCGACTAATATAGGAAATCTTTGCACACGTCTCTTAACATGTAATAATCAGTCTTAGCTGATATTTTTTCTCATGATTTGGGACAAATTTTATGAGTATATCAATCTTTGGCCAGAATATTAAAAAAATTTGAAGAATGAACGAGTAAATGCACCAAAAGACTAAAAAAACTTGATAGACGAGGATGGAGAAGCAAGAACACTCACAGGGTTTTTGTTCTCAAATAATTTGATCACATCTTCCCTTTTCCATGGTCTGCAAGCACAGCTACTGATATCATTTGTTTTCAGATACCTCAAGGCATCAGGTCTAGAACGAAACATGTAACCGCTGACTGGATCTGTGTAAAACTGCAGTCGTCACGCACAGTAATTTGATTAGAGAATTAACAGTCCATATTTGAAAATTCAAGCAGGAATTCTTCAAAAACAATGCCTTAATTAGCATAAAGAACTGAAGACTCAATACAAGGTTAGACAAAGGCAATTACCGGATCCTTTCTTATCTTTTTCCCAGATTTACTTGTCCTGATTTCTTTTATCCAGCCTGCAGGCAGGCCATCAGCAGTTGTCCTCTCAATGGCTACCTACTTGATCTTGAAGTGTCAGAAGCATAATGGAGTAGATATTTTATCAGACATAGAATATGTACTGAACTGATAGCAGCACAAACCGTCGTAAAAGAGCTGCCCTTCTTATTCTTTGCAACGATGCCATCGGTGTTTGTAATGGATTTGACTAATGGAGACATGTCTGGAAGAGGTTCGCCCACATTGTCTATCTGAATTAATAAATACGGAGTATTACAGAATCCATACTAAAAAAATATTGTCAGATGGAACTCAAAATGAAGTTTAATAAATGAAACAAGAATCAATCTATTCTCTTATCTCAAACAACAAGAGAGAAATATAATTTTTAATTTAAAACATACTTTACATAAAACTTATAATATCCACATTTGAGGAAGGTCATACGCATTGTACTTTCAATGGGAGCCTAGACAAATTTAATACCTCAGAAGCTATACTGAATTTAATTGTATTATTAGATCTAGGATACATATAGAGCTCATCAAAGCACAAACCTTTACAAGAGAGTTCTCCTTCCTTCTCTGATCATGAGCATCATCAGAATTTGTCATGGATGTGATCTGTGGCATTTTCTGTGGGACCGGCTTATCCACATTATCAATCTGAAAAGATAAATACCCATTCACATACATTAGAAGAGAATAGGAATAAAAATGTAGATATGCATCAGAGAATCAATGCTATGAAAAAATTATCTAAGGAAATTATAAACTGAACTCAACAAATGGAGCAGCCATATAGTGCTTCTATAGTCAAATAAAATGAAAAAAATCAAAATTAATGTACCATCAATCATCTGACTTATCTCAAGGAAAAGTAATCAATTAAAACTATTTAATTCAGAACAATCTCTATGTAAAGAAAATAGTCAGTAATCCAAATATGTAGCAGTTCATTGACAATTAATGCTTTCAAAGGCTAACCTAGAAATATTGAAATCTCATAAGTGTAACCATAATAAAGTTCCTAGCTGATCTATGTAAGTATTTGAGGCCATCACAAGACAAACCTTCACAAAAGAGTTTCCCTTTCTTTTCTTTTCATGAATTCTACTAGTATTTGTCATGGGTAAGACCTGCAGCGACTTGTCTGGAAGCGGCTCATCCACATTGTCAATCTAATAAGATTAGCATAATTAGAAGATAGAGGAAAAGAACAAAACATCAGGAATAAATGCTCTAAAATTATCCAAGGGAATCATAAACCAAAATTAACAAATGAAGCACCCATCTAGTGTCTCTTAAAATCAATTATAATTAAACTAAAACTAATAAACAAATATCTTTGTTTTTATCATTAGTCTGGAGTAACAACACTTGACGATCTCTTGTTTCAAGCAAACTCAATATGTAACAGAAACTACAAGCAAGTATAAAGAAATAGTAAATAGGGTTAGTTGCTAGATAGGTCACAAATTTTGCCCTGTTATGCAAATTCGACGGACCCCAATTTTTCCGGCAAAGGTTGTACTCGAATCAATGTCATTTTACCGATTAAATGACGTTTAACACTCTTAAGTATATCGAATATGCTACAAATAAAAGATCGTGGTATGATTGAAACATTTTAAGTTGTGTTGAATTACAAAATATTACAAAAGTAATTATTATCATCCCTAAAATTTAGATTATCAAACATAAGTTTTGCTATTGCCCCAGAAAAGCACATAAATTAACGCTTTGCAGCTTCAAAGATGAAATACAAAATATTTTCATCAAGAACAAGACCTGCATGATGTCCTGGTTTTCTTTTGGAGAATGGGCATAAAGGTTGACCTTAAAAAGTAATAAATTATTTGCAAACGCCATCACTTATTTTTCCAAAAGGACAGTTTAAATTCAATATTGAAGCAAGCCTCGGTTTCACATCCTTCTCCAAGAACTAAATGTGACAAGAATAACAAAAGAGGATTAAAACAGTTCAAAGAGCAATAATTTACTCAAGAATCAGGTGCTGAAGTGCGTACTATATTTTGCTTAGTCGTGGTGTCAGCATGAGCTATGCTATTCAAATATCGAGTGGCAGCTGCCTTAGAATAAAATCTGCTACCAGTTGACGTTTCAGTATATATCTGCAAAAATATAAAATGAGCACGCAGAAAAACCAAGTGTAAAAAATTCAATGGTTATAAAAGAATTCCATCTCATCTAAAAGTTCAAATTCATTATTCATCTTATCGATTTTCAACTCTACCCTTTGGGGAAGAGGCCCAACAAGTGCACACTTTTAATATGGGTGGAGTTGCGTTCAGTGGGATTTGGACACATAACTTCGGCATTAACCTTAGACTCTGATACCAGTAAAGAATAACATCTCATCCAAAAGATTGAACTTTTAGAGAGGTGCGGAATCTGTTCATTTATATTACATTTCCCAGTAAGTTATATTAATTGTAAGTAAAACAACGTAATAAGGAGATATAGTGTTGAGTGATTAAAGGATAGATGTGAAGGCTACCATATCTATAGCTGACTTCATAATAAATTAGGGAATTATCACAAGGATTTCCTTAACAGAATGCCTACAACTTTCAACCACTGGGATGAAAGAAGCGCAGGATAATCTAATTCATTGAAAGAAGGTGAGTATAAATATTTTAAACCTTTGTAAGATAATTTAAGCCCCCATTCTCAAAAGTTGTTGAGCCCATCTAATGAAACTTGAATTACGCAATCACAGGAGCTACAACCAAAATAAGGCACATGACAGTGGAGATTTGACCAAAACCACCGGTTGCACTAACGAGAAACCTGAGCTTTTATGAATTTATCATTTTTCCTTTCTGGTGTTAGTATCCAGAGAGCATGACTATATAAGCAAGCAAATCTGACATTCGGTTCAAATAAATTGTTCAGAATTGACTATCACTGCAGAAATCTCTGTTGATCTACTCAACCATGTTCTTTTAACAGACTTCTTAGAATGCAAAAAAGCTTTTTAGCATACAGAAACTACACTGGTACGGTTGAAGAAAAGAATTGCTCTTTTGTATATTACAGACCTTGTACGGTGCTCCTTGTGCTGAGCCGCTCTTTCGTCTTTTTTCTTGCACTGCCCATCCACTAGGCAACCATGCAGCAGAATCTTTTGTTTTGTCTGATATCTATAAAGGCATGTTTAAACACAAAACAAATATGCACAAGAAATGAAGATCCACATTGAATTAGTGTGTAAATTTACCGTTACCGAATCAACTTTGACAATCGATGAGGGCCTGTCATCAACATTTTTCGTTTGAGGTGTAACAAGCACACTGTTGTGTTCTGTCGCACATCGAATGACCTCGTTCTTGGAATAGTATTTCTTACCCGTTGCAACATTGAAATAGTACTGCATCAACAAGCCGCACAATATAATTGAGAATTCTTGACACTACCACATATACAGGCACTTTATAGGTTTTCTAATTTTATGTAATATATTTTTGAAATATTATATCCTTTTACTGCAGGAAGAAGTGATGGGTTAGGTTCAGAGTTTGGACACCAAACCAGCATGTTAGTCATGCGACCCATCAGCTCAGAATGAACTGAATTCTAAGTTATTAGTCAACAAAGGATCAAGATAAATTGCTGCTTGCATTATCAACCCTTCAGTGCAAAGATGAGTTCAAAATATGACATGAACATAAAAAAAAAAACAAAAATAGGTAGCTTATTAATGGCCTGATCAACACCCTCTCCTTTTTAGGTGGATCATATCCAAAAATTTCATATTTTGGGGACAAAACACCATAATAGAAAGGCCACACAAATTGATCTTGTACTTATAGTTCATATCTTTAAAAAGTCCTTAGCTACTTTCACTCATCACTAAAGTCGACTTTTACATTCTTTTCTACTTCTATGTGTAACACCTTTGGAAAAAAAAAAAAAAAAAGGTATTTGAATACCAAAAACTAAATGTACATCAAAGATCAGAATTTTCAAGCTTATCAGTTCCACACTTCCACTTTTACCTTTTATTTTTTGTTGTCTCAATACTCATCTATGATAAGCAAAAAACAATTTTCTATATACTTTATGAATATAAATAAAGGAATCCTCAGATCTTGCTATATGCTCTATTTGTTGAAACGTGCACGTATATGACGCCAACTAGTAACAATAATAATGTCCGCGAGGACCGTAACCATTAATTGAAGTGTTGGATTTAATTTGGCGGGCCCTAATTGTGTAATTAATTGCCGAATAAAGCACATATTTCACTTCAAGAAATATGTTGCCATAAGTCCACCCCATATCAACCGGAATTACTGCAGTTTTACAATGTCGCATGGCTATTCCGAAACTTATGGGATCAACATGTGGCTAACGGGAATCTAATACACCACACTCTTACAACATATGCCCTTAGTTCTACTAGTTGGCCAAAACTCAGAAATTTGGCGTTTCTTGAAGAGTCAAAGGCTTGCTTGGAAATGAGCCACTCATTTCTCATTGCACAGCCTTCAACTACATTACCTACCCTATTGTAAAGGTTGTACTTGTAGCTCAACAGAAAACAACTGCAAAATTTCACTCATCTCTACAAAATGCTGCCAACTGAAAGAATGAGATTAAAATTTGCCCAATTCATCAATATTTCTCTCATCATGCCATCCAAAACACAAAAAAGGGATAAACGTTTTGACTTAGATACAGTTTACAATACGGATATGCTCATAAAATCAAAACTTTACATCGAGAGCCATTTCAACGACACGGTCTTGATTCAACCCACATAACCATATGACTTCTTATAACACTGCAAGAAAGCAAAAGCCAGTAGGAACAATAATCAAACCAATCTAGTTGCTTTTATTTCAACATGCAGCCAGTCAAAGAAAACTGAGTAACAATTTGAAACCTAAATTCAATGGAAAATGCCGAAACCATCTGTTTATTTAGGCAAAACAGCTCCACAGATTCAACGCTCAACTTGCAAAACCAAGATTCCTTTCCATTCTTCATCCAAGCAATTCAGCGAATTCAGTAACTCAAAGTCACACTCACACGCACAGTAAAGATCAAACTATTCAATATCCAAATGAAATAATCGATGATTAAACGAGCTGAAAAATTATAGAAAATTAACCAACTGATTACCTTAACTTTCCTCCCATCATTGTACTTAATCTTCACAGTAAAGCCAGGAGGAAGCCACTCCGGCGATTCCCCGACAACCATTTCCACCGGAATTACAAAATTTACACTACTTCCTCAAAATTTTCGGTGAAGGCAGATTTTTTTCTGATTTTCAGAAGTTGGGTAAAGATTTTCTGTGTGATAGAAAGAAAGAAAAATATTTATATGGGTTGAAATGAAATGGAGGAAGGTGGGTCTGCCGAGATTGTACAACACGTGTTTCTACTGCTACAGTTGAACTTGGAATTGGAACTGATCGGGAAAAATTCTACTAACTCCATTTTGTCAGCGTGCATGTGAGTTTTAAAATGAATTTTTGAAGTATTTTTTTTTTACGGAATACTATAATACTTGTGGTATCCTGTAAAAAAAAGAATATTTTAAAAATTTATTTTAAAACTCATTAAAATG
Source organism: Mentha longifolia (assembly GCA_001642375.2). Lineage (NCBI taxonomy): Eukaryota > Viridiplantae > Streptophyta > Magnoliopsida > Lamiales > Lamiaceae > Mentha > Mentha longifolia. The sequence continues at coordinate 28,058,687 of CM038112.1, forward strand.
GAGGACGGAGGGAGTATATAAAATCACTCAATTTTCTTGCATGTAGTGCAAAAGGCCAAAAGCAAAACGTAATAATAATAATAATAATAATAATAATAATAATAATAATAATTATTATTATTATTATTATTATTATATAGTTTCTTTTTTAAAAAAGTTGATATTTTAGCTTCATTTTTTTAATTAAATTATATACGAGTATATTTTAAAATATATTTTAATGAAATTCTCTAATGCATTTAATTCTATTCAAACTCTGCTTTTTTTTTTTTAGAAAACTATTCAAACTCATTTTTATTTAGTAAAGTTCATCACACTAATTAGATTGTAAAGTAATAATTCAATGTCCACCATGGGCACGCTTAATATGCCTACAGATGACGTGATATTGGTATAAATAAAAAAATTAATAAATGATATACCAAAATTAATTAAATTATACTATAAAAAACTAAATCATACCAAAAATAACTAAACCCTAAATGGAAAAGATTGCCGACGTGGCATTGCCCCATCACCGGTGGGCACATTAAGTGTGCTCACAGTGGGTATTGGAGCTTTTTTGCTAGATTGTAAGTAAAAATATTATTTTTAACTAAGTTATGGATATCATGTATAAAAATATGAAAATTTGTGGTAGACTTTGATGCTTATATAGACGATTATTAAGTTTGTGAAATTTGAATTATTTAATTAGCATATTATATATTTTTAACCTTTTACATTGTTTCTATTATAAATAATAAAAAAATATATATGCATTACGGTTCTAATCCGCCTTATTTGCCTAGGTGCCTGCCTAGATTCCCACTTAGCCGCTTAGACAATAATCTCATCTCGACTGTCCTACTAACGTTTAGCAGGTTTTAGGACACTAATTATAAATACGGGAAGATAAGAATGTACTCCCTCCGTCCAGCTTATAATGAGCTAATTTCCATTTTGTGATGTCCAGTTCATCTTGATCTATTTCCTAATATTGAAAGATAATGGCTTAATTACTTAATTTGGCCTTAAATTTATTTATTTTTTCATAAATAATAAATCTAAATTTATAAAGAAATTATTAAAAATTAAATTAAATAATTAATTATAATTAAAATGATTATTTTATTATTTTAATTACCCTCTCTTAAAAACATGTGCCCATTTTCACATAATTCATTATAAGCTGGACGGAGGGAGTAAGTTTTAAACCCATACTCCCTTCGTCTCATTAATATAGGGATAGTTGACTACATTTTTGTCTCACAAAAAGGCAGTCAACTATTCATATATCAATGGAACGGAGAGAGTATTTTTTTATTATTTACAAAAAATCATAGTATCTCATAAGCCTTCCAAACTTCTCACATTAATCTGAGGCCCATTAATCAAAACTCCCAGCCCATTCTTCAAAATAAGCCTATGGATCTTAATTCACCAAACCCATTAAAAAAACTATCCAATCCTCTACCCCAAATTCTAATCAAACCTTCAAGCCTTTACCCAAAAACCCAAGCCCACTTCTTGAAATACATTTTAGCCCAAAAAAATTTCTTCAACCCATGTTTAGTTTTCCAGACAATCTAAAAAGTACAGCTGTTCCTTTACCAAAAAGCATTAGATGTCTACTGATTTGCATGAAAATTTGCATGCAAAAATCGGCAACTCCATGGATTTTCCACCTTTTCAAAATAATTGTGGAGTTCCACATATGATTGGAAGTAATGTTGATAAGGTTGATAGTCGAATTGAACACGGCATGGAAATAAGTATTTGGAACAGAATGTGGAATCGAATGTCAATAGTTGGAAATAATTCTACTTCCGAACAACATGTGCAACAACCTCGAGAATCCATGGCAGCCCGTGTTCATAACTCAGCTCCTTCTAATGCTCCAGTGTCATTCAATCCCGGCAAGATCATTCCACTCGGAATCCGGGGAAAACATGAGGGTAAGCCTATTGTTTTGTTCAGGGGCGGATGCACCTTACAGGCACAAGGTATAACACCCTAATCTAAATGGAGTGTTATCAATAAATATTTTCATGGAAAATTATGAAAAAATTTAAAATAAATATTTTAGTACTAAATTGAATAATGAGAGTTGTGAGAAAAACTGAACAAACTATGATACATGTTTTTAATTCAAAATAATCAATCCACAAGCTCCATATGCTTAAACCAAAATTAGTCAAGTAGAATTTCTTAAACACCAAGTCTTAATGCTCGAAGTAAACATTTTATTTAATGCGGAAATAAAGTTCATGATAAAATATTTGGACTGGTCATTCGATCTCCACACGCTTCCAAGCTCAAATACCTGAAATGTTAAATTTGGGGATAAGTATACGAAAATACTTAGTGTGGGAAAAATTATGCAGAGATTGCCCAATTTAATAAAATAGACGCACGTATGAATATTAAAGTCACCAAATATAGTGAGAGCAAAGTCAATAGGACAACTTTAATTTAACGGTCCTGCTCAACACTTAATGTCAAATAAACAGTGAGAGCAAAGTCAATAGGACAACTTTAATTTAACGGTCCTGCTCAACACTTAATGTCAAATAGTCACACAATAAGTCATATAATATTAAAGGGGACAAAATCAAATCAACGTGCATAAATTAAATAGATCCCACACCTTAATCTTGAGCTTTAGAAATGAAACGAGCAACTTAAAATATAAGTTTAACGTCTTAGTCGCACCACGCCTAAAAATTTATAAATTTATAATTATAAACATAATTATGAGGAATAGTTAAAACTAGAAATGAATGTTCTGAACATGAAAAATAAACTAATTTATATGCACATGCAGATATATGTATACACGTATATGTAATTCTAACTATACAGAAATTTTGAAAAGAAAAATATTTGATTACTCTCTTTGAAAACTACAACCGAGATATGATGCCTGTAATTAAATAAATAAAACTAATTAAAATCCAGAAAGAGAAAAAAAAAAAAATAAAAAAAATACTGAAACATATCTTCCAACTAAAGCTTGCGTAAACCATTTCTTTAACTTCCAAAAATAATAATAATTGTGAATACTTAAAAACCGAGCAATAATAATAATAATAATAATAATAATAATAATAATAATAATAATAATAAAAATAATAATAATAATAATAATCTCGCTTTTGAAATATTTAAATTCTCTAATCTGTATATATATATATATATATATATATACGCATATGTATAATACTACAGATTGTTTTCTATCTTAAATCCCTCAATTAGAATTACAAAATAAAGAAATAAATAGCACTCCAACAGTTGAAAAGGTTAATCAAATTTGATTTGTCTTCTATTAGATAAATACGAAAATGAAAAGGGAATGCAATGCATACATAAATTTTAATGATGAAACACACACTGACACATGCATATGCATATTTATTAACTTGTATATGTAATATTCAAAATAAAAGAAGACGTGCATAAATTTTCCAAACAAAGTAAATCAGTAAAATAATTATAAAATAACAATTACCTCGAAGTGGAAAACAAAAAAAAATCTTTGAAACACTCTTCAACTAGATCCTAATCAAGAACATAAAATTAAGTTCGTAATTAAAGAATTGAAACTCATATGTTTTGATTTGAAAAGCAGAATAAAATTAAAAGATTTAGAAGTTGACCTTAACACCAAGGCTGAAGTTTCTCTCCCGGAAATGGTTTTCGGAAACTGACTTTATAAACATAAACTATAGAGATAGCTAGGTTCAAAGTATTTTAGGAATAGATTTATTGCAGAATTTAGAAAACGTTTAGAAAATAAATAATCAACTGAAATTAGGGAATGATTTTATGATATCTTCCATAGTAAAATATTTGACTAAAATCTTTGTTATCTTTTTAAAACACAATTATACGAAATCACTCAAATTCCCAGCATATATTTAGGGATTTCAAAACTACACTATTTTATTTTAGTTAAAGGAATATAAATAATGCATAAAAGAAAATAATTGACGGAAACTCTATTTTTCTATAACACTATTGATGCATACATGCATAAAATGTTGGTGTAAAATAAATAAATTAAAATAATTAATACATATCCAAACATACATGGAGAAAAATCCGATTAGATATTTATATGTGCATAAATTTTTCACCACATTGTAGTACTAATAAAACATATAGCTAGGGGCACGACTTTGACTATAATATAACTCGAGCACTGATATATATATATATAATAAAACATTTAAATAATTTAAATAGATTTTAAATTATTTTAAATAATAAAATTTAAAGATAAAAATAAAAATAAAAATAAAAAATAAAAAAAAACGGGCTGTTACAACCCTACCCACTAAAAGAAAATTTCGTCCTCGAAATTGTACTTACTTGGTTCTAGGTTTGGGTAACGAGCTAAGATCTCTCCTTCGTCTTCCCAAGTCGCCTCATCAGGCCCATGTCTAGTCCATTGAACTTTAATGAGTGGTATTTCACGCCCCCTAAGAACGTGAACTTTTCGATCCAGTATGACACTTGGAGCTTCCTCATAAGTTAAATCCTTGTTAATTTGAAGATCATCATGACGCACCACATGGCTGGAATCGTGTAGATACTTGCGTAGCATCGACACATGGAATACATCATGCACACTTGACAACTCCGGAGTCAATGCTAGTCGATAAGCCACATCTCCTATGCGTTCCAAAATTTCAAAAGGTCCAATGAATCGAGGCCTCAGCTTCCCTTTCTTTCCAAATCTTAGTACCCCCTTTCATCGGTGCTACCTTAAGAAATACTTTATCACCAACCTCGAAGTGCAACTCCTTCCTCCTTCGGTCTGCATAAGTTTTTTGTCGATCTTGAGCTACCTTGATTCTTTCCCTTATCTTTTCAATGACCCCAACAGTTTCCTCAACGATTTCTGGACCCAACAATTTCCTTTCACCAACCTCATCCCAATACAAAGGCGATCTACACTTTCTTCCATATAACGCTTCATAAGGTGCCATTCCGAGCGTCGTTTGAAAGCTATTGTTATACGCAAACTCAACTAAAGGTAAGTGCGTCTCCCAATTGCCTCCAATATCAACTACACAAGTCCGTAGCATGTCTTCCAAAATCTGGATAGTTCTCTCGGATTGTCCATCTGTCTGGGGATGATAAGCAGTTGAAAATTTTAGCTTGGTTCCCATAGCCACATGTAGACTCTTCCAAAACATTGAAGTAAACCTAGGATCTCGATCTGATACAATTGACACGGGCACTCCATGTAATCTAACAATCTCTTGAACATACAACCGTGCAAACTGATCCATTGAGTAAGTCATTTTCACTGGGAGAAAGTGTGATGACTTAGTGAGTCGATCGATGATAACCCAAATAGCATCATGACCACGAACAGTCCTAGGAAGCCTAACCACGAAGTCCATTGTGATATGCTCCCACTTCCACTCTGGAATATCCAATGGATTTAACAATCCCGACGGTCGTTGATGTTCAGCTTTCACTTGCTGACATGTCATGCACCTAGCAACATACTCTGCTATTGTTCTCTTCATTCCCCTCCACCAAAATGTCTTACGTAGATCTTGATACATCTTGTTACCCCCTGGATGAGCAGTATACAGGGTGCAATGTGCTTCACCTAGTATTTCTCGTATCAAGTCTTTATCTTTAGGTACACATATTCTTCCATCGAACAAGAGTGTCCCATCATTTGCTAGGGTAAAATTCCCTTGATCGCCATTCGTTCCATGACTCTTCATCTTTTGCAAGAAATTATTAGACTTCTGAGCTTTTCTAATTCGATCTCGAAGAGTAGGTTGAAGGATCAACGAGCAGAGGATAGCCTGTTTGGCATTTGGAGTTATCACTTCCAGACTCAATTTCTCAAATTCTCTAATCAAGACATCTTGTTGAGTCACCATGACGGTGAGCTTTCCTTCACTCTTTCTACTAAGAGCGTCGGCTACTACGTTAGCTTTTCCGGGGTGGTAAAGTATGGTGCAATCGTAGTCCTTCACTAACTCCAACCATCTTCTTTGCCGCATATTAAGCTCCTTCTGGGTGAAGAAATACTTCAAACTTTTGTGGTCTGTAAAGATCTCGCACTTACTCCCATATAAGTAGTGCCTCCATATCTTGGCCATCTTGAGATCCACCACCTTCATGTTAGCAAAAGAATCTGCTAACTCTTGTAGATCTTCTAGTCCGATCCTTTCGAGGTTACTCATCTTTTTTACCTCGGACCGAACCCGTAATTATATCCAATCTAGGGTCGCGTTTCTCGCCCTCTTTGACTGGTAGCGGGTATCTTTTTGGTTCGTCCCAAAAGAAACCCCTCTTGGCTCGATTGGAACTTGGTTGTGTCTCCAGTTTCTCCACTCGTCTTTGAATATCCTTTAGAACGTCAAGGATGACATCCTGTTTGCGGGATATTTCATCCACCTTTTGAGGTACTCCATACTGGCTGTTGCCGTAATTTTGCACCGTCTTCTGGATTTCCCGTAGATCCATAGAGATTTTTGCCGGATCTGGCGTGATCTCTACAAAATTAGGGCCAATCTTTGGGTCCATCAGGTATGATCTTGATGGGCGATTCTTCTGAGACGTCTTAGTTTCCCCTCAAGATAAGCATTTATCATGAGGCAGTCTAAGAAGTGCTTGCACTCCCTGGTTAGTTCCCGGATTACTCCTGGACTCAGGTTATCTCGAACCGCCTGTTCGAGACGTTCTCGTCTTTCTCGCATTCTAGCAAGATCTCTTTCTTTATTCCCCTCCAAAATTAGGAGATAGGAACTGTAACACTCACAACTCAGACAAAAGTCTGGTTCCATTTTTACTTAGAGTCTCCTCCGTTAGGTAGATAAACATTTATAATAAATAAATATAATTCCCAAATAAACCTAGGGCTCTGATACCATTTTTGAAGCGCGGATCTCATCGCCAAAATTATGGGATTTTAATCCTCTTTTAAACAAAATAAAGCAAAATATGGAAATCAAAGAAATACTTGTCATTAGCAATTCTTTGGTGTGCTCAAAGTAAATGGGTATATTTTGAATATGTATTTTCAAAGTGGGTATAAAATGTATACATACATTAATAATGGGTATAAATAATTATTAGCACTAGATTCTTCTATTCAATTTTGCTTTATTATTAATGTAATTTATTTAGTGACCGCAGAAAAAATATTAAAGACGTGTATATACTATTTCACAATATATGTACTTTCTAAAAAAATACGCACACATCAAAATTTAACTATTAAAATTAAAAATTATTTAAAAATAAAAATAAAAATTATTTATTCACATGTGTATGCACGTAATCCCTCTAGTAGTATAAAAATAAGCCGTAAATAGTTAATAATTTTATATTTTAGAGCTAGCTGTCAAAATAAAAATCAAAATAAAAATTGATATAAAAGTCAAAATTTAAATAAACAGAAAAAATAAATAAAAAATCGGAGAGAGCCCGTCCATTGGGGCCGATTTTGGAGAAGGGGCTCTCTCCACCGAAAAAGTGGGAGAGAGCCCCATTTGGGGCTCTCCATTGGGAGTGCCCTAATTGATTCAGATTATTTATTGTATTTATGCGCGACATCTTCTATTGCATCAATTAATAATTGTCATGTATGTATTTACAAAATTTTTAAAACCAGTTATTTCTTGCTATGAATTTTTTTAATCATTGCTAATTTTGAAAATATTATGGACACGTTGCAATCATCCATTAATGCAATGGAAAATATCATACAAATGAAATTGTAATGGATAATCTGGATCTGAATGATTGACACGTGTTTACAATATTTCCGAAACCAACAATGATTCAAGATTTTCATAACAAAAATGACTAATTTTAGAAATATTATAAACACGTGACGATCATTTATCTTGATGCAATTAATAATATTACACAAAATTACAACTAATGATCTGAATCTCTCTAAATGAAGTCATTAGCTTTAACTTTGACGTACATCTCCAAATGCAGGTAGATATATTAGGATAAAAAACCAATCATGAAATGCAGATTTTAGTTCTCACTTTAAGAGAAAAGTAATATAAGAAAATTAGAGATAAGACAGAGATACGTGTAACAAGAAAAGATGGAGCCGACCAACTAATGGAGTTGTGCCATCATAATCCATTTGATTCTTAATTAATTAATTAGGCTTAATCTACTTTATATACATCAAAAGTCGTTCCACTGATAATTAATTTTGAGTAGTCCACTACTGCGTTTGTGATTAATTAAGCATCTAATTATCTTAATCCATGGATTATCATTTATCAATTCTTGAGAATATTCACGGCCACTTGGTATTTTCTTTAGTTAATTAAAGTTGCATGCATGCAAATCTGGGGAGAAAAAAAGATTTGGTTTATAGATTTTGTTTCTATATACTATGAGTTCGTATTCTCTCTACTCTACTACTTAAATTTAACTTCATATATTGTTAATTATGTTTGTACTTTTATATATTTTATTTAAAGTTGTATTTTTAGGAATGTTTTAATCGGCTTAAATCAATCTTCTTTTTGATACAACACCTTGCTTCAAGATTATATGGTTGCACAATTTCGAGTCTGTATATGGGTTTAATAAAAATCCTAAGAATATAAAGAGAGTTTCCTTAGTCTTCTTAAAACCTAATTAGCCAAATGAAAGAAGTTAGGAATTTTTAGGAATTATTTCACAAAGTTCTCGTTTTTCGTGCCGGCCAATAAAATATTATTTTATTCTCATATCTCCAAAACCATCCTACTCAGTATCATGTTTCTCAGTTCTCCATTGGAATCCATAGACTCTTAAATTTCTGAAATCCAAGTTCATATACTCAAAAAGCACTTTTTGCCAATAACCGTGCCGGTTTTTGAAACTCTATAAATAAGAGTCTAGGGCCTTTAGAAAATTCATTTTCATCCAAACTCACTTTTATAAAATGAAAATTTTCCAGAGCTTATCCTGAAGTTTCTCGACTGTTTGAAGTCCAAAAGGTACGCTGAAAGAAGCATGGCAACCTGGTGAGACGACGATCCTGTGGGTGTAAGTCGTGATGACTCATGCCGCCCGGATCGCCGCCGATACCCACCGCCGCTGCCGCCTCTTTCCTCCTCTGTCTCCGATTCTTGCTTTTTTAGTGTCCACGTGTCCGTATCCATGCATGCATCCCTAATATGATTTCCATTTTCGATAAGTTTCTTCCGTTTTGATTTAATTTGAATTAAAGTGATATTATCCCCGTACCCCGAGTTTCGACGCATGCATATATAGTTTATCGCTTTAAGGCAATGTCGAGGCCCTGAACATTTTTCCCTTCTGCCATTTTTGCATCCGGCAGCCCGAGGCTGCCAGAATCACACACCACCGCCGCCAGCGCTGCCCTCCAAAGGGTGGCCTTCGGGCCACCTTTTGACTTCTTACCCTTTTCTAAAGTTGTTCCCGGCATTCCCCAAGCCTACTTAATAGGGAAGGTTTTTTTTGATTCTGTCAACTTTCGGTACGACTTTTCTCCGTACCGAATTAAATTTCTTAGATAGTTCGGGTGATGCCCGAATATTATATAAATATTCGTGTAATACCTATTAGGTATATTTAGCATATGCTAAAATATCAAACCCATTTGAGTTACGGTTTTCATGCAGTTCTAGAAAATATGTCCCGTTCAGTATTAGCAAAAAGTGCAAACACCTTGCATGGTTGATTTCTCAACACCATAAATCATAGAAAATTATTCTAAACAACTTTCCCTTCTGTGTCGAAGCCATTCGAATTTGAACAGCCGAAATATATTTTCTAATAAGTTAGACATTAAAACCCTATTACTTAGTACTAAGACTTTGAGTTAGGAAATTCCTATTGATGAACTAAGAGTTTCTAAATGTCCTAAAAATCATTGTAGGAATATTCCCAAAGGAACCCAGAGTTAGAGACCAACCCGAGGAGCACGCAAACTGAGAAACTGTTATTTTTGGTAACGGTAGGGATTTTTCCTTGATATCTATTTCTTCGGGTTATTAAACCCTCTATTGTTAAATGCAAGATTTGCTCAAGAGTATTTTGTGAATCCTACTTTTTATGTTTAAAGCTCCTACTAATGATCGGGCTCTCAGTTGACCTCATACGTTAAGCTGAGAGTTGCGCCCAAAAAGGAAATGAAATGAGGGATCAGAGCACACGGGGTGCTTTGTCTCCAATGGATAACCGCCATGCAACATATGTATGGCGACTCCATCAGTTACGGCGTTCTTGAAATGCCGAAATGAATGAACGATTGGCCGCGTAGTCAATTCGTAAAGTAAGAGTAACATGAAAAGTTAGGAACGTGGGCCTAAACTTCTTACGACTGTGATTCGTACTAAAGGATTCTTTCTATCTCTTAAACTCTTTGAGTACCTTGCATATCCGTTTTGTGGCAATAATCTCTATTGGGTGCATTAGTACTCAGCCCTACATAACTTTCTTTGTTTTGCAGAATAAAGCATCGGCGGCACGAGTGGGTTACGGGCGGGAAAGAAAGATGTTGAAGCAGACGAAGGCTTGTGTTTAGTGACAACAGTGTTGTCACTATACGACCTGTCACTATGCAATATAGTGACAGTGTTTGTCAAAAATGCCACTATATAGCATAGTGACAGGTCATATAGTGACAACAGTTGACAAAACTGTTGTCACTAGACACAGTTTTTCTTGTAGTGACTATCTTAATCTCGTTTTCAACCAAATACTTCTGCATAAACTCTATTCTCCTTCAAAACTTCTAAACTCCAAGCTTCCGCCTAAAACCCTAATCAAAGTCTATTATATTCATTTTACTTTTGGTCTTTACTTTCTGTCGTTTACTTTGAAAGTATTTACATTACATCTCTAACAATCTAACTTATAAACTGGAACCGACTGAAGTGTGGACTACGGCCACTGTCGTTATCGCTTTCTATTTACTTCCAAGTTGTTACTTTTCGTATACTAACCTAACACTTTCATTTCAAGTATTTACTTTATGTCATTTCGATTCAGCTTATATATATATACACACACACACACACACACACACTTATAAACTGGATCCAACTACGGAGCGGAATACCGCCTTCCATTTACTTTCTAACGCCTTTACTTTTGGTATTTCGATTCGACTTATAAATTGGATCCAACTGTAGTGTGGTCTGGTCCGCCACTGTTTGTCATGCTTTATATAAACTTTGGTCAGCTAATGGGTGTTGAATAGTCTATCGGTTTCACTATGGATTGATCCTGACATAGAGGAGATGCTGCCCAAATTTCCGGGGCAATTAAACATTAATGTTCCTCTAAACGAAGCTAACCTTAAACGTCTACCCCACCCATGTGGCGCCTCGGAACGGGTTTCTAGGTTAGTGAATCCGGGGCGTTACACTATACCCTACTCCGATTTTATTAACTTTTTTAGAAATACTTAATTCATACTAGTATTTTTATTGATTGATAGAAAATCCTAAGCTACAACTATATAAATAAATAAACCAGGCATGCACACCCTTGATGTGCTTAACTCGATTACGGGCTGATAAGCATCACAAGACCCCTTTATAATAATTATTTATTAAATAAATTATTAATTAATACTGTAGAAATGCAGTATTACTCCCCCGTCTCATAATTGAGAAAAATTACACAGTCTTCTTAATTCTTGTGTTCAAATCTAGATAGAGAGTATTATATTATTGTAAAAAAGAAACATGACGTTTCTATAAGAGAAGTGAGTAAACTAGATACTTATCATGCTTTTAATTCTTATGCAGAACCCAATGTTTTGTTGGGGACTAAAAAAAGTTTCAATAATGATATTTGGCCATAATATGGTTGGCCACACAATAACATTCTTCTTAATATACATATTTTAAAAATAATAAATTAAAAGTTATAATGGATACTTGATTTTTTAAAGAGATTATTATTAATTACTTTTAAATTTGAATATAAAAATATTTTCTCTCCCAATAATTACATATTTTTCTTTTAAATAAAAAAGCAACAAATTCTTTAAAATAGCCACGGACATCAAATAAATTAAAAAATAATTTGTTGAAAATACATAAATTATACAATATTTTGAATCTTCTCATAAAATGTAAAAATTTTTGGCATAAAAACATAAACTATTACTCCATATTAATATTAATTTTGGCAGGCCATCCCTCACTCTCCTTTCCCTAATATGAACCTTGAGTCATCAAAGCCTTTTTGACTTGGCCTATCCCGGACGATTATGGCCGAATAGCATCATTCAAAAAGTTTTCTTTTATTTATTTATTTATTTATTTTTTATTTTTATTTTTTTTGTGGAGAAATGCATGATATTTCTTATATTAGTTGGAAGTATTTATGCACAAATAGTTGGAAGTATTTATGCTCAAATTCAAAATTTCAGTGACCCTTCTAATATTTGGTCGTAGGCGATGGGCCCAATTGTAAGACCCAGTGGGCATGCGCATTTAAATTGGACAAATTTTGTGGCTCATATTTTATTCTTTGGTTTAGAATAACAAATAAAATTAGAAAGAACGATTTCTGCTCCACCTCTCCCACTAAATATGGGTCAAAATTTTTGGACATATATTATAAGAAAAACACTTGATTAGTATTCCCTCTATCCCGCTAAATATGATTTAAAATTTTGGGCACATATATTAAGAAACACTTGATTAGTATTGCTTCTGTTCTACGTCACTTGTTTCTTTTATTAAATATACGTGAGCTATAAATTAATAAAATAAGACAAGTAGATGAAATCGATAAAGTAATAAAGTGTAGTATTTAACATTTTAATGCATGTTTTTTATTTTTTTCGATGGAATTCTTTTTGTTGCCACTTTTTAGGGTAGTTTATCCAAGTTGTAGTTTAAGCAATCATCTATATAGAAATGTAGTCTATCATCAACAAAGGATAAATGATCGAGGTATTCATTGTTCAAAAAATGTGTTTGCATTAGTTTGATAGAATCTTAATTAGTCTGATTAGAATGTTTAAACTAATCTGAAGTAGAAAAATAAATACTTGCTCAAGCTATAATGAATTTCATTATACTTGCTCAAGATTTAAACAAATACTTGCAGTAGAAATTTCATTATATCTTATTAAGAAGGTAATGGTTTGGTCCGAGTTATGTAGTAGAAATTTCAATGTATCATTGCCTTGCCAATATAAATCTTTTGTTGCAACCATTATTTAAATATTTGGGTTTCCTTTTTAAATCATTGTTTAGATTTTAAGGGCTCAATTATGGGCTATGATGGAAATGATATTGAGTTGTAGTAATAGTCTTCGGTTACTATGTCTTTGCTGCTTTGTGTGTTTCCTTGATATGCAAAAAGCGTTGAAACATCTAACACACGGTGTATGCAATATCTTGGCCTCAATTCGGTTTTGGTTATTATAGCACTGGCTGGAAATAGCTTCCTCTGAGAAGAACTCATAAAAATTTGATGGCGAATTTAAAGTGAAATGAAACGAAGGATTGTCATCAGATGTTTCTGCTAGCAAAATCTCAAGGCGGAGCATTGTATTTTTTCCCGAATGGTCACAAATTATCATTGTGCTACTTGCAGGCTCTGCTGTATATATCTTCTGGTAAGAAACAATGAACAATCGATGTGGAGAAGATCAAGTAAGTGGAGAAATATGAATGTTACATCATTGCACGATCAAGTGAGTGTGGTTGGATTCGACGATATGATGTTCCCAATTCCCCAGATGCAAGCTACAACAATGTCTACTTTGGAAGCGACGACGAGGGGAGAGAACCACCCAACCTTCCCCCTCACCTTCAACACACTTTGTTAAATAATCAAACGAGTAGGGGTCCTTGTGCATCCCTGACATCACCGTAAAATGTTACTCTAAATCATATATACATCAAGAACAGAGAATCTCCAAGATCGCGGTGGCAGTAGGTGTTTCTCATTCAAAATTTGTCACTGTTGAGCTCTATAAACTTATTAACAAAAGACTTATAATTTAGATATCGTATATTCATGACAAGACTTATAATATTCTCAAAAGACTTATAATTTAGATATCTTATATTCATGACATTGACAAGACTTATAATATTACAACAAATTCGCAATCAGTGATCTAAGACTTCTTCAGTCAATTTTCACTCAATCATTGGTAGGTCCTAGGAATTTCAAAAAAATTGGATACAAAATGATCAATGGAATGAATAATCTTAGGGAAAGTTAAAATTTATGGTAACCCACTTGAGTTGGTGCATGAAATCAAACATGGTTGGGTGGAGTTCCGACGACGGAGGCGATACGGTTGCCGCGCTCGGAGCGGCTGTTTTCGGCAAACTTGAGGCTGTTAGCGTGCATACCCTTCTGGACCTCCTCCTCATTATACTCTGAGGTGTAATAGTGCTCTTCTGAGGCCTTCTTTGATGGAGGGCAGAACATGCTCCCCCACTGCAGGAAGTACACCAACATCACCGGAAGAGTGCAGCATATAATCACGATCCCCATGTATGAGGTCGAGAAGAAGAGCAGCTGAGTCAATCCAGATCCAAAGTTTCCCCCGGCCCCGGCCAACCCAGAAATAACTCCCAGCGATCTCCGGGAGATGAAAGGGATGACGCCGAAGGTGGCTCCGCAGGCAGCTTGAGCTCCGATCGAGAAGATGACCATAAAGGCAATGGCAATGGGAAGCGAATCCGCCCTTCCCAAGAGAAGGCAGAAGACTCCCCCCGTGGTCTGGAGGGTCCAAAGCGTCCACAGCCTGCCCCTCATCCCGAATCGTTTGGCAGAGTAATCGAAAGCAAATCCGCCCAAAGGGCGAGCCAAGAGGTTGGCCATCCCGAATGAGGCTGCTATGATTCCGGCTAACTGAAGCTTCTGATCGAATTTGTCGTAGAAGTACTCAGCAATCACGTTGTCGGTGGACAGCTCCACTCCCATGGAGTAGCCATAGAGGAGGACGAAGAACCATGTTCTGTAGTTGGCACCGCGAACCACAATACCCTGTCGAATTGGTCCTTGGCGACTTCCCCTTTCTTCTGGAGGGCACACAAGAATGCCCATGACCACGTGGAGCCACCCGGGGACGAAGAAGGCTATCCTCCACGCGGTGAATGGTGTGGACCCACTTCTCTTGATGATGTCGTAGAGAAGAGGCATGATGAGCTGGGTGGCGCCGCCTCCCATGTTCCCCCACCCGGCGGCTGTTCCGTTGACGGTGCCGATGATCTTGGAGTTGAACATGGTGCTCATCCAGTACTGGCACCACACGAACGTCGCCAGCGAGAACCCGATCACCGCCACGTATCCTCCGGCCGACGACACGAATGACATGCAGAACACCGTCGGCGCCGTCAGCATCACCAGGAACGCGCACCCGTAGCGCGGGCCCAGCAGGCGCACACGCCGCACTGCACCCATCACAAGCCTCGACAAGATACTCCCGGACACCGACGCCACCCCGGCATTCCCGATGTCGCTCTTCGTCAGGTTCAGGTTGTCCCTGATGATCGGCACCAGGGACGCCGCCGCGAAGGGTGGAGACGAAGCAGGTGAAGAAGGAGGTCCACGAGAGGTGGAAGGTCCTCATGTGGGGATTCGCGAAGGAGAAGAGCTTGAACTTCTTGGCCTTGTGCTCCGAGTCCACCGGAAGGTCGAAATGTGCGCGCGGTCGTGTCCGTGGGTACCATCGGCGACCCTGTTTCACCTAAAATAGTGCTAGCAATAAGACTAGGTCTATCGTAGTACTAGTAAGATGAACCTTAAGTCGAATCTCAAGGAAAACTTAACAGGGAAACCAATTGTGTGATTATCTACCCTAAGAAGCAAGTAAAAATTGGGGGTTTTGAGTTTTGATTAAGTCCTAGGCTTTAAAATAAATGAAATCAATTAAAATTAATTTAAGATTGAAAATAATTAAACTTAAACTTAATTTAAAACTAAATAAAAGCGATAAATCTATCTAGGCATGAATTGAAAAGAAAGCAATAAAGAAAGCAAATAAATCTACACTAGTGCAAAGAAACCTAGACATGCTTATAAAATTTAATCTAAAGAAATCGAGCAATAATTGAATCTTAGAAAAGAAATAAGAAAAACAATAGAACATGAAAAACACTTAAAGATAAATCCAAGAATTTAAACTAAGCTTACGAAAAACTAAACGAACAAAGACGGAGAACGAATGAAGAATTAAAGAGGAAAGAAACTTAAATTAAAACTTGCAAAAACCCAAATTCTTGATCTTCAATTCTCCTAAACAAATCTCCCACTAAAACTTATGTTTTGAAAGCTAAAAACTAGGTAGAAAGAGATCTCTCTCGTTCACAATAGTTTATATATATATATATATATATATATATAGATCTCAAATACCTACTTAAATAAGGAAAATAACATCACAAGCTGGCCTAGCCCAGCGGCCCGCTGGAAAACCCTTTCGCGATTTCTTTTAAACTGACGGGCCCAACGACCCGCTGAGGTCCAGCGGCCCGCAACAACTCACAAAACACTAGAAAATTCAGACAAAAACATACTAAACAAATCCCCCACACTTAATCTTTTGCTTGTCCTCAAGCAAACTATACTCAAGATATGATATCAAGCGATGAATTACGAAGTGACAATGCATTAGGCTTCAGTATTTTCTACAAAGCATATAAGTGAAACATGCAACTTCCCAACAAACTTTTCATAGTAAACTTCAACATTTAGCCTTTTTGAACAAGAATCCTCACAACATGGAAATTATATGAGTGAACCCTCATCTCTCAAGTGTATATGTAGGAAAATAAATCACTCAATTCAAAACAAACACAATGTCTACCATAAGCTTGCAAATCATCTCACATCTCCATTGCTTAAGTGTATGCCAAACAAAGATAAAAAATGACTTATTATTGGTTGTAATGTAGGCTCTTTGGTAGGTGAGGAATTTTTGGCTAAAGTGAGTTAATCCCAAAGGTTTCAATTCACTCAACTTTCTTTCTTTTCAACAACTCTTGATCCCCCCCACACTACTTCAAACCATGGCAAAAACTTCAAATTTAACACCAAACTTCTTTCAAAGACTCTATTTTATTTCCTACTCATTTATGCTCTTATTCATTCATTTTTTTTATTCTCTCTCTTTTTTTTTCTTTCTTTTTTTTTCATTTTTTATATATATACAGAGCTTATATGAGTAAGAGGTACTTCAAAATTTCTATCCCTTCTCTTCTCTTTTTCAAAAGATTACTCCAACAACACTCTCCCAATCCAAACCAAAACTCAATCCATGAATTTTAATTCCTTACCCAAGGCTTTCCAAAGAAATTAGATCTAAATAATAGATCTCCAAGGCTCAAAAGGGCTAATTAGGATTTTAATGTTTCAATTTGGACAAGGTAAAAGAGAAAGAAAAGGCTATGAAAGATGGCCTAGAATCATTTTTTCATTTTTAAGCACACAATGCAATCTCGAGGGAGAAACCAAGGCAAGTTCTAGAGACAATTATGCATGCTTGAACATTCACACACAAGAAAAGAATTTGACTATAATCTTTTGTTCAAGGCTCAAATCTCACAACATAGGGTAAAGAAGTGATTCATGCTCGTGGAGGCTAACGTCTTCATTTACCAATCAAATCTATCAAGTCCTAGCATGCCCACAAGTAAGTTTTCAATCAAAACAAACAATCATCATTAGCCTCATCATCACAACAAAACTCATGATTGACCAATCCACATAGATGTTGAAAAACTCACAAAAGGATTAAGCAATAAATCCCAAACAAATCCTAACACAAATTTCTACACCCCCCCCCACACACTTAAATGCATGCAATGTCCCCATTGCAACAAAAGTAAAGAGAAAGGGATGAGAAAGCTTCACTGATGACGACACAATTCGGTAATCAAGCTTCAAATCCTCAAAGGACCTCATAAGCAAGTTACCTACACAAACAAAAACAAAGAAAACCAAGCATAATACCTACTAAACAAAATAAAACAAATTAAAAACCAAAAAAATAAAAGAAAAATAAAAACTAACAACTTACCGAATATACCAAAACTACAAAGGTGGGTTGGAGGAATCGGATTTGAGGGAGAGAATCGGTGGATGGAATTGTGAGGGAAAGCGCCGATTCTGAGTTTAAAACCCTGCTCGTTTCTGATTTTGACCGGGTCCAGCGGCCTGCTGGAACTTCTTCTCGCACTTTCTCGCCGCATCGTCCCAGCGGCCCGCTCGGGCCCAGCGACCGCTGGTCCGAGCTCTCGACTTTCCTTCAGAATTTTTTATTTATTTTTTATTTTTTATTTTTTATTTTTATTTTTTTATTCTTATATCCTGCAAAATAAAAGAAGAATTAGAAAATTAAAATGAAAATTAATTAAAAGAAAATGAGAATTCACAAAACCGTGGGTTGCCTCCCACGAAGCGCTTGTTTAACGTCATTAGCTCGACGAATGTGGAGTTCTCAACCAATTCCCGTCGCAGCTAGCGACGTGTTTCTATTAGCAGCAACAACCCCGAAGAATCCATTAAATATTCTCGACCTAAGTTTTGGCTTTTCCTCCTCATCGGTTCGAAAATCGAGAATCGACTCATCGTCAGCACCCATCTCCCTCACAATTATTTGGGACTCAGTATCAAACATCTCATGATCTAGCCCTTCAAGCAATGGCTCTTCCTCTATGCGAATGTCGGTCTCGCCTTGAGATTCTTTGAACTCATCTTCTCAAAATTAGAACGGGGCCTCAAGTTCACCGCTGCTCCCAAATCCATCAATCCCAAAACTTTTTCTCCACTATCCAGAACCACATCCAATTCAAAACTTTCAGGATCACTTCGTTTGGGTTTGGACTGAAGATTACCAACCAACTCGTGAACTTGTTTCTCCTTTTTCAATCTACCCAGAAAGGGAATAGGTGGAACATAAGGTTTCGAAACTTTGTGGAGTTGAGGCTCAGCTTCATCCTTGAAAACAGTCAGAGGTTGCGATCGCAAGGGTTCAGCTGCAGTCGGGCTCGGATTTTGATGCATTCCAAACTCGGGAATCTTCACTCCATTATCAATTGTCTTCCCACTCCGAAAAACTGTAACCGCTTGAGTTTGATGTGGCTGGAGTCCTTGAGCTGGAATTTTATCCGTTTGAGCAGTTTGTTGGATTTCATTCATCATGCTCGATATTTGTTCCACAGCTGTCTCAAGGCATTTGATTGTGGCATTTTGAGCATCTTTGTCCTGCTTCATGGCATCTTTGTCCAGCTTCATGGCATCTCTGTCCAGTTTCAGTTCTTGGAGCATAGCCATCACAGGATCTTGTGAAATAGGTGCCGGAAGGGCAAGCACGGCTGGTGGATTAGGTAAAGCAGGTGGTTGTTGTGGAGGTAGATAATATGGTTGATTAGATGGTGGGTAGTATGGTGATGGAGGGTCATAAGGTGATGGTTGAGGTGAGAGATATGGTGATGGTGGAGGGTAGTAAAGTTGATTCGGTGGTGGTTGAGATGGTGGTGCATTTGGTTGGTTTTGAGGAGGATAGTAAGGTGATTGTGGTGGATAGCAAGGTTGATATAGTGGGTATTGAGGAATGAATTGAGATTCCGGCGGATAGTATACCGGCGGTGGTGGTGAGTAGTAGGTGGGTGTGGTGAATGTGGGATAGGCAAAATCATCTATAACCATCCCCATGACCTCTACAAACTCGATCTCTTCTTCCCTTTTCACTGTAAGCACTCAACAAACGGATTAAACGTACCAATGGGAGAGAAGAATAATCGAGAAAAGATTTTTTTTTATAAATGTAATAGAGAGAAAAATATATATGAAAAACAAGACCACAAAATCAACTACCTAAAGTCTTCCCCGGCAACGGCGCCAAAAATTTGTTTCACCCAAAATAGTGCTAGCAATAGGACTAGGTCTATCGTAGTACTAGTAAGATGAACCCTAAGTCGAATCTCAAGGAAAACTTAACAGGGAAACCAATTGTGTGATTATCTACCCTAAGAAGCAAGTAAAAATTGAGAGTTTTGAGTTTTGATTAAGTCCTAGGCTTTAAAATAAATGAAAGCAATTAAAATTAATCTAGGCTTAAAAATAATTAAACTTAAACTTAATTTAAAACTAAATAAAAGTAATAAATCTACCTAGACATGAATTGAATTGAAAGCAATAAAGAAAGCAAATAAATCTACACTAGTGCAAAGAAACCTAGACATGCTTATAAAATGCGAGCTATAATTGAATCTTAGAAAACAAAATAAGAAAAACAATAGAACATGAAAAGCACTTAAAGATGAATCTAAGAATTTAAACTAAGCTTACGAAAAACTAAACGAACAAAGAACGAAGAACGAACGAAGAATTAAAGAGGAAAGAAACTTGAATTAAAACTTGCAAAAACCCAAATTCTTGATCTTCAATTCTCCTAAGCAAATCTCCCACTAAAACTTATGTTTTGAAAGCTAAAAACTAGGTAGAAAGAGATCTCTCTCGTTCACAATAGTTTACATATATATATATATATATATATAGATCTCAAAAACCTACTTAAATAAGGAAAATAACATCACAAGCCGGCCCAGCCCAGCCCCCCCCTGAAAAACCCTTTCGCGATTTCTTTTAAACTGACGGGCCCAGCGACCCGTTGAGGTCCAGCGGCCCGCTGGCCCTCTCTTCGGCCTTCATGCCTCTTTTTCTTGATTTCCTCTTCTCATTTCTTCTTCTATTCAACAAGCTTCACTTCCTTTTGTCCTCTTTTCTCCTTTTTCTCTTAATTCTCTCTCGACTCCAACTTCACCTAAAACACAAGAAAATAACAAGAAAGATGAACCAAAAGAAACTAAAAAAATGACTCACGAAACACTAGAAAATTCACACAAAAACATATTAAACAGACCCCACCGAGAATCCATGCACGGCTCTCTTCCAGTAACTCCATGCATCGAGCTGCCGGGAGACCCTTCAATTCCAGCCATTTCTTGAAGAATTCTTAAGTTGGTAGTGCGTGTGTTTCTGAGTAATGAAGGTGTGATTTTTATAGGTTTGAAACTTAAGAGTTGACATTATGAATGTTAATTAAATTAGCCACAGGAGATTCTAACAGCCAACACGTTACATAATCTCTCAAGGGAATTATACACTTCGCCGCATCGGAATCCGTCGTAGATACCAAAGGATTAATGATCTCCTGAGATTTCCGTTATTGGATAATTAAGTCTTATTAATATACTAAGATTTAAAAGCAATTGGAAATTATTATATTTGCAATAACACCTCTGTCAACAAGCTATTTGACCCCTGCGTGTAACGAGTAACGACGAGACTTGATCAATTACATGTATTGTGCGTTAATAGCATTTACTCTTGCTCGGTGATATGCAACAAACCGGATTCTCGTGTTGCAGTTTCAAATTAGCATATTTGGTACTGAATTCTTTAATTATTGTTGATTTTGAAAATATTTTTAAAATATGGTGATAATTCGACGTTGCAATAGAAAACACAACTAGGAAATACAATATTTGATCCGAATCAGGGTTATGTAATCTGTAAATTAATTATAGCCAATCTCGTAGTAATGAAAACAGTAAAGGGATGCTTGCTTTGAGTGATATGACTAATCTAATGGGATAAGACAAAACATAAGATGTGATATGATTATTCTAATCCCATGAGTTTTAGTTGGATTGATATGATATGTTTAGTACCAAATTAATGGATAAAGTGTGGGCTAATACTGGGCCTTGGGATTCTATTTTTTATCCTACAAAGTGAAGATGAGATTAGACCGGATAAAATTAGTCTAATTACCCAAAGTAACCGCCCCTAAATCTATTGTGAAGTGACGATCATATATTCCTTGTTCATCTTTAATCTCGTTTCAAATCCTTCCAACTGAATACACAATTTATCAAGTCTTCGTAATTAGAATTCACCCAAGCAACCTAAACATTCAAGTTTTCATCGTTCAAAAAATTGATATCAGAAATTGAAGGCTAGGTTTTGACGAGCTTGAAGAGAGAGATTTTAAAATTAATGAACCGAATGAAGAGGCTTTGGGCGTGTTCTGAATTTTAAATGGGCTAAAATTTCAGCTCGTTTTTCGTGCAAGGGGATTTTTTTATGTAAGAATTATGTTATTATTTCACATTTTTAACACACTAACATACATCAGCAATAACTAAAACGGCATCACAATATTAATGATATAACACCGTCTCGGTTCAGGAATTTAAGAATTTTCATTTATTTTGTTCAAAATAAATTGACAGGGCCAAATAATTCTTAAGCATATAGATCTATATATGTAGGACATTAATCAAAATAAAATCTCATGATGAAACTAGAGTGCAACTATTGAGCTTAGATGGGCACCAGAAGACAAAATAGGCGCCTCATACTATACAGTATAGCGTCACATTATGGGCCCGAGCCCATAACACTTATTTTTAGTCCAAAACTGAGCTCACTCAATAATACCTTGGATTCCTTTCCCGAAGAGCTCTTGGGTCATCCTACGGATCTATGTATCAAACAGAGTTTAGCCTTACTTAATGAAATAATTCCATGATCAACCCAGAGTATTTATTTCATTAGAACTGTGACGCATTCAACTAAAGAGTCACAACTGAATCACCGCTCTGTCCCAATTTGTAGATTGAGGCTGATACTTTATTTAGAGCTATCACCGTGTTTAAAACTCCGATATCCATTAATTAATTAGAGCTCCTCTGACTGCTCCTAATTAATTAACCTCTTGTTATCCTCAAGTAGTGCCCGTTCACCCCTTATTATTATACCTGAACTTAATCAGCATGCATGACTTGGTATAACTTATATAGAGTCAATTTCTTTTTTGGCATATCCCACTCATATAGAGCTATTATCAAAAATATAATTTTTCAGCACAATTAGTTCACAAAATAAGGGATCTAATTCAATTAATTAACACGCTAATTAATCTCAAATATTCCACAACCTTATTTTAAAAATGAATATAACCTCTAAACACGTTTTTAATCTACTACTAATCACTCTCATCTTGATTTACGTGCCACCACAAAAATAGCTCTATATAAATAGGACGGATGGAGTATAAATCACTATTATTATATTATGCTATAGTAAAAATTATTTTTATATTTCTATTATTTTATATCTATTTTTTCTTTAATTTATATTCACAAAAATATATAAATTACAATCATCAAGCTTCCTCGAGTATACAGTATCCTATTTGAATTCTTAATGATCTATGCCGCGGCCATTTCATAGGCTTAAGGTTAGTGCACACTTTTATGTTTGTTTCAATTATGGTTTGTAAATTTATCCTTTACGTTAGATTATGAAGTATTACTTTAGTGAATTTCCATTTTGTTTCGACCGCTTTTCAATTTATATCTTACTGCAGATTATACTTTTTCTAGTGATAGTCCAATTAGCATAAAAAATTCTTGTAGTCTGATTAAAAAAAAAAAAAACAATACAATTATCGTAGCTCTTATTTTATTTGGTTTAGTCTTTGTAGATTTTGATTTTGTTTATTACGCTAAGAATTAAAATAATCAATATAATATAACAACTATAAATCATTATTCTAAATTAAATTACTTTATTGTAGATTTTTTATTGTTTTTTTTTTCCTTTTTATGAAAATACGGATTGCTTTTGTTCTTTCCCTTGATATAGATGATTAGGTATTGGATGCATATTGGTTCAATGCATATATATATATATATCTACTATAGTATTATGTTATCATGATGTTAGATTACTTTAAATCAAATACTTTCCGAAGTCATAAATCACGACAATTCGTCCTTATTGAGGAATATATTAGATTGTTTTCCAAGAATGTTGAGCCGCATGCCTTAGTACTTGTCTATGATCTAGAGCATCCTTATTAGAGAAAAAGCATTTTAAGTTATATGTACTACTAACAATTTAATCAAGTTATATATACTACACTAAAAAAGAAAATTGAAAAATCATTCTCGCCGATTTAAATATGATACGTATTATTATGTGATTGTATCATGCAACGCATCTAATATAAAATATATTATATTATATTATTATTAAATAAAAAATTATGAATAGTAAATATATTATATTAATTTGAATAGAGTTCTATTACTATAATACTTCTTCAGATACTTATTATAATATTAAATAATATATTACACTATTACCCTTATTATTAAATATATAATAAATATAAAATAGGCAAATCAAATTTTGTAAACGAGACACTTTTTATAATAGTATAGATATAGATAAATATGTAGTGTCCGATTATCTGTCTTGACTTATGTATTACTATATATATAATTGCTAAGTTAATGTCAAAGCTGGCTATTCTTTAAACGGACAGGACTAACTTTATGATGAAATCAAAGCACATTCCCAAAAAAAATATATTTTGAAATAATGTAAACAAACAAACATTAGAGAGAAAAAAAATAAAATAAAATAAACTTGCAAATTATCGAGGAGATTTGATTAATCAATAAACAACACAAGATTGTTTATATATATGCTGGCAATACAATCTTTCGTTGACTAAAAACAGGCAACGCCCAAATGAACACATCCCCACTCTCAAACCTTGACAAAAATAGAAAGTAAATTATGTTTGAGGCCTTGGACATATGAGACGTTAGGGATTCTCATATTTCCAACGCAAAAAGTACCGTATTCGACGGTGATGCCTTTCGCATTATCACTGAAAATTACATTTGGACCCGGATTCTCAATGAACTCGTCGAGGAAAGATCGATCACCCATCATGTGATGTGAACATCCACTATCTAGGTACCAGATAGCTTCTTCTTTCCTCTGGGCCGCGCTCTTAGAGTTTGCCGCCTTGATCTATAAGATCAATAATTTTTAGGTACCCAATTCGCATTGGGTTCCTTAATGTTAGTGGAATTGGAAACCCGTGTTAGATTCACTGAGGAAGTGATTCCTATCTCGAGATTCTAAAGGAAACAAATAGGACTTTGTTTAAAGGGAAAACCCTGAGTGTAATCGTGTGTGTAATAGTGAAAGCGCTTACGGTTCCTTCTTCTCTGAGAGCGTGAAGGAATGCTTTTATCTTGTATAAAATGATCGATGAGCTTCGATCATTAAAGTTATGTGAAGCGTCAGGGATAAAGCGTACTTGAGTCCCTCCATGAGATGTGAAGTTATTCAAGTCAGCTTTACGCTCTTGTTGATGCTTCGGGTTCGTCGTAGACTGGATACGCTTTTAATTGCATTTAGAGCATTTAAGCTCTTTAGTCTTTGACTTATTTGAAGCGTCGGGGAGAACCTTCAAGGGCGCTTTGAAAGCTTGCCTTGAAGTTTCAGCCACATACCCGACTAACTATTTCCTTTGCTAGTAGCGTGTTGATCAGCTTTGGGGCTTTTCAACGACGCTTCAGAATTAGCATCGGATTGAAGCTGTGAGGGTAGAACCAAAGCCGATTCCTTTCAAACTTTTTGAGGGTTTGAAAGAACTTTCAATTGTTTCAATAGCTACAGAAGCACTATTGAGACGATCGAGAGTGGCTTTGCGTCCTTGGAAGTGGATATGGTACGTTGGTGGCGTTCATGAAGGTCATCGAACTTAGCCGTCAACTCGAATATGTTATTTTCCTTGGACTCGAGTGTATTGGCTAATCTGCCGTTCTCTTTTCTGAACCGAATGAGAACTTCCTGCAAGGATTCGTGATTCTTGAGCAGCTCTAAATAGTCGTCATAGAGATCACCTTCCAAGCTGAAAGCCTCATCCTCACCGTCACCACATTCACTACCTAGTGATAATGGAAGAGTATTAGGTTCAAAAAATTTTACCTCCTTCATTTCAGCTTCTATGGCCATGCAGCCATAATCATTTTCATCATCAGTAAATTGATCTCCATCATGGTCGATGGGCTTTTGGATTCAATGGGAGCGTCGGCTACGAGAGCGCGACGGCTGTCTTCACGACGAGCTTTGACCTCGTCTTTTCCTTGGTTGAGAGCTTCGAGCATTCACTTCTGTAGTGCCCTATTTTCTAGCACTTGTAGCACTCAATGTTGGCTTTATCTCTAGGATGGATGCAGATTTGTCATCCCTCTTCCCATCGCGTGGGGTGAAGCGCAAGCTCTGGCCTTGAGATTTGTAGAATCTTTTATACTTGGCCACTCTAGCGTTGGAGTTGTTAAACCTTCTAACAAGATAGAGAGCGTAATCCTCTAGTTCTTCTCTCGACATTTCTGCAACATCGATGTTGGAAACGTCGGCTTCAATGGTGGTGGTCTCTACTGCGGCTTTGAAAGCCAGACTCTTTGATTTCGCAGAAGGCTCTTCCTCTTCCTCACGAGTAGCTTTCTTGACTAGGTCAAATTCAACCGCTTTAAGCTCGGAAAACATCATTTTTGGAGACATGTCTCCCAGTTCCTTATGAGAGAGGAAAAACTCCTTCATCGTCTGCCATTTTCCAGACAAAGTGCGAACCACCTTTCGATTGATCTCTTTGGCAGTGAGATCTTTCCCAAGGGAAGCCACAGTTGTGGTGATTCCCAAAACTAGAGTCTCAAAAGACTCCATGCTCTCATTGCTCCTCATCGTGAGAGCGTCAAACTCCTGCATTAGTACAGAGAGTTTATTTTCTTTTATTTTCTCCGTGCCCTGTGAGATTAGGGCAAGAGTTTCCCACATCTCCTTCGCCGATTTGCATTTCATTATTCTTGGGAGATATGCATCGAAGATGGTTGACTGGATCACGTTGCGCGCCACATGATCTAGATTGTCAACTTTGAAATCTTTGGCTGTGTACTCATTTCTTGGCTTCACGATATAAACATCGGTTGGAAGAGCTTTCATCCTTGTCAACTGTGTTGCCGTCTAGGTCTACAGTTTTCTCCTTTTCTCTGTTCCTCGTGGCACACTTCATAATGACGATGGGTCCTTTCTCTATCACTTCATGCATGCGGTCATGAAGTGAGGCTAGATGAGACTCCACTCGGAAGCTCGGTATAGCCCTCAACCGAGAACTGAGGAAGCTGTGCTGAGGAAGACATCTTTAAAAGTAGTTAGAAAAATGCAATATGCAGTGAGTGAGGTTTTAATGCAAGATTATAAAAAGATCGGTTCAGGTAGGCCTACTATTACGCTTTCGCGCTATCAGTATTCAGAAACAGAGGTCAGTTAGAACCCCTGCTCTGATACCACTTGTTGGTCCCGAAAGTGACTAACACACGTAGAGGGGGGTGAATACGTATGTTGAGAAGTGTTTAACTTCTCTTTCGTTTTTTGTCTTTTTATCCGAGTAGACGCTTCGAATGCTAGTGAGGCTTCGAAGCTTCTCGCTCGTGTGAAAAATGTGCGGAATGTGGTGAGACTTTAAAGCTTTTCTTGTAAATTAAGACCTTATTAATATTTAAAGTGTGAGTGTGTACATGCAGATAATCAAAGCAATAAATAACTTAAAAGTAAAGAGACACAAACAATTTATAGTGGTTCGGAGCACCTCTCCTACGTCCACTCTATCCACGACGGGATGAATACCTTCACTCGGTATCCCTTGTTTTTATACTTCAAAGGAGAAGTGATTCAAGGCTAGTAACAAACTTGTACTTGAATCCTCAGAGATTTCACGGGCTCTCGAGAAGCCTTACAACAACAAACTTTGCTACAAAAACTTTATAACCTTACAACTCAATCTAACACAATAGACTTGGTTTTGGGGTTTTTGGGTTTTCGTAAATGAGAATCCTTTACAATAAAGATCACTAGTAAAGGGATAAGGATTCTCGAAGCTAGGCTTTGGATATATGCGGTTGAACCTAGAAAGAAAGTAGTTGCAATACTCAAGAAAACAAATTTCTTGAGGACACACTAATTTGAAGCGCTTTGTAAGAACTAAAGAGTGTAAAGGATAATTTGCTTGAGTTCTTGCGAGTAGTAGTATGCTTGAATTGTTTGTACGTGCGTTAGTTTTAGTATGTGCAACTCCTTCTATTTGTAGTAAGGAATCATACTTCACGTTGAGAGAGAAGAGGTTGTGTGTTCCTTAATTTCCGGATAATTCGGCGTGTCAGTCGCATTTCAGACTGTAGAATTAGGAAGGGATGTCTGCCGTACCTAGGGGTTATGGCAAGTCTTCACCTAACCTGACTTTTTTCAGACTATAGCCGCATCCGTGAGCAATGGTGTGATGACACGTAAGCTTCATGCGGCGAGGTGTCAGTCATTCGAAAGTTTGAAAGTCAAACTTTATCAAACTAGCATAGATTGAAGCTTTAAGTTCAGCTCTTGATCAGAAACGCTTGGGTGAGCTGACGTGAGAGCGCTTCGCTCTTACGCGACGGAAACTCGCTCTAGCATCTTTATCTGAATTGTCTCCAAGACTCTTTGTCAAGCTTTACTGCTGACGCTTCATTGATGGAGCTTGCTTCGCCTTCCTAACGCTTCGCGAACCCTCTAACTGTTTGATCCTTAGCGCTTCTAGACTAAAAGCAAGCTTCCTAAATGTAAATTTTTTAAGAGTAACTGTCTAGTTCATCAAAATAATAAGGGAAATATTCTAAAGAGGGTTTTGGAATCGAATCAAAACAAATTGTTTACTTACTTGATTCAAGTTCTCCCTTAACATAATATCCCAACAACTCTTTTTATATAATGTTTGATTATATTAAATTATTCATAATATTTTATTTTTTTTGAGCATATAGCGTTAGCATGATCATAAATTATGTGAATTTCATAGAGTCACAGTTCATTAGTTCTCAATGTGTCGATGATTGACGTAATCATGCCAAATCTTGAGAAATCTTACTAAATACAATTGTCATGTTTGTTGATATATACCTTGTTAGAAATAAAGAGTTTTTTTTCTTAATGATACTTCCCAAATTATATTAAATTATATAATATTTATTTTTCAAGCATCATTAGCATGATGATCATAAATCAACAAATATAATTAAGAAATTATAAGTCAATAAATATTTTCAAAATATATTTAAATTAGATTTTAATGATATATCATCTTTGTTAGATATATCATCTTTTATATTATTTAATGATAGTAAAAACTTATTAATGTTGTATTTAAATTTAAATTATAAAAATATTATAAATAAAAAATATATATAAATTGTCGGTAAATATCGGTATTTCCAGGTTATACCAGATCTTCGGTATATACCGGAGGGTCGGGTACTTACCGAATATCTAAGTATTGCTGCGGTATCGGTATTTTTCAGTAATACCGCGGTATCACGAATTCTGATACCGGGTACCGTTGCTGAAATTTACCGGTACGGTATGAATACCGTATCGAAAATTCGGTATACAATTTTTTTTTTGGTTTTTTCGATATTTTTTCGGCACGGTATCGTCAACATTTCAGTATTTCGGTTTTTTTTTTTTTCCACCCCTAAATGTGCTACACGCAGATTGCCCTTTACACATAACAGTAGCTTCAGAATTAATGCACCCCTCGTTCATTGTGAAAACCTTTGACATTCTAAGTAAAAGTGGGAGAATGTCATTGGTTGTGTCAGTACAAATTCTTCAATAAATAACAAAACACATGTATCAATAAATTATAATGATTGGGAAAGTAAAACTTATTGAGGAAGTTTCAGAGTTATAGACTGATACGACGCCTCCAGTTCCCCCTTAATCTGTGACGATCAAACAGATGGTGGTCAGGTCAGTTTAGTAAGTAAGTTTGATCTAGAGAGATCAAACTGTGATGGTAAAGTGAGCCGATCTGGCACTCATTGAACTAGCTTGGGAAGCTGATCTGGTGGACAAACTGTCAAGTCACACTGAGTAACCCTAGTTTGCCACACGACATTTTGAACCTTTCCTCTTGAATTGGTTTGGTCAAAATGTCAGCTCGTTGAATATCAGTGTGTATCTTCCCGATCACCACATCCTTCTTCTCCACATGATCATGTATGAAGTGATGTCTCATGTCCACGTGCTTGCATCTTATGTAGTGAACTGGATTCATGGTGATGGCGATTGCATTTATGCTGTCGCAGAAGATTGGCACTTCACTGACTGAGATCTCATAGTCTTTAAGTTGTTGCTTTAACCATAGGATCTGTGCACAGCAGCTCCCCGCTGCCATGTATTCAGCTTCAGTTGTTGAGGTGGCCACGTAAGTTTGCTTCTTAGAAAACCATGATATCAGTTTGCTACCGAGAAACTGACAGATTCCAGATGTAGACTTCTGATCCAGTTTGCATCCTCCATAGTCGGAATCTAAGTAACCTGTTAGCTCTAGATTGTCGTCACAACGATACCACAGACCGTAGTTGGCAGTTCCTTTAACATAACGAAGAATCTTCTTAGCAGCTTCCAGGT